>JAWZYV010013093.1:0-432908 GCA_038373885.1 Cheiracanthium punctorium
TCAGTCGAAAACGCTATTTATTTTTCTTACCCTTTTTTCACGAATATCGAACCTCAAATCCACAAAATATTTTAACATGAGCAAGCAGGTTATTGACATTTCAATTTTTATACATAATGATTTTAAAAGAAACCATCTCTTGATCAAGAAGCAGACATCGGAAATTTATCTATTATTGGTGGTAATAGCAAAAATCTAAGAAAGTCGCAAAAATATCTGGGCACAAATGGGTTAGTACTTAAATGTGTACCATCCAACGGAGAGCAAAGCATGAAAAAGCCCCCCCCCCCCAAAAAAAAAAAATGTGTTCTTATGCTTTGCTGTTTGCTGCGTATTATTAGGTACTGATGAAGAAAGCCCCCTTTTGTTGCTTTGCTTCCGAAACGCTTATACCTTTTTAAAAGGTCCCGTGACTGATTACAAAGTTTGTTGTTTATTTTCAAGATACTATTATTAATTCCCGTATTTAATCTGTCCCGTGTTTTTTTTTTTTTTAAATATTTGCTGTTTACCTTCCTTAGAGCGTATTTCCTTAAGCTGCCTTGATAATTAAATATAAAGATTTTTGGCAATGAAGTATTGTTTTAGCCGTTAAATAGTTTTGTTTTGTTTTAGTTTGCAGATTCAAAAATCGTGTCCACCCTGGGTATTTTCGGGCCCACCCACTAAACTGACCCTAGCTACGGGCCTGTTGCCATATTTGGCAAATTTATTAAATGATACAGACTCTTGAAGCATAAAAGAATAACGATTTTTTTGTTTGTTTAAATTATTTGTAAGGTTATTTTTTAATTAAAATATCATGTGCATGTGAAATCAGAGCAGGAATGAAAAGTTTTATGCTGAAAAGAAAAATAAGATTTGGAAATTTTCCGAGACTAAAATGTGCCACTTTTTAATTTGGCGAAAAATAAAATGGTTGATATGCGATTTTGAGAAGATGATTCTAGCGCTTGGAGGAATTTAATGAGAGCATATTTTTAAAAACGAGCATAGGTTTTATTAAAATACGGCGTTTGCAGAAATAATGCAGTTATTAAGACAATTTTAAACGGTGTATACTCCGAATTTTCACCAAATTAAGTCAATTGATTTAAGTTGGGAATTCTGTCAAATCGTAGGCCTACCAAATTTTGTATGGAAATTTGCCAGGACGTGTAGCCAGGATAGCCCGAAGCGATTTTTTTTATATTCGAATTAGAACATCCGTTGTTTATTGCCTTATATTTGAAGCCAAAATGCGTCAAACACTACTGTTATTGTACTAGTGCTATAAAAGTAACGACAAAATGAGTATCCGTATGTATTTGTTACTTAGATGTTCACTGTTCGTTACTTTCGTTACTACCAATAGGATCGGATCATAGGCGTCCGAATACCAAGGAATCCAAGGGATTACAGATATGTATCCTAATAGTACCAATACAGAGTCAAAGTACATTAAAATCAGACATTAAAAGATTCAGAAAATTTATTTAACATTTCAAAAAGTATAAAATTGAATGCGTAGATGAAATACATATCGCCAACCACTAGAATTATAAAATTTACTTTGAATTTGCCAGTAGTACTTTGACTTACTGCTAGTGCTGTCATCTATGAGCGCATTGTTTACTAGATTATACTGAAAAGAGGAACACTAAAAATAAATATGTAAAAGATTGATACTAAAATTTTTGGAACTACCCATAAAATTGTAAAACAAATCAATTTACCAAAAAAAAAATTGACCATGTTTCAAAATATTTACAATGTGAATCTGAAATAAAAGACGTAAGCATAGCAAAATAGTCTTACAAATTTATAAGAATAGTAAAAACAATAAAATAATCATACTAAAAAATTAAATGAGAATATGAAATAAGAAAACGTAACCCAAAGTCTTACGAGCTAATAACAATAACAAATAATCATATAATTGCTGGAGTAATTTTTCAAATTTTATTTCTCGGATAATTTCAGAACATTTAGGAGATATTGTATTATTAAAAAAAAAAAACTTCAAAAATTAGAATTAAACAAACTAATTATAAAAGCTAATGAAAATATATATTCCTATGAATACTGACCGGATTTTTTTTTTAATTTTATTTTCCGATTAATTTCAGGACTTTTAGAATTGATGCAAAAATACCTAATTTTAAATATATAATACTACTATTTTTAAAATCTTAAAAATAAAAAACTTGACATTTAAAAATAAAAATTTTTCCATTCTTTTAGGCTTTAAGTTGGAACGTCTATCAGATAGCACGTCTATCAGAATGAAGCACGTCTATCAGATATTATTTGCCCTGATTTTGAAAAAATCCTCCGAGATGGTACAGATGTTGACATAACACCACGGACTTTGCTAAGTCTGCAAGTTCGGGATATACCATAGCTCGTTTGTGCCACCAGTTAAGTGGGTTTTCTTTTCGAACGTATAAGTTTTTCTTCAAAGTATTGTCTTTGAAGAAAATGTTAATATGCTTCTCGGAGCAATCGAAACTGGTGATGCATTGGCGATGGCATCAAATTCCATCCAAATGGAATCTTCCTCGGGTGGTGCTGGACTTAATTTTTTAAAAATATATTACTTGTTAATTAAAGAAGATCGAATTATATCAATCCCAGACTGTACTATTAAATTAGGAGTATGGCAACGCTAGGGAAATGCTCCCATTCAGTCGCACGTACTCCAGCCCTCATATTAGCTGTGTTATCCGTTACGCAAACAAAAATTTTATTTTTAACACTCTTTTATTAGCTTCACCTGTATGTATGTTTGTATCAGACTCCTTTGAACTCAAATTTGGCACACTTTAAACGGTCACATTTAATTTAAGCTTTGTACATTTATGAAGAACCGGTGACAATACAATAATTTTATAAGTTTATCTCATTATCCTGATCAGGATCGCCAGGATTAAATAATTTCCTCATTTATCCTGATTGTAATCTTTGGAAGTGTTCTACTTTCAATCTTAAGAAAACTTTTTTTTACTGTGGCCGTGATCGTATAGTGGTTACTACGTTGCGTTGTGGCCGCAATAACCCAGGTTCGAATCCTGGGCACGGCAATATTTTTATTTTTACAAAATATCGTGATCCATCACATTATGGAAGAGTTGAGTACAAGAACACGTTAAGGCCATTCTTTTTAACACGCTTTTATTTGTTGATTAGAGACCTATTTTTCCTTTTTAGTGAGGAAGGTAGTATTTAACTGCAGGTTGATTAATACTTCGGTGCATAGCAGGGGCGTAGCAAGAGGGGGGCTGCTCCCCCCCGAAATGGGACCGTTTACTTAGCTTACAATTGAACTTTAGCTTTAAATTTGATACCCATCCCACCCCGAAATAAAATCCTGGCTACGCCACTGGTGCACAGTGAAAATAAATTATCTCACAGTTTGTACTTTCCAACTTAGTGTTCCTTAGTGTCTTATGAGAGATATCGAAAATTAAAAATAAATTTTAAATACATACAGTTTAACAAAAACTAAAAAACACGCTTTTATAGCAAATCGACTAAAAAGTTAAAAATAAAAATATAGTTTAAAAAACCAAAAAAAAAACACGCTTTAGTGATAAATTGAACTAACTAAAAAACGAAAAATAATTCTTAATATAGAAATAAATTAATGAACGAAAAATAGTATTATTGTGAAAAAAGCATGGGGTGCTCCATGTATCAGTTCTTGAGAATATTCGATCGGTACGATTAATACAAAAATTATAGCACAAAGCGCCCCACGCTTTTTTCACAATACTATTTCTCGTTCATTAATTTATTTCTATATTAAGAATAATTTTTTTCTTTTTAGTTAGTTATATTTATCACTAAAGCGTATTTTTCGGTTTTTTAAACTATATTTTTATTCATGTTCCATTCATCTGAAATTCTGAACAACTGTTCTTTTATATAGTCTGCAGTATGTCGATCATCAACTTCAAAGCAACTCAGGAGAGCTACTTCAATTCCCAGTTATCTGATCTGTAATGAGCAGTCACAGCTTGGTAAGATGTTGTTGCTTTGAATGTCCATCCATCAGAAATTAATGAAATGTACGGGGTTCATTTCAGTTCCTCCATCAATTTTTCTTTCGCCAGAGTGTATTTAGCATCCGGAAAGTTCGTGCTAAGATACCTCAAAGGTATTTTAAAGTGTTATTCAAGGTAATTAATTAATTCTTTGAACCCAGAATCTTAACAATCGAAAATGGTTGAATATCTTTCACTATCATGTTTAAAATCAAATCATTAATTTTTTTCGCACGATAAATACTTATTAGTTTTTTAATGAAGCTCGAAAGGTCAGTCGGTACTTTCGTAGGAGCATCTTGAGCTTCCAGCACAACTTATTTCTTCAACGCTCGTCGGCTCTGTGCTTGTTGACGGCAATGAAAGTTGAGTAGGAAGAGGCTGCGAAGATGGACAAAACAAACTATGGTATGACGGACGGTGTTTCAACAATAAATGCTTTTTTAAATTCGACCTCGATCCACTTTTTGTAGAATAAGTTAACTGGCATAGATCGCATTTGGCCTTATCACCACTTATCTCAGAAAAAAATTGCCAAGCTATGCTTCTCTTCCTTTCCATAACAAATATTGACAACTGCTTAGCACAAGAAAATCCAAATATTGACAACAACTGTAGCTGTTCTAGTGTAGCACTCGACCTTAGACGATTCCATTCCTCTCCGTGTGGTCAGAGGTTAAAAGTCGGGCTTATACGCTTGGCCCTAACACCCACACCCTGAAAATCCCCTGCCACTATAACTCTTTCCCCACCCATTGGAATTTACTTTCTGCAGTACAGTTACACTTCGTTTTTCTTCGATTGGAGTGGTATACCAATCTCCCCCCATACAGGAGCTTCATGGCTGCTTCTAAGGATATTTTGTGTTAGTGTTATCTCATTGTGCATTCTTTTTTTTAAATTTTTTAATTATTTATTATTTTAAGAAATATTTACAAAAAGTTGTTGTATTCCGTACATGTTAGCAACTGCGATATAGCATTTTGATGTAACGTTTAGCGCCTGTTTCTTTGAGATCTGTAACTATATTCGTTTACTTCAGATTACTTAAAACAAAATTTGTGTTTGTAAAGGGTAAGATATTTAAAACTCTCAGTATAAACCAATCATAATCTGTTTTTTTTTTTTTTTTTTTTTTTTTTTTAAGTGGGAGGTTATTGCAAGGGGGCCAATTTTTTGCTTCTGCCCAGGACCCACAGTTGTCTTGATCGGGCGCTACCAAAAGTGCTGGCTGTAGCAGATTTCGTTTTGTGTAAATAGTTATTCTTATCAGGGGTGGCCCTAGGGCCGAACAAACCGGAACCCTGTCCGGGGCGGCATTTTGGCTCGAATTTGAAAAATATATTTTGTATTAGCAAACGAATTGTTAAAAAATATTCCGAAGAATATCATTCTACTGCTATCATTACTAGCTGATGTACCCATCAGTCATTGATGGGTTTTTACTAACCGCGCGAAATTTCGTTTGCATTGTAGGTGTACAAAAAAATGGAATTAGCATACTGGCAGATATATAGAAAGCAAAGTTATAATTCTTCTGTATTGTTTAAAGATTACAGATTAGAGAGTAACAAATTACTGAGACAAACTGTCAATAGAGAAAATATTTTACATTCAAAATGAACGTTTTCTTTCAGTGGAGGAGCTTCCTACATCAAAAAGTCATTTAAAGGTGCAAAAGAAAATGCTAGTAATGAATATTAAATTGAAAAGAGAATACCTGGAAAACAGCAAGTAGCCTATATTTAACACTGCAACATCTGATTGAATTAATTATATTTTGATGATTTTACTTGATGCGCGGAGAACTTTATCAAAGTTTACGTCATACCTCAAAAATAATTCAAATTTGTAGCAAATTAAAAACCTATAATTTTAATTTACTAACCGCCTACTTTAAAAAAAAAATTCATTTCATTTTGTCTGCCACTTGTTGTTTCTGCACCAACTAGTTGTCTTTCACGATAGTGGTCACACAAAATTTTCTCAAATATAATATGTATCTATCTAATATATATATATATTTAATTAGAAAGAATTCAAACAATGTTATTTAACTCGAATCTCCTCGTCAGTAACTGAATTTTGTTCTATTAACTTTAGAAATTCTAATATTATGCCTGAAAATTTTTGCACAATTTTCTCAAAATTAAAAAAATAATAATAATTTAAAAAAAGAAATCGACGTAATTTGTTTAAGTCGAACAGCCACCTATTGTATTACCTCCAGACGCCTTAAAGTGACGCCCCCCCCTCTCTCTCCGCCCCCTAAAAAATAAAAAAAATACAATGCAACTATTACAAACCCTTTCAATTTATTCAAATCTTTTAAAAATTTCGATGATGCTTTGTTACCCATCACATGACTTAATTTCATTCTGTTCTCTTAATCCGTTTTTGATGGATGCCAGAACAAACTTTATAAGCGATTTTTACAAAATCTCTGATTTTTACAAAGTCTATGAATTATTTAAAACAATTTTGGTATCTATTGTTTCAATTAACTTACCATTCAATGTAATTCCAAATTTCATTCTATTCCATTGAGCCATTTTTTAACAAAGGGCGACACAGTTTTCAAACAACAGTTTTAAATCTCAAAACTTTTAAACGAATTAGAAATATTTTAGCACTTGCAGTTTAAATTAAGTTGCCACTTTTGGTGCTGTTATTAAATTAATTTCATTCGCTTCAGTTGTTTATATGTGATGTGCAGACAAATATTTACTCATTTTGCATAGATTTTTCACAAGGTTTCCAGTTGGATTCAATTTACACTTTGTTAATGAAATTCAACAAGCCAAATACTATCCCACATTTCTAGATTGCATTCCTGATGTCAAAAAAATCGAACAAATCGCATTCTTGGTAAGGTATAAAGTTATTGACAAATCTAATTCCAATGAGGCTGCCGTTAAAATTGATGAAAGAATTTTAAGTTTTTGTTTCAGTGATTTGGCTTCAGAATTATTTAACTCTCTCAAACAGTTCATGTTCCTATGTTCCATTATTATTTGGTATAAAATCTTCAATTCCGTGAATCCATTAAGAAAGCTATAGCAGTCAAAAGACAACAATTTACCACGTGCTCTAGAACTCTTAAGAAACTGTAAAGATTTTTTTTAAAGGAGCTTCGATTGGATGTGATTTTAAATGAAATGCTCTGTTATGCAAGAGAACAAACCGACGAGATAGTATTCTGGCTAAAACTGAGTTTACGCAGCCACGTAACATATTTTGATTGCGAAGCACGAGATGATCTGGTGAAAGATCCTAAATTAAAATTCAAGTTAGTTTTATTTTTTACAGTAAACAAAGCGATTAATAACTTAGAATGCAGATTTAATTTAATAAGTACCCAATGTAATTATTTTAAATTTTTGCACGGCATATATGAGTTAAAAGATACTCCTAAAAAGTGCTAATTAAACATTTAAACAAGTACAACAGTACAATTAAACATTGTTTACACTTTACACAGTGTTAACACTGTAAAGTGTAAACAATTGGAGTAAATGCTGACCGATGGAGAACCAGGGAATATAAACGCTCTTGATCTAATAAATGAAATAGTCTCAGTTACGGCCTTATTAGGCAAAAAGGAAAGCCCAATTGAAATTTTAAAGCTAATTTCAACTCTAGATTTTACACGCACATATTACTGTTGCTTCGAGAATTTCGCTTTCTTTGCCGATAATTGTGGCAAGTGAAGAGAAGAGTTTCTCAAAATTAAAGTTAACTAAAAATTTCTTCTGTTCCACAACTCGTCCAGATACGTTAAATAATTTAACTACATTGGCTATCGAACATGAATTAGTTGAAAAATTGATTTAAGAGAAAAAGTCAGGAATTTTGCAAAATTAAAAAGTCAGAAAAAGAACTCTTGATTTTTCTCTCTTTCTTTTGGTTTTTAGCTTAATGTGTGGTTTTTAAAAATATGGCTTTTTCTTATGCCGTAATATGTTTAAAGAGCTATTCCAGTCTTATAGGCATGAAAACAGAATCTGTAAACAATTTATTTCTTTTAATAGTAATTTTACTGTGGGGGGGGGGGGCGGCAAAACTGTTAGGGCCGGCCCTGTTTTTATGTCCACGCAGACGATTTCTTTCTTTGGCTCAAAGTCCGCTTATAAATCCTCAATTTTTATAAAATAAAACGGTTCTCTACATCATGTAGTATCTAATGTATTAATGGTGTAACTTAAACCTAAAAAAGAGAATGATGTAGAAAGTAGAAATGAGACATTTTGAAAGTTAGGAATTTTTGCTGCAAACTATCAAGCTTTTCTTTTTCTGATCGTGAATGACATCGACATAGTTTTTTTGTGTGTCAATATTACAATGGTCTCAGGTCAGTACTTATACTAACTTTACGAATAACTAATGAGTAACTTTAAGGCAAGAGTCAAATCATTTTGCTTATTTTTAGATTCCACATCACTGGAATCAATTCACATTATTCATGTAAGAAAAATTTTCGTTTTCTACCGTGTGGAGAACGGGTACGCAGCTAGTTTAGAATAAACTGTTATGTATTATCAAGTACAGGGTGGCCATAATTAAACTGCAAGTGTTCAAGTGGTGCTGGAGAGAAAACTACCGAGAATATTCCAGTGAAATTTGGTATCTACACATTTCAGAACATGCAAAAAAATAAATCGTCATTTTCACCCGATAGATGGCGCTGTACCGTATTTCAAAGCTCAATGGTAGCACATATAACTTCCAAAGTCGATAGACAAAGAATAGTGACATTCTAAGAGGCATATAAACAATATAAATAAAACATAGTTTACAGTAGTATATATTGTAGTTTGTACGGTAGTTTATCAAAATTCCATACAATTCACTAAAGTAATTAAATTTTTACAGTAAAATGAAATCAAAGATTAATGTAAATTAAGATCACAAATTAAACAATTCACAAAGGCCCTTTGGAAAACAATTAAACCATTATTTATTCTCATCGACACTCATTGGACCTCTTCTTAATCGTTTCATGCAGCCGGTATTCTTTCAAAGTAGCTGAATAATTGCTACCATTCTGATAGAATATCTTCAATAACAATTCACGTTCCTTCTTATTCAGAGTCATGATTGACCATTACTGAATGTTTTGACACTGTTCAATGGGCTTAAAATTTGCATATATGACGTACATAAGCATTGAAACACGATATAGCGCCATCTATTGTGAAAATGGCAATTTTTTTTAATTGCATATTTGACTTGCGCATATTCTGAAACGTGTAGATACCGAGTTTCACTGGAATATTCCTGGTAGTTTTCTCCCCAGCACCCCTTGAACACTTGCAGTTTAATTATGGCCACCCTGTACTTCTAATAATACACAAAGACCAAGAGACTAACAATCAGAAAAGCATCGCTATCACAAAGCCCGATAATGGCTTTCATCTTACATTCAATCTCAAGCCAGTACCTGTTCAAAGACGTTTATTGAGAAAATATTTTGTATAGACTAATGTTGAAGCAAATGGAACCAAACTAGGAGGTGGGCATTTAAAAATTTTAAAGTTAGAAAATAAGGGACTCCCTACTATACACTTATGAGGTGACATACAAAATTTGAGAATTATACCTTAAAGACGTATGAAGATAAATATAACACTGACTTAAACCATTTTTAAATGGCTTTCGAAAGAAAAAAAAATCACATCAAATGATCCCATTCCAGGGGTCGTACAGAAATAATGGAAGACATTTTTTTTTTCCCTCTAGCAATAAACATTTAAATTCAAAATCATGTATAACCCCCCCCCTGATCATCTTTCTTTAAAGATAACTCTGAGATGTATGATGAAAGGCTGAAATTTAGTACATTAGTGTATCGGACACATTTTGCTAATAGGAATTTTTTTTTTGTACGGGATCGTATACAAATTTATGAAATATTAACTTTTTGTAAATAAATGAGAAGAATTTTTCCTTAACAGAGTCTTATTTCTGGCCTTATTTTGAACATTATTTTAACTTGCTGCCCACTTATCCCTAATAGATAAAGAATTAAAGCCAGTTACCAACTTTTTTGGGACACCCTGTATAATCTTGGCTTGGTGTCATTCATTTTAACAAAAGGACGTGGAGGAAGGCGCTCTCATTGGAAAAGCTGCTCAGAATAAATTAGCTGTTGCTTTAATGTCATTAAAACTTATTTTCAACGTAGTATCGGTATTGGTATATTTAACAACTTTAAAGTATCGGTATTGGCCATTTTTAAAAATTCCGAATAAACTATTGGGGTTGTTCCATCTCTAGAGTTTAATAGAACAAAAATACAATGCTCTACATGTAAAGTAACTGGTGAAAATGCATCTTGCATGAACTAGAAATAGGGTGGGAAGGCCTAGGCAGGTCCATCAGTTGTTGTAATCACATTAATAAAATTTAAGAGAAGTAAAACTCACTCACCTTTTTTCATACGGACTGTTAAGAGGTTGGTTCCGGATGTGGATAAAAACATTTATTCAGACACTCAAATTCTTTTACAAAATAATTAGACACAAAAGCATTTTGCTCTTGAGTACTTAATTACTTGATTATTATACAGTGTGGGAAAAAATCCTAGACAAACACTTTTGAATATAACTTTATTAAAAATAAATTAACAAAATATAACAAACTAGCTGAAGTATCCATCTTAATGGGTTAGTACTTAATGCAAATTTCCAAAAAAGAGTCAATGTATGACAGCATCAAGTGTAGAAAGAACGGAATTAGTATATTAGCAATAGTATAGAAAACAAAATTATAACGTGTATTTTTAAACGATTCCTGCTAAATTTCATTGAACTCTTAATCCATTTTTAAGGGATGTGAGAACAAACATTTATACGACTATTCTCAAAATCTATAAAATATTTAATACAGTTTTGGCATATAGAGTTTGAATTAACTTACGTGTATCATAAATCCAAATTTCATTCGATTCCATTTTTCAGGAATAGAACAAACGTACTGATTTTTCACATCACAAATTCTATAAAAACTTTTAAAGAATTTTGACGCCTATAGTTTAAATGATGACCTGTAATGATACTGAATTTCATTTTATTCACTTGAGTGGTTTATATGTAATCGACAATTTTTTTCACATTTTGAATAATTTTTTGGAAAATCTCTAATAAAATTTTTTTTTAAATTTGACACATATACTTTAAGTTAAATGACCACCTATCATTTCACCAAATTTCATTTCATACTTTTAGTTAATATGTGATGCACATCCAATATTTACACATTTTGAAATAATTGTCAGAAAATCTCGGAATCTAATTATTATTATTTTTTTAAATTTCAACACCTACAATTAAACTGAGTGACTACCTGCCATGCACTTAATTTCCTTTCCTTCATTTTAGTCATTATTATATGATGCACAAACTATGAAATAATTTTCGCAAAATCGAAAAATTCAATTTAAAATTTTCTAAAAAATCGAAGCTCATAGTTTAAGTTGAGTCACCACCTATCATGTCACCAAACTTCCTTTCATTCCCTGTAGTCTTTATTTCGGGATGCTAGAACAGAAATTTACGCAGTGAACTATAAAAACATTATAATAGAATACGAGATAATATAAATTTAATTAATGTTCCACTGTACTTAATTTTTCTTCAAATGCTTTTATGTATATTTCAAGTGGTTTAGAAATATGCTTCATGTATACAGCACACTCCCTTTAATCCGCAAATGCCTATAATCCGCCATACATTTTACATGTAAACAAATAATTTTACATTTCAGTTTTTCTAAACAGACTCTGAAAGACTGGTGTAACTTTCACTTTTGTGAAAATAAAAAGACCAGAAAAAGAGGTCCACTGAAATATTAGCTTATTTATATTAATAACTAGAATAATCATTTGTGGAAATTCACTATTTCTACTGATACATGGGAAGGCATGAGATTAGATTTTCATTCATTATAATTTTGCATTACTCTAGAGAAATATCTGTTATAGGCAGAAACAAACTGTTAAATACAATTAAATACTTTTAATTAACACACATTAATAAATAAAGTAGTGTCTCCAAGCACAAAAAAATATCTATTAATATGCTGCTAGACAAAATCGTTAAGGGCAATTTCAAATGTTATTAAATAACTAAAACATATAGCCTTTTAAACTGAAAAAAAATATATATATATTTTTCATATATTATTACAAAATAACTAATATGACCAGTTTGGTTTCAGTTCTGTCTTAATTATATGTATACTTTTGCTAATATTTTTTCAAGAAATGCATATTCCTTGTCGATTACAACCGCCCCCCCCCCCCCCCCCGTGTTAATCAAATGACCTAAAACCTGCAAAATTCTATAATCCGCACAACACTTAGTCCCAACGTGTGCAGATTAGAGGGAGTGTCCTGTATTTCTAAACCACTTGACTGTGATGGTCCAATTCCGTTCTGGCATTGCAAATATGCCAATTTTGGAATGCTCAACTCTAGTTAATTAACAAAATTAAACAGAATCCCCCCCATTTTTGGTATGCTTTTATTAAATATGTTCCATGGGCAAGGGATTAAAGATTCTCAGGTCTTTTTAAGATCAAAGGCCTACCTAACAAATCACCATCCCTAGCATATTTACTACAAGTGAATTTGACATGTTATCACATTTTGTTAATTTCTGAGAAAAAGAAAAATATTTTTAAGCTGACTAGTGCAGGAAAGTATTAATGAATTTGAGTTTGGAAATAGAAAATCCACAAATATACTTAAAAATTCAACTATTTATCAGTTTTCTTTCATTAACCATTATCCCCCCCCCCCCAAAAAAAAAGCAATAGTTATGCAGGCATACCTCGATAAAAGATGATTTGTATACAAGATCACTTGTCAGAAGTCCCAGCTCATTGAATATGAATTCTATGTTATAGATTATCGTATATATGATTGGCTACTGATCACGACAGCAATACTGAGAGGGAAGTGGTGATACAAGCAGAAGTGCTCAAAGCATTAAATGACTTACCATATTAGCCCAAATATAATGCAACCCTAAAATTTTTCATCAAGATAATTAGAAAAATCCTATATTTAGGCCTTGGATTTAACACAAATCAGGTTTTTAACAGGAAACAATCAGTCAAAAAATATCGCATTGTATTCGGACCAATAAAGTACATTTTTTTAGAAGCCATGAGGGAGCTGAATAAGATTTTAAGGAAATACAAAGCTTAGAAAACATTGTACTAAAAATGAAACAAAATCGCGACAGCTGTTATGGATTATTTTAAGTAGGGTAAGATGTAAACTTACAAATTCATTTATTTGTAAGTAGCTTCAACAAATACTTTATTTAAATATTTTTACAATTTAATTACATATGTATATATACAGTTGGCTGTACAATAGCCTATACTGAATGTTGAAAAATAGTCCACTTCAGTAACAATACATAGTATTAAAAATATGTATCAATTCTCTCATTTTCTAAAATAAAATATGAATATTTGGCAAATTTTACAAAAAATACATAAATCTCTCAAAACATACAAGAATTCATGTAAAATATCATTACATGACAACTAAACATTCTCTTTATTATTTTGCTAAAACATTTTCTAAAAACAAGTTCTTTTGATAACTTTGTGAGATGTATTTTGAAAGTAATTATGTTCCCTATTTCTTCAAGGAGTGAAGAGAAAAGAAGAGTGATGAAGATTAGTTTAACACAGCAAGATCTAGCATGTGAAAATCTGATCCAAGATAGATGAAGGCTGAATCGATTATGAATTGTTCTATTACTATGTGTTCAGTGAATTAATATATACATATATATATATAACTAATTAAAAAACTATAGTTCTTAAGTCATTAGATTTTATTTACTTATTTTTATTTGTCAGAAAAGCTGCGAGCCGAATATTGATGTTGATGGTCCTGCAGGGTGACTAGGTCACTCCTTATCAGTTTTGTTTCAAAAATATGCTATAAATAATAATTATAATAATGAAACTTTTTGACATTATTATTTGACAAAAAATCAGCCAGAAAAAACAAGAAAAACGCCCCAGAGAATGAAACTAGGCTGCTTTCAATAATGAAAAATTTCGAAGCAATCATGATTGCATAGGGCACTGAGTCACCCCAGATTAAAAGAAATAATTGCATCGTGCAGAAAAAAAAAAGACAAGTCAGAATAACTGCACACATTTCAAGAGGAGTGTTAGGCAGGAGGATACAGGAAGAATGATTGTTTTCGGATACACATTTCCACCCTGATTGTTAATTTTCTAAGCATGGGATGACTCTGCCCTGCATGACTTCTCCCAGGTTAGAACATTCGTTTCAAAATTTTAAGGAAACTGCACTTTTCTACTCTTGAATTCAATACTTGCCCACCCACAAATTAAAAAAGTCTTGTCTTGGGGTGATACTTTCCGGAACCATTGCTCAAATCTTTCTAGTCTCATGACAAATTGTAGAGCTGAAAGTATCATGAATGGTATATATGTATATGCGTGAGAGAGAAAGTTTGGACAGGTGGGGTCTAGACCAAAAATTGGGCAATGATTTTTACCATTATGGGACAACTTTCTAAACTTATTTTTGATAGTCTTTTTTAAAAAAATTGGTTCTTGCAGATTTCTGTAAATACTACAAAAAAAGTCTCTTAAGTATGTTTTAATTAAATACAAATTTAAGCTATTGTAGTCCAGAGCCTGAAAGTTGATTATAGCACACTGTAATCGCAAGTCAGACTCAGGTTTGATTGTTTGTAATTCAATCTGCAGAATATAATGATTGCTCTTCCATAAATCTGCACACAGGAGACTACCTACCATGCATTAATGTCACCTACAGACTTTACAACTCTCCTGCCCTTTCACACTACATTTTAGGTCTTCATCAGAAGGAATTGAACTTCTAAATGTTGACACTGTTCTAATCTTCTTAATAACCTTTATGCTATCAATCTGATTCTTTAATCACTGGGACACCGTGTCCTCATAGATAGATGATAATTTTGTCCATTTAACCCTTTAGCGGGCAGTGGCTAGATGTTCTAGCCACCTATTCATGCTGCACTTGGCAAATTTCAGAAGCATTAGTCAATTTTCCTATGTCTGAAAATAATGAAATTTGCAAAAAATGATAATAGGAGAGATAAAGTGTCATGCATATTTTTAAACAATGTCGGATATTTTGCAGAAAAATTATCATAGTTTCATTAATTTGATATCAGAAATTTAACTATACTCCAGGCATCTGCAAAAACGAGAAAATATTATAAAATTTCTTGCGCCTGAAAGGGTTAACATATGCTCAAATCACAGGCCAATGATCTTGGAAAGTGTTAAATACAGAAGTGCCCAATGTTTAAATATAAATTTTTCAATTAGTTACTCAATAATAAAAAGAAAGTTTTTTTTTTTAAGTTAAGCATATTGAATCAGTTTACTATGTATGTATGCAAGCTGAATCACAGAACACAGCTATGCTAGGTAAGATTGAGGTCATCTTGTCTCTCGTCTAGAAATTCATTATTCTGAATGACAAACACTTATTTTTGTTGTGCGTTTGATACCATATCACTATTGTATTATGTAGCAGACATAAAAGTTCCAAAAATGTATGAATACGCATTTTGATTATTGCTCTTCTAAATAATAAACTACAATAAAACTTTTCTAAATGGCCACCCCTCAAAACAGGCAAAAATTTTAAGTACCAAATCTAAAGAACCTACGAATAATATAAATGTAGCCTCGATTCAGCAGCCACCCTTCCTCCTCAAAAATGGAAAGTCCTAAAGCCTTAAATATATTATGGCTGACCCCTCTAAGCAGCCTGTTTTGTTGAACAAATAACCTATATTGTTTCAGACTGATAACTAGAAAAACAAAATTTTCACCACAACCATTTAACATTTGAGGATGGTGGGGGCAAGATAGAAAGGTAACCGTGCACTACTTAGTCTCTATCATTGATATATATGCTAAACTGGATTGCTGTGTGACTGGTTTTTCCCTTCGGAGATTTCGAGCCTTGACGTACCACCACGTGCAAACAGAAAAAAGTGGCAAAATACTGTCCTGTGCATATAGTTTTATATGAAGTTCAAATTTGTAACAATTGTATAAACAATACAATAACAATGGTGAAGTCTTGTTGCTCCTATAATTGTTCCAATAGGTTTGGAGCAATTGATGCATCTGGAAGGAAAATAAAATTTCACAGGTAAGTACTTTTATTTCGTATACTTTCGAACATAACTCTCAATACTGCATTTCGCTTGTTGGGTTACTTTATTGCAATTTTTATTCTGCTACATAAACCAAATCTATCGTTATTAATTAAAGCTTACATGACTAAATTTAAAATATGTACTTTTATTTTGTATATTTTCGAGCATAACTCTTAACACTGCATTTTACACGTTGTGTTACTTTATTAATATTTTTATTCTGCTATATAAACCAAATCATTTTTAATTAAGGCTTACATGATTAATTTGAAATTATGCGTGAAAAGCTGCCATACAGTTATACAAAATAGTGAGATTTGATCATCAGAGAATGCTTTTTATTTGTAACATTTGAAAATGATAGCGAAAATAGAAGAAACTACTGTAATTTGGAGTAAACTAAAATTATTATTAATGTTATTATTATTAATTCTTTTTTTGAGAGAACAGTCATTTTCTTGTATATCAGATCTTATATTTAAGAATACCTTTATTTTTTTAATGTGATCCAATTATTAACAAACTTAATTTAAATATTTTGATTATGGAAATTGCCAATGAATATTTATCAACCAATGGTGTTAGATTTAATCACCCAATTGAGAATGAAATTGGTTGCGAAAGTCTGCATGAATCACAAATGATCAGGAAAATTATGGAATTGTATCTGAAAATAAGATTAAATGCATATGCGAAAAGTTTAACACTAAAGACAGTGTATAAAAATTCTACTACAATGAGACAGAAACTATGAAAGATAATTTTATTTAATAATGTATGAGAATATAAGCATGAAATTTTCAGAAATTAAAAATGCTTTTATCAATTTTTCAACACTAATAGCATGATATTTTATGCATTACACATAATCAGGGTTCAGTGATTTAAATCAGTTTTAAAACAATCACGATTTTTATCAAAAATTTTCATTTTTTCTAAAATTTATGAATTTTGTAATCTGTTATAAATTATTAAAATACTTGTTATAAGCAAGATTTAATTAGTATAATTATTATATTTAAAATTACTGAATTTAACTAGTTATTTATTTTTATTTTTCCTCAGTTTATACTCTGAATAATTTTTTTATGCTACATTTTGTGAATTGCTAAACAGTTTGGCATATAGTTCGATATTTTTAAAGTCAATCTATAGTAAGATGAAAATAAATAAGAATCTTTAGTTAAATATTTTTACACTGCTTTGTTTATTTGAGTTAACCACAAATTACATAGTTTATTATTTGTATGAGTGCATATAGTGCTGTTCATGAATAAACATTATGAATTTTTCAGATGTCTGATATATTATTATTTTTATATTGTGGTTAAGGAATATATATATATATACAGTCGACTCCCAAAAATCCGCCGACCAGAAATCCGCGTGCGTCCGCGAACATAAACAGTGAAATTCGCAGTTAACTAAGATTGAAATTTCACAGCGAATAGGACGTCATAATCTCGCACAGTCGCTTAACCCAACGTTCGGTTATGTGACGTCACACGGAACCCATCCAAGGATCTTCATCCAATCAAATTTCCCTGCAGAGTACCGGTGATGTCAACCTGAGGTCACTCAACCGAACCTTCGGTTTACCGTGTGTGCGAGATTCAGGCGTTAATTCTGTTTTTTCAAACTCCATGATTAGTAGCAGTTGCGATAATTCAACTTCTCATTCATTCGCTAAAGCGCTAAGCTAAACGTTTGCTTGCCTAGCGGAGTGGATTGTTTACTTTTGAGCGTCTTCAACAGTTTTCATTACTGAGAGAAAAATTAGTGCATATTTTGAAAGATGGCAAGCTTAAAACAAAGTAATGACGACCTTTCATCTAACGGTGCAAAGCGCAAGCATATTGCATTGACAATAATGCAAAAAGTTGAAATGTTGAAGAAAATGGATAGTGGTGCCATTCCACGTTTTATCGCAGATACGTACAGAATTGCCATAAGAACTGTATATGACATCCGGAAAAACAAGGATAAAATATTGAAATTTTTCAGAGAAAGTGACTCCAATATTGGCATGCAGAAAAGAAAGTCGTTGCATGCAGCAAAATCGTCTGAACTGGATGCAGTGCTGTTTGAATGGTTTAAGCAACGTAGAAATGAAAATGTCCCAATTTCTGGTCCAATGCTGTAAGAAAAAGGACGGCAGTTCCATGCAGAGCTAAAAATATCAGAACCTTGCGATTTTAGTTCAGGCTGGCTGTCCAGATTTAAGCAGACATGGGATCAGATATCTGAAAGGTTGCGGCAAAAAACTGTCATCGGATACGAAAGCGGCTGAACTTTTTGTGGAAGAATTTTCTGCCTTAGTGGCAGATGAAAACTTAAGCCTTGAACAAATATTCAATATGGACGAAACTGGTCTCTTTTGGCGATGTTTGCCCAGAAAAACTTTTGTGACAAGTGAAGAAACTGCACCTTCAGGGATTAAGGAAGCTAAAGAAAGACTTACCATTTTACTGTGCAGTAATGCGGCGGGTACATATAAGTCTAAACCCTTAGTGGTAGGAAAAAGTGCTCGCCCAAGAGCTTTAAAAAATGTGAAAGTTTTGACAGTTTCCTATAAAAGCAATAGAAAAGCATAGATAACTCAAGACTTGATGCAAGACTGGTTTTTTAACCATTTCACCAAAGAGGCAAGGAGACACTGTAATAGTGTTGGTCTTGCTACAGACTGCAAGATTGTTCTCTTGTTGGACAATTGCATTGCTCATCCAGATGCAACAGTTCTGCAGGCTGAGAATGTAATGGTTAAATTTTTGCCACCAAACACAACAGCTGTTATACAGCCTATGGACCAGGGGATAATCCAGAGCGTTAAGTGCCACTATAAGTCTGAGTTTTTGAAGGAAATCCTGGATGCAGATAGCACTTCATTTAAACTTTCAAATCTAAAAAAACAATTCACTATTAAGGACTGTTTGTACCTTGTGAAAGACTCATGGGATTACGTTTCAAAAGCAACACTAGTAAATGCCTGGCACAATTTATGGCCATCTTCTTTATTCATTGACACTGAAAGTGATGACTTTGAGTGGAGCGGATTTAAGAATAATTTGGCTAAGAACAAGGCAAAGGAGTTACTCCTGTATGCCCAGAGCAAATGTGAGGGGACAAATATTTATGAAGAAGAGAGCATTGTAGACTGGATGCTCAATCAGGATGAACCTGTGGAATTTCAGATGACAGATGAAGAAATTGAGCAAAGTGTGACACAGCCAAAAACCAAAGATTCGACACAGATTTTGAAACAGAAAATGAAAAAATTCTTTTTGATGAAGGGTTATTGTTGAGGGACAAATATTTAAAATTTCTAGAACAACAAAAATGCATCACTGACCAGGAAATTATGGTCATGTATAACATTCAAAAGAAGCTCAGATTAGAGCATCCAAAAAAGTTAAAGCAAACTACATTAACAAAGATGTTTGCAAAAAAATAATTTTTGTATAGTAATAAATAATTTCATTTGTTGTCATTGTATTTTTTAATTTGCTTACTCTTAATTAAGTGTAGTTTTATGAAATTTAAATTTTTATGGTAAAAATACTGTTTTAAATTTATACCCTGAAATCCGCAAAATCCTAAAATCTGCACAAACCCTCCCCCCGAGCTGTGCTTATTTCTGGGAGTGCACTGTATATATATATATATATATATTTTTTTTTTTTCAAATTGATCAGTGTACAAGACATGCCCCTTGACAGGGTTACTCTGCACTGCATGCTAATGACATTTTATCATTATTTTCATAATTATGAAGCACATTCAGTACTTAAATGCACAAAATCTTAGAGTTTATATAACAAGATATTTTAGATCCCTACAGTATCATCAGATGCAGGTTTCACCATATTTGTTAAATTTATTGAACGAACAAATAGAAAAGGTATTGATTTTTTTTTTTTTCCCTCCAAGTTGACATACATTACAAAGCCTTATTTGAAAGGTTTTTAGCGGGAAAATAAATTATCAGTACATTACGTGTTAAAAAAAAGTATTTGATTTTTTTTTTTTTTAAATATCGATGGTGTTAACCTTCTCCAGATTGTGGTTATTAAACTATAGCTTATAAATCTTTTGAATACGATATAGACCTTTAACTTTTTTAAAGTTTAATTAATTATAAAGCTTTGAAACTAGTTGCTTTTCACGTATAACCATGTGAATATCCCTCTTGGAGTATCTTGCACAATTTTCAAAATAAAGGTAAGGAGCTTGCTTTTTATGCCTACCTAAATAAGAATTAACCTTCTTAAAAAATCTTGCAAATGCATGTTATTTCTTTATTGAAAAATGCAACATTGGTGAGATTATCACTGGGGATTTTATGTATTAGTTTCCATTTAAGATAATACAAAATGCAATCTATATATTTTTACAACTCTTTTTGTAATACTACTATAAAATGTCTAAATAAGTCCTATCGTTTTCTGAAATAATTAATTTATTATATATAAAGCCAACGGAAATATTAACTTATATACTTAACACATAGCATTACTAGAGGTGGAAAGATCTTTTTACTACTTTTTTCACCAGATGGTCATTTAAAGAGCCAGGCGGACGGCTCGCAAAAACCAGTCGACACAGCAATCCAGCTTAGCATATATATCAATGATCTCGATTACACCCTAAACCCCCCACAGCTAACAACTACAACTTTGTTAGCTTTTCTTCTTTTTTTCTCAATCATAACAGCCGACTTTCCTTAAGAAGTTCACTTACTAAAAAGGGAGGGGTGATACTATATTATGGGGCAGTTTCACATTCTGTTACAATTAACCAAAGACAATGAATTTTTCAGTGTACACAATATTAAAATACACATGTAGATTATACTATGATTTTTTTTTTCCATGTAAGAAAATATGCGCAGAAATTTTTAGTATTTCATAATGCATATACAGTATATATTTTGTTTTAAAGGTATTGGATATATAAAGATGCACAACTTCACAATTTTTAAAAGTTGTATGTAGGTATCCTTATTTTGCAACCACCCCTCAAAAACAGTCTTTTCTAAAAGAACTAATAGTGGCTGCCTTCGGAAAGTTTCACTGTACCAATTAATAAAAAAGTAAATGTAAAAAAAATTACATTAAGTAATGGCTGCGAGAATTCTAATAAAATAATCTTCGAAATTTTAGTACTTCCAGAAAATTGATATACAATATTTGTAAAATATCAATATCAAAAATTAAAACTCAAATTTTACTAAAAGTTATTGTTAGTTTTATTACATTCATCATTCATTTTTTAAAGTTGTAATTAAAAGTTACAAATAACAATAAATATTTCATAAATTTACAAATGATGTTTTTTCTATATTTTTAATTTTTATAATTACTTAATTGAATGATAAGCTATATTTTTAATCTAGCATTTTACATTATTAAAATTTTATAGAAAATAACATACATTTTATTGCATTTTAGATCAAAGCAATTTTAAATTATTAGAATACTCAATTAAGCTTGAATTGCTGATTCAGCACAAATCAAAGTAAGAGATTTCTTTCTTTCTCTCTCTCTCTTTTTTTTTTTTTTTTTTTTTTTTTTTTTTTTTTTGGTAACTAAGAAAATTACCAGAGTATTCCAACAATTATTCAAAAATAAACTGCTGTATCACAAACTCATATCACCAAGATTTCTTTCTGAACTTAATTGATAGTATATATATATATATATAATATATATGTGAGTGTTGGAGATTTCTACATGAGTTTTTGGGAATTAGTTTTTCTCTCTTCTTTTTCCCTCAGGCATCTCTCCATTTCTTTAAATAAAGCTAATCTATAGGCTTCATAGCCCATTACAATGCTTTCAAGTTCTTGCCTATAAAGTCGATTTAACATGGCTTGAAAACAGTCCAATTCAGGTAAGCGAAAGAGTTCCCACTAAAATAAAAGCAGAAAAGAAACTTAAATATTGTTGAGTTACTCAGCATATTACAAAGAGTGTTATGGTAAGTGTTAGAAGTGTCTTGCCATAGGCAAGTAAGCAACAAAATTATGAATAAGTGAAAAACAGAAAATGCTTGGTTATTAGCAGAACTGGGTGGTAGACAAATCTGGTAGATAAAGTACAAAAAGTATACAGTTCACATTAAGTTTACTATTTGGCACCCATGCATAGGCACTGTATGAATAATAGGATATTTAGTAGTTTACATATATTTTTAGAAGCATGAGAAAGGTCAATTATGACTAGAGTTAAATGCATGTTACTCATAAACAAAGAAGAAAAAAAAAAAGAGGTAAATATAGATATACCGGGTGATTCAAAATAGATGTTAAGGCGATTATTTTTTAAAGTGTAAGTGATCGAAACATACTTCCAATTAGAAAAGTTTGTCAAATTAAGAGTAGCTTTCAGATATAGCATTTTTTTACTCTGGCTTTATACGTACTAAAATACGAAATTTGTAAGATGACACGAACTCCCAAAATGACAGAAGAGACTCGCATCTCACTTACACAAAACATTTTATTAAAAAAACAAATACTGCACGGATTACACATAAAAAGAACAACAGCCATAGCTCACTCCATCTTAGCCTCGCTACCCATCTACGAACTCCAACGATTCCCTGGCGGAAGCGTCACTGCTTTTATTTTGCCGCTGCAGTCCTGGAGTTTGGCTGCTCAGGTGGGGAACACCTGTTACAGACTCCCCCCCTGGCCATGATGACGTCCCGGCGAGTGGCCAGAAGAGCTGGATGGTAACTGAGTCTCTCTTTTGGCACTTCGACGAACAATCTTTGGAGGGCTACTCTTGGGAGGTTGTCCCCTCTTCCTTAGGGGGGCGACAGGCACAACATCAGAAAGAGGAGTTTCATTGAAAGGGGTGAGAGCAGAAGTGTGGTATGTGCCAAGCAGGGTATCCGGCACTTCCGGGTTAGCAACTTCATAGGTTGTAGGGGAGCGTTGGGTAATCACAATATAGGGGCCATCCCTACAGGGTTGAAACTTAGCTGTTTTCTTTTTCGCTTTATTGCTTAAACGATGTAAATTTACCCATACTTTATCACCTGGCTCATACCTATGTGCCCTTCTTCTACTCTCATCGGTATACTTTTTGTGCTGGTCTTGCTTCTTTTCTACAAGATCTTTGATCTCGGTTGAGATCCGGGCGAATTTCTTCAGATAAGGTGTAATTTCAGCGATGAAATTATCGTTGTCAATCACCGCTCTTACATCATGTTGCACGTCATCAATTGTTCGTAATTCTCTTCCGAATTGGAGAAATGCAGCTGTGTGATTTGTTGTATCACACTTCGACGTATTCATTGCAAAACGGATGGTCGCAAGTTTATCTGACCATGACGTATGATCCTCACCAACAAGTATTGCTAGTTTTGGTTTTAGATCCCGATTCTTTCTTTCAACTGGATTGGCCTGGGGCCAATATACGGGTGTAAAGACTTGGGACACTTCGAGTAGGTAACACAGTTGCTGTAGGACAGCACTTGTGAATTGTGGGCCATTATCACTTATGACACGTCTGGCTAATCCATACCTCAGGAAAATCTCTTCAAACAAAGTTATGGCACATTCTTTCGCCGTCGCCTCTTTCAGAGCAAAAAGTTCTACCCATTTTGTCGACGTATCTTCTACGATGAAAATCCACTTCTTTCCATCTGCAGTCTCTGGTAAGGGACCAAAGAGATCTATGGCGAGTGTTTCGAAGCGTTGGGCATAAGCGGGAGTTCTCAATAAACCTGCAGGTTTCTGATTGCTTGGCTTAAATCTGCTACACTCGGCACAATTTTTGACGTAATCGGTAATAAACTTCCGCATTCCAGGGAAGTAATATCGCAAGGCCACTTTGTAGAAGGTGCCCTCGGCTCCGTAGTGGCCGGCAGTTGGGGAATCGTGGTACTCCTTTAGCACTCTCGTTCGTTCATGGATAGGGACGACTAGTTGAGCCTCGTCGGCTTCCGAGTCTGGAGCATACCTGTAAAGGATTCCCTGGGACATCAAATATCCCCGCTGTGTCCAGTTTGCATAATTTTCATCTGTGGTGTTACTCTCGAAACAGTCTATTATCTTTTTCAGATCTGGATCCTTGAGTTGCTGCTCCCGGATGTCACTTGGCTTCTGGACTGGGAGGTCAATGGCAACCGCACAAATCTCACCCGATGGCTCCTTGTGTTCACATGCAGGACGCGATAGCAAGTCTGCAATAACGTTGGCTTTTCCTGGCAAGTAGTCGACTTTCAAGTTGTACGACTGAATCTGTAGGGCCCATCTTGCTAATCGGCCGGTTGGCGATTTTAGACTTAATAACCATTTCAAGGGCTGGTGGTCAGTAATCACCGTGATCTCTGCTCCTTCCACGTATCCCCTGAATTTCTCTAATGCCCAAACAACTGCTAGGGCCTCTCTTTCCGTTGTGGAATAGTTCTTTTCAGCTGGTAGTAGAAGTCGGCTGGCATATTCGAGCGGGTGTTCCTCTGGACCTTGTCCTTGGGTAAGGACAGCTCCCAGAGCGTAGCCAGATGCATCCGCCCTTATGACAAAAGGCTTTGATTCGTCCACTTGACTCAACACTGGCGGTGAGATCAACTTCCTTTTCAGGGTTTCAAAGGCCTGTTGTTCATCCTCCCCCCACTTCCACGTGGCTCGCTTCCTGGTCAATTGACTCAAAGGTCTCGAGAGGTCTGCGAACTGGGGAATGAATCTGCGGTACCAACTACAGGTCTGTTGGAAACTTTGAACCTGCTTTACGGACTTCGGGGGAGGAATTCGGGCAATTGCCTCCACTTTAGCCGGGTCCACTTCTATTCCTTTGCTTGTAATGAAATGTCCTAAATACTTAACTTTATGGCAAGCAAAGTGGCACTTAGCACGGTTTGCATGTAACTTAAACTTTTGGAGTCTCTCAAAAACATGCCGTAAGTCCTCTATGTGTTCCTCGAAGGTCGAAGACAACACGATGATGTCATCCAAGTATACAAGCGTATTGACCTTCAGACCATTTCTGAAAAGATCCATTAACCGCTGGAAGGTCGCTGGCGCTGTCTTCAAGCCAAAAGGCATCCTGGTGAACCGGTAGACCCCATACTGGCAGACAAAAGCCGTTTTATCCTTGTCCGGAGGATACATTTGTACTTGATGGTACCCCGATTTCAAATCTATAGTTGACATATAGGCAGTCTGTTTGGCTTTATGCAACAAATCATCCATGCGTGCCAATGGATATGGGTCAGGCTTCGTGATAGAGTTTAACTTGCGATACTCTACACATAATCTAAACTCTCCATTTGGTTTCGGGATCAAGACTACAGGTGCTGCGTACGGAGAATCACACTCTTCTATGGTTCCTGCCGCAAGCAAGGCATCGATTTCCTTCTTAAGAACTTCTCTCCTGGCAGGAGATAGTCGGTAAGGAATAGTAGCCACGGGAGGGGCATTTCCTGTCTCGATCCTATGTTCTATAAAGGGAGTCGGCTCTCCCCCCGGCCGGAACGTATCTTCATGTTCTATCAATAGAGCATCAAGTTGTTTCTTTTGACCCTCTGTCAGTTGTTCACCTTCATCTGCACGGAGTTTGAAGTCACACTTTGGGGTATGGGTGACGTCTTCTTCTGCAACCGCAATGACCTCTTGTTTTGGGGCCATATTGACGTTTTCTTTGAGACCAGTGTCGTCTCGTTCCTCTGCCAAAGGAGGTATTTTGTAGCCTTCGACGAAGGGAAACCACTTTCTTGGGTTGTCCCTGTAATACCAATTTTGGTCTCCTAAGTTTAACACCACTTTAGCTTTCTTCAAGAAGTCTGTCCCGAGTAGGGTACGATTTCCTTTAGCCTCTGGGAGAGCAATAAGATTCATCTTGAAAGTACGTCCTTCGAGTTGTATTGTCACTCTTGTAGTGTATACGTCTTTGTCAGTCTGGCTACCATCAGCAAGAGTCATCCGTAGATTGGACTTTTGAAACTGGACCCCTTGATTCCTCAGGATCTTGTATAGTCCTTCACTAGCTACTGTGTGGCTTGCTCCACTGTCTGGGCAGGCGGTGCCTACTACTCCATTTATGGTAACCAGCAGGCATGCGGTGGGTTCCGAGGTGGACAGGCTCTGGAGGTTGAAGTGTCCAAAGTTGGCGGAGGCAAGGTTTGGCGTAGGAGTGCAAACTGGACACTTAGCTCTGACAACTCCAGGCTTACCGCAACCATAACAAGTCAGAGCTGGACGCTCCTGTTTTTCACCAGCGTTGAGTTTTTCGGATTTAGGCAGTTGATTGCCTGGTTTCTTGTTTAGAGCATTTCTTGAAGTTTCCTCTTTGGCGGGGTAAGGTTTCTTTTGCATTGGTGGGGCGTTGTATTTTTTGTGGCTCAGTCTGATGTTATCGTAAGCATCAAGCTTTTCCACAAGTTCTAAGGGAGTGTTCAGATCGGGCCAAGAGTCGAGAAAATGTTCTTTCACTTCAGGGGGAACTCGTCGTTTTATTTGGTCTGTGAGGACAAGGTCTCTAAGTTTGTCGAAGGTGGTGATGTCTAATTCTGTTAACCAACCATCTAAGTAGCCATCTAATTCGAAGTAGAAGTCTCGCCAGGTGCAGGTGGGATTCTTGCGGTGAGATGAGAATAGCTGTCGAAACCTTTCAGCAGAGAGTTTGAAGCGCTTAAGAAGTAGGCCCTTGACCTTCTGGTAGTCTTTGCATTCTTCCTCAGGTTCCCGAACGACCATTCTGCCGACTTCCGGCGGGAGGGAACCAATCAGGTAGGGGACCCAGGTAGTCTCCGGAACCTTCAAAAATGTTAACTGCCGTTCAAATAAACTTAGGTATAGCGCCATGTCATCTTCTTTTGGATCAAACTTGGGTAAGATCCCCTTCAGATCCACCTTGGGCTGTTCCGGCTCAAGAGCTGAAGAAGTGGTAGATGCAAGGTTTGACTGGGAGGATTTTTGAATCTCAAGTTCCAGTCTCAGCTTTTCTAGCTCAAAAGTTTGTTCTCTGGCTTTTTTCTCTTCCTCTCTCCTTTCCACCAACTCCGTATCAGCTAACTTTTCTCTTCTTACACGCTCCTCAATGATGGATGTCAACATGTTTTTTGTTAATTCTTCATCATATTCTTTTGAATCGGTTATCAGTTTCTTTAATTGGGGCACTTTAAGGTTTTCCACCTCCTCCAAACCCAGTTCTAGGGCGAGGAGTCGTAGGTCATCTTTTCGGCCTTTTCCGAGGTAAGACATTGTATCACAGGAGCACAAATAGAATTTCTTGAGTTACGGTTTTTTATATTTACTGACAGAAAGGCTTAGATAATTTAATTTTCAGGCTTTCTCAGGAGTGAGCAGAAACAAAACCTAACCTGAGCGACATTCACACCGATGCCATTAGACCTGAACTTCGCTTAAACAAGAATTATCCATAACTTTCAAAATAGTAACTAAAATGCAACAATTTAATTGATTAGGGCCACCAATACAACTACTTACTACTAAGCAACAACAAACCAAAAATACAATTCTGCCAATTTCAAATTTTCATCAAATTAGAATTAAACCAAAATTAATTATAAGCAAATTCAAAACAATACCATTTTTCTGAACAAAATGAAACAAAACTATTTTTACAAAATCAAAACTAATCTTACTCATCAAACCAAATTAATGCTATTCATCACTACTAAAACAAAACATCAAACTGCAAAATCCGATATATACATATACAAGACAATAACTAGCTATCACATCAATAGAACATATATTTCAGTTTAACTAGCATAAATTTCCACTTTTATGGGCATTCCAACAATTTTAGTGCACACAACTCTACACAGAGTTTTGTTTCAGAAATCAATATTCTATCAAAAGTCTGGGTGACTTTTCTCTATTCACAGCCAGTTAGAACCATTTTTGTTTGTTTTAAAACTTTTCAAGCAAGCAGATTTGCCAACTATATCCGCCAGGCAACGGTTTTGCCAAAATATGATTTAGAATATTATTTTCGCTTTATGCACCAAATTATACCCAAAATACTAGTTAAACATTCTTTTATACGCTATTTACCTCTACAGCCAGTTTGGGCGGGAAACCGCCAACAAATTTCTATGCACATACAAAACACAAAATCCAAACGAAATTGTTCTTAAAAACATAATCAGGCAAAAGGATTGCCAAAACATATTAAAATATACAAATAGATACTATTTACAAAATAACTTTAGAGTACTTAACTCATTTAACAGCAGACGAAAACGAAAACAACGTTCTATTTCATCCAGCTAAATCCAAACGTTATATCCATTCCACGGCCCCACGTTGGGCGCCAAATTGTAAGACGACACGAACTCCCAAAATGACAGAAGAGACTCGCATCTCACTTACACAAAACATTTTATTAAAAAAACAAACACTGCACGGATTACACATAAAAAGAACAACAGCCATAGCTCACTCCATCTTAGCCTCGCTACCCATCTACGAACTCCAACGATTCCCTGGCGGAAGCGTCACTGCTTTTATTTTGCCGCTGCAGTCCTGGAGTTTGGCTGCTCAGGTGGGGAACACCTGTTACAAATTTAATTTTTATACGGTCCCTCCTTTACTACCCTTTATATTCAGAAGAATGTTGCTCTTTGCCTAAGAAAATTAATAAAACAAATCCCATGTCTCTACGTGGAATAGTTTCCGAGGTATATCAATTTGAAAAGTTTGGCATTTGTCGCCAAGCAATACGGGGATGTCTCTAAAGTGGTAAAAATGTAATAACTTTTCAAATTAAGTTAATTTATGTTAATAATCATTGGATAGACACAGTTGACTTCTGAAATCTTAATTTAGCTATAATTTTCCTATAACGCACGTTTGGCAGTTTATAGTGGAAGTTACCTCACCATAGTAACGTACATCATTATTTTGTCATTCGCTTTTACACTGTGAAATTCCTTCTCTAGAAGCATGACGCAATTACTGGATGACCCCCCTAAAAGACTAAATTATCACTAATTCCATAACACTGTACCGATCTGTTCAGGTAAAACTGCACCTGTTAATTTCACATGTTTGAACACGTTTAATTCCCTTACTCAACAATGGGATCATTATTTAACTTTTATCAACTCATAGTGGGTCCCCTAAAGCAAAGTGTTTTTTTTTTTTTTTGCGCCAACACAGCAGGTAAAGTGGTATAAGTCATCATTTTTAAAAATAAATTTTTTGATAACTATTTCACTTAGAGACACGGGATTTGTTTTATTAATTTTTTTAGGCAAAGAGCAACATTCTTCTAAATATAAAGAGTAGGAAAGGAGGGACCGTATAAAAATTAAATTTCGTATTTTAGTATGTATAAAGCCAGAGTAAAAAAATGCCATATCTGAAAGCTACTCTTAATTTGACAAACTTTTGTAATTGGAAGCATGTTTCGATCGCTTTCGCTTTAAAAAATAATTGCCTTAACATCTATTTTGAATCACCCGGTATGTATGTATACATGCATAAGTGTCAATAAATGTTTACTTACTTTCAGCTTATGATCTAGCTCAAGAGGTGCTTTTGAATAAACATACAGCCAGTGAGGAATTTCTAGAAAATACAAAATAGCTTATTGAATAATACAAGTAAAATATTCAGTAAAATCTTGGTATAATGAATTTCAAAACACTGAAGATCTAATTAATATTTCTGAAAAACTGTAAAAGTTAAATTTTATTGACTATGTGCATAATATGAATTTCTCTTAAAAGAAATATTTTATTCCATAGTCTGAAATACATGTAAAGTGAACTTCGTTGTAGCGAGATTTTATTAGACATATCTAACACTTAATGAAAAAAAATATCCTAATGACATCAGTTAACTGTAATGTTGTTCCAACTTCACCTTATATAAGATGTTAATGGGTAAAATTGAGCCGCTTCCGTTTATATTAAGACCCAGTCCAGAAAGACCGGAGTAGCTCAGGGTTCCCCGATTTTGAACCAATTCCAGATGAGAGATTAGCACCCTCTCACCAGAAGTATCGCTTCAACATGCAGAAGATTACAGCTACGACAGATTTTATGTGCATCAACAAAGAATAAGTAAAATCATGTTAAACACTCATTTTTCTTTAACTGAATAATGATTTGTGAATCGGTAGCTAATCATTTTTTTTAAAGGAGACTGCGCTTTTAATTTTTTTTGTAAGTTAATTAGTAGTAGCATAGATGTTGCATTATCCAGAGATGATAGCAACTAAAGTACGAAAGGTAATTTCTTTTCCCTTAAAAAAGAGACTATGCATTAACCATCAATTGAACTCAATAAACTGACTTAGTGTTTGTCTAAAAAATTTAATAAAATGAAAACTCATATTTTGTGTAAAAATAGTAAAAAATTATTTATTTTACTAACAAATATCTGTTTTAACAAGACTTTATTTCAAAATTCTGTACAATGTTTTTTAGTTATTTGGTCAAAGCATTCTGTACACTGAAAATTTTTATAAAAAAACATGGTTGGCATATGTTTTATTCACTTTTTGTAAAAAGTTTGGGAATCTAGCATAATTGAAGTCCATTAAATTTGAATAAACATATGTTATGTTCAAATGTGTTTTTAGATTCCATTAAAAGATAAAACTATTTAAAAATATTTACTGTAATGAATTTTCAGAGCAACCCACTGTTCCGGGGTTTAAAATAGTTAAAAATTCTATTCTACGCGTCAAATAGTTAAATTTTGCTTTCTGTTGCATCAAAATTGGTTAACTTTTTTTTTTTTCCTAATGGGCAGGCACTGGCCACAAGCCTTTTTGCCATAACTACCCGAAGGTGTGGCCATTTTATTATGGGGGCACCCAGTGGGCGGCCACGTTACCCCCTATGAAGGGACGGACACATAGACAACTACGCCCAGTCGGGGATCGAACCCCGGCCGCCGGGAGTAGAACCCGAAACCGGAGTACGGTGCTTTACCCACCATACAACTCGGTCGGCAAATTGATTAACTAGAACTGGAGATATGGAGATCTGGGTTTCTCGAAATATTAGTATAGTGTTTAGAGAAATATTGGTCCAAGGCCTTCGCTAACCTCACTTTTGGCAACTTATTTCTGGCATCAAGCTTGCTGACATTTTCGTTATTTGGCACGATTTTCCCAATGGGGCTTGTAAAGTTAGTTTTCCTGCATTAACATGCATTATAGCCTAATATTTCTCTTCTATGACGTAATCAAAAGTCCCGCTGTATGTGGAATCTTCGAGAGATACATTCTTCTAGAAGCTCTTTGTAGCTTCTTCATCACCTATAAATACAGGTATGACAGACAACCCAGTTCAGTGTGGATCGAGTTTCCGCTGAGTACAGTGCTTTGCTCTGTGGACTGTGTGATAGTAGCGATATTTTCGCTTGCCTTTTTGAAGCATTGTTTTTAAGTGCTGTGTGTAAATTCTTCTTTGCTGTGCCTTGAAGGACTGTTTACAAAATCCCTCGTATATTTCCACTGAACTTTTTCCTGTGGAAGTGTTTTATTTAGAGTGAGAAATACAGCATTTGTAAAAGCTTCTGTACAAAGCAGACTGTTAAAAGCACATTACTGGCTGATTGTGCTTGTGAACTTTATGCAGCTGATTGTTCGATGAAGTTCTAGAAGCAATAAAGTTTGTGTTCCATCCTGACAAGTGGACTCTTTTCTAGAACTTTCTACACCTACTGGACTTAGAACGACGAACCCAGGAATTAGCAGAGTATTCTGCAACATTACACATTAATTTTAATCTAATTAATTAATCTGATCTAGAACATGTCAAATATAAAGCGGTATGCTTAATTTTTGGGCATACTTTCCTGTAAATTAATTAAATTGAACAAAATAAAAAATAAATTACTAGTTAACAATCCTGCATATTTTCTGACTTAATGAAGGACGGCAAATAGGCCCACACATGAATTATGATGTACTTTTCTATATAAAGAAGCAAGATAGACAAATTGGGCTCATAGATGGATAATGATTCATTTTCCAACTTAATGTAGCAAGAAAGAAATATGAGCCACGCACATGGGTGCTGGCAGAATATTTCCCAGGGGGGAGGGGAAGACTACTTTAATGTATGGTTACCATGTTGGAAAGAGCAAAAAAGCAAGGGAAAACACTGCATATAAAAATCCAGGGGGGCCATTGCCGCCCCTTTGCCCTATGCTGCTGGCGCCCATGGCCATGCATGAATGACTAACACCAACTGTGACTCTGTAGCATTGCATAAATTGTACATGCAAATATACTTTGATAAAATTTTACAATTATTTAATCTTTCATTTTGTTTCAATATGGGTACAGGGTTTACAGGGATTCTCAAAATTTTCTCAGATGGATGACTCATCACTTTTCAAAATTTGCATTACAGCTAATTATAAAATAAAAGGAAATGAATGAAATATCCTGCAGTTTTAAACAAACTCTGCAAAGTTTACAGAAAATGACAATTGTAAGTACAGACACATAAAACTACAGTCAACTATAGTCATAGTGAACCCCTTGGGGCCGGCAAATTTCATTCACTATATCCGAAGTTCACTAAAACCAGTGTTTTCCCATGTTAACAATAAAACAATACAAAATTAAAAAATAGTACTTTATACAAATACTGAATGTTTATTAAGTAAATCAAACATAATTAAGCGCATTTATAGTTATTGAACTAGTTACGTAAAATAAGTACATTTCATCACACTCATGGAAATAATATACATTCGATTCAGTTGGCAAAAGGTACTGCTGCTTTTAACCTGTGATATGCATTGAGAATAGAAAATGAACTCAAAGGTCAAAGTGAAACTTTCGCTCTTGGTTCACTTTCAAAAGTGCCCTGCTTTTGTTAATGAATGCTTTTTAAGATTAGATTGCATTACAACATTGAAAAAAATTCTGAACCCCTCTCGCCCCTTCTACCTTGTTTAGTATAAGTATGTTAATCTATTTGCAGACGATATTGTACTCTGGAGCTCAGGAAACAATATTAATGATATTGAATTGAGACTTAATAATTCCCTTGTAGCTGTATCCAACTTTGCCAAGGAACATAAAATCAAATTCAATTCTGGTAAATTAATTGCCTCCCTCTTCACAACCAATAAACATTTATATAACTATCAACCACAACTTAAGCTGGAAGCACAAAATCTCACTTACGAGAAGCATCCCAAATATCTGGGATTTATACTAGACCAAGAGTGCATTAGTAACAAGCATATCGAACATATTGTATTGAAAAGTAGAAAACGTCTTGACATTCTTAAATATATTGCGGGTAGAGACTGGGGAGCCGACGCAACAAACTTTCATTAGGCCTATTCTTGAGTATGGTTTCCCATTTTATTGTTGTGCATCCAAAACTAACCTTAAGAAGTTAGAACAAGTTCAATTAAGTGTAGCCAGGATTATCACTGGATTGAGACATTGCTGTCCTTCTGAAATCGTCCTTTTTGAGGCTGACTTGCAACCGCTTAATACTAGAAGACAAGCTGGTCTTGTTAAGTACTATAATAAACTCTCTAGTTATGGCCTGTGCAACAAGACCTTCAAGTATCTTAATAGCTGGAGTATTCTACAAAGATTAAAGAAGAACAGCCCTTTCAGCCTGGCTGCCTCTCTTCAACTTCCTAATTGTACTGTTGAACCCAACTCGCTACAATGCTGCTTGAATCCTGCAGAGGGACTCCCCAGGGTTCACTTTCACTTTTAACCTAAGCTCTCATGTTAACAAGAAAGACTACATCCCAGAACATCTTAGACAATTGGCCTTGGAAAACCTAAGCCACATTCCTAACAATCCCATTAAAATCTTTACTGACGGTAGTAAAATTGATAACCTTGCAGGTAGTGGCATTTATATTGAAACCCCTCAAACCAACTTGACTCTCTAATCGTAATCCTAATTGCTGCTCTGTCTTAAGAAGTGAATTGATTGCAACAGACTTGGGACTTGAAGCTATTCTCTCTGAAGAGGATTATAGAGACCTATGGATCTTGTCTGATAGCCATAGTTCTCTCCACCATCTTAGTAACTGGCTTCTTGTGGGCGACAAGATCAGCTCCTCTATCCTGCTTAAACTAAAGCTCATTTCACTTAATCATGACGTTCATTTGCAATGAATACCTTCACATGTGAATCATCGTGGGAATGAAATTGCCGATAATCTTGCTAAGGAGAGTTGCAGGATTTCAACAACTCCCTCTTCCGTACTTACTTTCCTGGAATTATACTCTAGAGAAAAGTCAAAAATCATGAAAGAGTGGAAAACTCCACCCTCCCACAACTGGTACATGGGGCTTTACCACCATAGTATCGGAAAGCTTTCGCTAGCGAATATATTGAGCCTCCTCTTCTCATGACGTCACAATCCGAGAAATATCCGATATGCCTTACCACGATCCTATCGTGATTGTTTCACTGTCGTATTGACTATCGGAAATAATGCTGTTTTTTCCCGACACGTTGGATGAAGGCGAAAACTTGCATTCCGGTATCGAGAAATACGAGATGGATGGGGTTTTATTGTGTGGATCGTGGAGTGTAGATTACTTCCACAAAAGGACCCTGCTCCCTAGCATGTTGGGTCTGACAAAATCGGGCTTCCACTCGTGATGAATGTCTATGGAGTCTTCAAAAATTCTGAAGACAATGCCTTCGTTTTAAGAAAAAGGGGAGAAATCCCAGTATTTTGATTGGTTGATCGCTCTGAGTGTCGGACAGACCTCTAGCAAGCACAAAAATACTCGCTTGTTTTATTCGACACTCATCGTGGTAGCACCAAAAGGAAAGTCGCGGCTATTTATCCGAAGTATCCGACTATCCGAGAGCGAGAAATATCCGTCACGGATATTCTACGACACCATGGTGGTAAAGTCCATGGCCTTTAAACCGGGTTTGTCCCTTGACCTCCCATGTGACAGACTTATCCAAACTGTGCTTTCAAAACTTGCTAGTTGTTACATCAAGTGCCTCACTTTCAACGAGGGCAGGAAAACCTTCGCCACCAAAATCTTCAGGCTTCTCCTGAGCACCTTTTGGAATGCATGGGACTCTCTAAGGAGGATCTTTTTAGTAATCCTCTTTTTGTCTTCGACTACATAACAGTCAACGAACTCGTAGATCTTGTCCGACTTCATCAGACAAGGAGGTTAAGCAACAACAACATATTAATCTAGACTCTCTCAATTCTCCTCTATTTAAAAACTGGTGCTTGATAATCTTTTTTTCTACTCGAACACAAAAGAGACACTTTTTGTACGAATCAAGCATTACCTTTCGCATCCAGAAATTTTTAAGTTCACTATAACCAAAGTCATGGTTCATTAAAACCAAAAAATGCTATGTATATTCCTAATGTATGTAAATCAGGACTAATGAAATGCGTTCTTTATAGCTGAAAGTTCACTATATCAAGAGTTGACTCGATTGTATAATTTGTTTATGATGGCTCATAAAATATAGTCTTACCTTCAGTTAAATAAGGATTGGCAGGAACTAAAACATTATGCTGATGAAAATTTGTATGTCTTGGTGGGTTCTGGCATAGCAGCGATGGCTGATACATCACAACATTTGTCTGTCCATATTGTGGTGCACAGGGATGTTCATACTGAGCTAACTTAGCGATATGACTGTCAATAAAAGAAAAGCATAATCATATAAAAAACTTTTTATAAAATCCAAGCTGCAAGATCTAACAATGAAAAATAAATACATCATTTTATACTTCTGTGTCATTCTTAAAACGTGAATTTTTTTTCATAATTTGATTATTTAAAAATGGAGTTAACAAAACATTTTCCCATTTAAATCATATGTCGTATTATGAATATGAGAAGAGAAGTTCAGTTTTGGACATTTAATTAATTGCTGGCCTATTTGGTTATGTAAGAGATGTGACAGATGTATCATTGTGGAAAGATAAAATATTTTGTTACGTACAAATAATATGTGATATGCAGTTGAATTTGGTTATACGTCAATGAAAATACCAGATAATAGTTTGACATTATAACAGAGTTTGAAAGTTTAAAAATTTTTCACTTACAAATGTACGTGCGAGACAGGACTATAAGTTCATCAATATTTGTAGTCCCTTCCTAATTTAAAATCCTGGGTGATTCACTGGTAACATTAGTAGCTGGATCCCCTGGAATAACTCATTTGGAAAATATGGAACAAATTTTTTTTTTTAATATATGGAAATTCAAAATTATATCTGAATTTAAAGTCAAATTGCAGTAATCTTTGATTTATAATTTAAAAAAACCTCTTCTTTTTTAAAAATAGCAATACAAGGGATTGTATGATTTTTTTATCTGCCTCAAATCAAGCATCATGCAGTTTAAACTTCCCACTCAAAAGCTTATGAAAACTATACTAAAAGTTTAGAACCTTACTTGACATAATAGACACCATTATCAGGAGATTCAATTCTCTCCCAGCCTGTGGGTAAGCCTTCTTTTTCTAAGGGATGACTCCAGTGCGTTGTCTTTGTATTGTGATCAACATAATATTTACGACCCCTCATGGTGAAATCAACTGACCATCCAGGAGGCAATGGAAGCTCATCTGCGGTTGGAAAATGAACAGTCGCCCCAACTGAGACAGGAATAACAGCAATTGAAGTTGAAGGTGTAACAGAGCTTCCTGCAGAAATCAGCTGCTGGTGCTTTTCGACTGGAGAAGAATTTTGTACTGATGGTACAGCTGCCATTGTTGGATGCTGAATGTTACTGCTACTCGCTAGAGATTGCTGCACTCTGGTGGTGGTAACAAAAGCTGCAGAATATGGTAGCTGCATAGCACTATCAGGTATGATGTTTTGATATGTATGATTTAAATTCTTGCCTTAAAAAAAAAAAAAAAATCTATTACATATCTAGAGAGCAAAATCATGTGCTTTAAAATTTGTATATAACAAAGCAGATCACTTTCCAAAAAGTTGTGTTTTTAAAAAGCTAGTTATAGAAACAGAGATGTATTTCAATAACTCTGAGGGTAGAACTGAACTATATATTAAAAATGTAAAGGCAGTTAGAGGGGACCAAGATGGTTCAGAATCACACAGTTATGTGGGGTCGGAAATTTCATCTTCATGTACTTGTTAATAATCACTTAAGAAAAAGAGTTGAAGTAACAGTGAACTTTCCTATCATCATTTGTCAAAAAAACAAATGCATTTTTTACAGAAAGCACTTAACTAAAACTGACAGTTTACAAATTCTGTTTCGATTCATTGATCAAACTTTCAGAAAAAGCTTGTTGTTTATGAAACTTGATTAAGAATTACGATCAACAGTTCTTACAACATGATTATTAACAGGTACATGAAGATAACTTTTCTAACTCCTCACTCCTATGTGATACTGAGCCGTCTTGGTCCGCTACTTGGCTTTACATTTTTGGCATACAGTTTTAGATCACCCTATACAGGTTATATAATCATGACCATAAATGAATGTAATAAACAGTCCTATTTGTTCTGTCAAATTATAATTACATTAATGTGCTGGGAAAGCACAAGGAATTTTAACTTCTTTTGTTTTGAGTATTATGTTCACAAATATAACTGTATAATGAAAGAGAGTTAAAGAAAATTTTAGGGCTGATACAGTTTTTCTAGATATAAATAGCTACTGGGTCATTCCATTTCAAATCAACTAGTAAATTCCAAAAATGTCACCCACCATCTCGGATTTCTATGAAAATTTTTATAAATGTAGCCATTAGTGTTCTAACTAACAATGTAAAATTTTACTTCAATATCTCTAATACTTTTTAAGATAAAAATTATTAAAATAATGGGAAAGTGGCCATAAATGGCGTTTTTGCATACACTTATTTTGATGGTGCTTTTTCAGATAAAAAATCATAACTTTCTTTATTTTCAATATATTAAATTGAAATTTATACCAAAATGGTCACAAAGGTTTGGAGATTATAGAAAAAATTAATTTGATAGTGCTGTTTAAAACTGGAATCCCCTAAAAATTCATAAACTTTGTTTTTTTTTCAAAAAAATTTCATAAAAACAATAATTTTGCAAAAGCTGTTTCAGAAAAAGGCACAGCTCTTAACAAAGCAAACTATTTTTTTACTTACATGTAAATGCATAAAGTAAGATAATTTAAAATAAAAATGGTGGTATTTTGAGTCCTAATAGGTTAATTTAATTAAAAACCAAATATTTTGATGATTTTTCTTAAAATGTTATGCTGCATGCAAATGTTATTATAAAATAATTATTTATTTATTTAATTTTATAAAGAACTTATTTTATTTAAAAGTTAATAATGAGTTAGTTATTTTACTTAAAATTTAAATTATTTTGAAATAAATTTTTTTTAAAACAAAATCGGAAATATATATAGTTAACATGCATCAAAATTTTTCTAGCTTTTTTTATTGTCAACTACAAATTAAACATTTTTCTTGAGATTCACCTATGTTTTGTAATGATACATTATAACATCTTCTAAAGCTTCTTGTTTTGAAATTTGTGACAGTTTCATCACTGCCAGTTGCCAGTAGATACTTTGTCACTGGTATCACTGACAGTTGATACTTTGTCATCAATCTCAGAAATAAATTTGTTTACGTTCTTCCTAGAAAAACTACATATTATTTTGTCCAGGAATCGATTTTTCACAGTTCAGCAATTTGTTAATTACCTCAGATAAATTTATAGTTCTCAAACATTTTTTTCTCTTTCTTTTATGGCACTTAAACAGGTCAAAACATGATGTTTGAAGTATTTCAAATTTATTCAAATAAAATAATTTGTGATGTTCACAAATATTAAGTAAAAGCTCAGATTGTACATTACTTCTCAAACTTATTAGTTCAAGTCTGAAGGGCTTAATAATGCAGAACTTGATACAGTTTCTACTTGAGTATAAGTCCTTTTATGGCATAAGCACGTTTGGGAATGTTCTGCTGCCATATTAAATGGAACTGATATTCAGTACTATTAAAAAAAAAAAAAAAAAAAAAATTCTAATTTAAAGTCTTTCAATTAGATAAACAAAAATGAGCTTATATATAAAGCTGAATAATTTAGCTTTAGATTATTGGTTTAACTCTTTAAAATAATTTCAACAATCCCAGATAACATCAAAAACAATTCCAAATTACTCAAAGAACATCTTCACTTAATCAAAGAAAGGCAAAACTGATTCCAATTCTCAAAGTATCTGACCAAGGAAGAGATATTCACACCTGCAAACAAGAGGGTGACTCATTGGAAGAGGGAGTGGACCCCACCCCTTTAAGGCCGCTTTCCACATCGAGAGGGAGCCGCTCGCAGCTTGGCCAATTATCACGTGTAAGCAATAAATTTTTCGCACTGCAGAGAAAGAGATACTCCGGACAAAAGGTAATTGGGGACCGTGGATAATATTGTGGTTTCACACCCCATCTATTGTTCGGTAGAGGACAGCATATGTGTCACCCAATGTAAAGGCCTCTGCCGATAACCAGAGACTGTCGCGGCTACAATGTATTTGAGGGGGTTTGGAAGCGGCGACTGGCAGCGACACATGGGGTGTCATCTACCGAATAACAGATGGGGTGGAAACCACAAGCGTAAAAACCGCAATATTATCCACGGTCCCCAATTACCTATTGTTCGAAGTATCTCCCCCTTTCTTCTGAGTGCAAAAAATTGATTGCTTACAAGTGATAATTGGACAAGCGACCCGCGACGGTCTCTGGATATCGGCAGAGGCCTTAAGACGTGGCCAAATATCCTCCTTCAAATACATTGTAGCCGCAGCAATCACTGGGTGTGGACAATGGCCTTTACTATCTTACACTACTCAGTATCTCCCCCTGCATCTTCTCATATTACACCAGCTCCTTACCACACAACAAACAGAAAGCATGTGATCTGATCTAGTTACAGTCCAAAAGCCTGTTGACTGAAAAGAGACTACTGTCATTGTTCTTTTAAACTGATGTAAAAATAAACAAAATTATGATAAAAACAAAAGTTTTTAAAATTGTTTTAATTATAAATCAATATAAATTTTATTTATAAATAAATGTTTTATATATAAACAATATACAGATATGCTTTCTTCATGCCTCAGGCAATTTACACCCCCCCCCCCCAAAAAAAAATTACAGAATTGGCGGAGACAACATTTAAATTTGAAAATTTTCTAACCATGCAGCACTTAAATTTAACTAAATTTCTTTTTCTGCATGTTTCATTACTGTTAGAATAACTGTTCCTAAAAGTGCATAGTACAACTTCTGAAGAGATATTAAAAAAATCTTTGAATCTCTAAATTAGGATAACTTAATTGCATAAAAATAACTTAAAAAGTTGCATCATTTCTGGGAAAAAAAAAAAAACCAGCCTGTTTCCACTTTTTCTCCCCAACCCCCATTTTTTTATTATTTGTTATTGACACACTCTCTCTTTTTCCTTTTTGCTTGAACTGATTAAAAAAATACTAATTTAAACATTAATAAACTATTTTAACTTGATTTCCTATGACACACAATTAAATATAAATAAATACCAAGTTTTTAACTGACAGGTGAGGAGATTCCCATTATAAACAAAGCATTGTCTACATTAAAAATAAATAAAATTAACAGTTATATTACTGATCTAAAATAAGTCAGAATGAGTGTAATTTGACTTGTAGTTGACAATAACAAAAAAAAAAAAAAAAAAAAAAAAAAAAAAAGAAAGAAAGAAAAACTTCCAAGTTTTGACACATATTTACTATATGTATAATCAGATTTTGTTTAAAAAGTTTTATATTTTAAAAATAAAAAAATTAAATTTTAAGTAAAATAATTTTAACTCATTATTAACTTTTAAATAAAATAAGCACCTTTTTAAATTAAATAAATAAAAAATTATTTTATAATAACATTTACATGCAGCATAACATTTTAAGAAAAATCATCAAAATATTTGGTTTTTAATTAAATTAACCTATTAGGACTCAAAATACCACCGTTTTTACTTTAAATTATCTTACTTTATGCATTTACATGTAAGTAAAAAAATAGTTTGCTTTGTTAAGAGCTGTGCTTTTTTCTGAAACAGCTTTTGCAAAATTATTGTTTTTATGAAATTTTTTTGAAAAAAAATAAAGTTTATGAATTTTTGGGGGATTCCAATTTTAAACAGCACTATCAAATTAATTTTTTCTATAATCTCCAAACCTTTGTGACCATTTTGGTATAAATTTCAATTTAATATATTGAAAATAAAGAAAGTTATGATTTTTTGTCTGAGAAAGCACCATTAAAATAAGTGTATGCAAAAACACCATTTATGGTCACTTTCCTATTATTTTAATAATTTTTATCTTAAAAAGTATTAGAGATATTGAAGTAAAATTTTACATTGTTAGTTAGAACACTAATGGCTACATTTATAAAAATTTTCAAAGAAATCCGAGACGGTGGGTGACATGGCCTGGTTGATTTGATATGGAATGACCCTACTATGCTTTTGAATGTCTGAATTAATGATTATGTAATGTATTAAAAAATCAGAGTTAAGCAATTTGTCAGTAAAAAGTAGGCAAAGTCAATATATTATTTTGTTTTTATTTAATTGAAATGTGAGTACGGTGGTACTTGATAATGGAGTACTCCATTTCAATTTTCCACTCCATCTCCACTTTATTGCATGGGTTTATCAAGCTAGGCTTAAGCCCACGCAGTGGCGCAGACAGGGAGGGGGAGCAGGGGAAAAATCCCCAGGGCCTCAGCTTGTGGAGGGGCCCCACTTTTGCTGTTTATATGATACTTAATTGTGTGTTGTCAATTTAGTAAAAAAAAAAAAAAGTCCAAATTCAGATTATGTCCCCGGATATGCCAAATTAATTTTTGAATGAAATTACAAAAGACCAGCTAGAGCATAAACCACCAACTTGACAAAAACGAGGAGTGTTAGTGATTGAGCCTTCTTTTGCAAGAAAAGTAGACATTGCCGGTGTTATTCAACAGTTTGCCATGACTAAAAGTAGAAAAAATTTATTTAACAAGAAATCATTTTTTTCCCCCCGAGACACATTGTTAAATAGTGGAAGAAAGGGTATAGCCAGAGGAGAGACTATAGGCCCACCCAACCTCCAAAATTTTGAATTTTCCTTAACAAAATGTTAAAGATCAAGACTTTCTATGAGAAATTTTGAAATTTCCAGTTTTTTGGCCTTCTGAAATTTTTTTGGCTGCCTGCGTGCATGGAAGTATGAATAAAATTATTAATTTTTTCAATACTGAGGGAAAATGCCATGCAAAAATGTTAATGTTTCAAATACAGTTTCTCTATGGAGGTGACGAAACCTTCAAAACAAAATGTTAGTGTTTTTTAGAACATGGATGTTTATAAAAGTATAATACTCTTTTAAATTAATAATTTAATTCCATTAATTATTTTCCAATTACTATTAATTTAAAGTTTCTTTAAATGATTAATAATAGGAATAAGGAATAAATGATTGATCTAATACGACATCAAAGGGATTTCTGGATAGCAAAGGGAGCCCAAAGATTTTATCTCTGGGGCCCCGACTTGGCTCTCTGTGCCTCTGAGCCCACGTGATCGCACCTGGCTTGTTTTCCCCACTTCTTTTTGGCTTTGATGGCCCTGATTTAAATTATTTTTAGCATCTGGATTTTCAATTATAATTTCATGGTTACGTATTATATTTGTTATGTGCAGGTTCAGAAGCAAAAATTTTGGAAAAAAAATAGGAAAAAAAGGAGAGAAAAAGAAAAAAAAAAAAGGAGCTTTTTACTGTTCTTTGGGAGATCAATCTATCTATAAATGCATGCTAAACAAACTACATAATTAAAAATTTTAACTGTGAATCTTTTCTAAAAAAAATTTAAGAACATGCATTCATAAGTTAGAAATACTGGGTACTCTTTATTAATAAGAATGTAACCATTTGTACTAGTGTTGTCAAGTTCAAGAGACTTGACAATAATAGTACGAAAGACTTACTCTTTCATTCAAGACTTTATGTTTTATTATAAAAACAAACTTTGTCAGTTATTTTTCTTTAATTGCTAACAATAAATAAATAAGTTTACATCTATTGCTACTATGTTTTTCCAAGACACTCAGGAATTAAAAAATGAAGCTCTTGTTAAATTAATTAGAGAATTTTTAATTAATATTTAAATTCCATTAACTTGTATCCTTTTCAACATAAAATCACAAATAGTAATTGATACAGTTGTCACAAGTAAAGTCTCGTCTACAAGATTTTTCTATCAGCTTCAGCTTCTTTTAGTTCTTTTGTAATACTTTCAACTTTTTGTGTTGCTATTTCAATTGCTGTAGTAGCAATCTTCATGTTCGGAATATTTTTTACTTAATTGCATCCTGTAATTTCGTATTGTTTTCTTTAAGATATGTTGGGACTGCTTGGAGATCTTCCTGCAGACCTTTTACTCTCTCATCAATTTTCTGTTTTTTTTTTTTTTTTTCCCCATTCTTTTCTTTTCTCCTTTTTACTTCGCTGGCTTCTTTTTCTTTTCATGTCTTCAGTCGCTTTATTTATTGCTTTTTCTTGCGAATAAACAGCATATGCTTTAGTCACAGCATTTAGTAGCTGTTTTGTAATTGCAATATTACTAATGGTACCATTTCTCCTAATGGTATCTTTGACCTATCGAATTCCAATAATCGCAGCCTCTGAGAGATTATGTCGTTCATAAGACAGAATGCTGAAAAACCTCTTTCAACATCAGAATTGGCATGCGACAGAGAAAGGCAATTTTTGATTATAATCGATAAATTTGAATACTTTTCTTTTCCGTTCATCTTATCAACAAGACTGAAAACTTCTTTCCAGTACCCATCAATTGGCTGTCTGTCATCATCAGAACGTTCATTAAAGTTTTTTACAATTAGATCAACTTCGTCATCTAATCTGTAAGCTTGGTATTCCAAAACTGTTTTGTCTATAATTTCATTAGACAAATTTCACGGTGCTAAACAAACACATAAGCATTGAATGGCTCTGTCATTCTTAGAGGATCTGAGAGCTGGATGCAGCTGCTCCAGATCTTTCAAAAATGAATGATTTATAGGCAAAGATTGTTTCAGTATTTTGCAAAATATTTACTAAAAATGCTTGCATGCCCATTCATGCTTCCTTTGCATCATTTTCCCCAACCTGTGACAGCGATTCTCATTACAAAATAATAATGAAAGCAACCCTTGCTCCAAGTTAAAATCCCCCCCCCCCCAAAAGTGTTAATTCAAACAACTGGATTTGGATTAAACCAATATTCAATATTATTTCATCAATTGTTTCCTGAATTTATATTTAAAACAAGTTTAAGAAGAGATTCCCATAGCAAAATAATAATTAAAATAAATTAAGTTTCATAAATAATTTTTTCCCAAAAGTGTAAACTTTAACATTGGTCAAACTTAATTACACCAATATTGTTTTGCCGATCGTTACCCGATTTTATAATTGGAAACATAGTCAGATAAAAGAAAAAACTATCTGCCCACATAATCCAAAATTATCTGCAGACTCATAATAGTTCATGATAACTAAATACATAATGCGTATATAAACATGTGTATATGCATATGCGCACACATCTGTGCAACGTGCTTGGGCTCAGAGCTCATTCTAAGTAGAAAAAAAGGGCAGGATGCAAAGGTTTTAAAAAAGGGCATCATTATTTTAAAAGGGCATTGTGTTTCTTAAAAAGGGCAGTACATATCCTGATTCTAATTTGCAAAAATCCCCTAAAAAATTGAGTAAACCAATGCTTTATTGATTAATAATAATTAATTATTATTAATCATTATTATTAATTATTATTATAATTGTTATTAATTAATATTATTGATTAATAATGATTAATAATAAGTAATGTAAAAGAATTATATTTTTGTTAATTAACTTATTAAAATAAATTATAAATAGTTAAGTTAATAAGAATATTTCTTTAAAAGATTTTTAAGGTTTTTTTCTTTTTATAATAAAAATAATCACTCAAGTATACCTAAGACAAGAAAATGCTTAATTAAGTAAGCATTTTGCATAAGAAGCACATTTTAATAAACTATTTATTTGATCACCTTGTTAAGAATCATCAATAAATTTTAACTAAATTAAGAAGCACTTAATAAAGTTAAGTTGTTCTAAACCTAAATTATCATTATTATTATTTTTTTTTCAGTTTTCAAGTTATTACATTTCTAAAAATAATTCATTCAATTTTTCATCATTCACTTGTCTTTGTAAGAATTAATCCAATAGTACAAACAATTAAAATATAGTTAATGCATGAAATTAGTAATAACACTTCTGTTCATAATTACCATGTAATGGTATAATATCTATTCCAGTTATTCAATACATATTCCACTACAAATTCCAGTAATTTATTAAATTTTTTGAAAATGGACAACAATAGCTAAAATTTTTTCAGGATTATCTGCAGCCATTATAACGTTCTGTTGATTTTAACAATCAGCTGGTCACCTATATAAGTGGCAGTTTTGAAACAGCCTGAAAGGAAATAAGAACCTCAACCTCATCTTTCTCCCCCAGTCTAGCTCAGAAAGAAAACCACAAAAGAAAAAAAAAAAAAAAAAGTTCCGACAGTAAATTTCTAACTTTTGTTCAAATTAAGATGTCTTTTTAAAATTTGGACACTGAATCAATTTTTTTCATTTAAAAGTAATTCCCAAAATTTCAAACAAATCGGTCTATTAATAAAAAATTGTAGATGAATGAATTTTTACACAGTTGATTTCCATCCCCCTTTTCACCACAGAGACTGCATTGGCACTGCCTGCTGCCTACTGGTACAGTGGGGAGGGGAGTTCTATTAGCATAAAAGTTGTGTAAATTCCTCCCCACCAAATAAGAGAACAAATATAAGGGATAACGAACCTTCTGTAGATATTTAAAAAATACAAAAAACTTCGCAGGCAAAAGAGGATGTCTAATTTTTAACCAGCGGCGACGCGGCGGCCCGCTGACCCCGCCTAGAATGAGCTTTGCTTGGGTTATAGTGACTTAAAAAAGATTTTAGGTAACTGTCCACTTAAGAAAAACAACAACTTGGAATTACTGGAAAACTATCTGCAAGACCTTTGAATGTATCCGTGTCCAGCGTGCGTCTACATTATCTGACTATGATTGGAAGTATTTTAAATGGCGTTTCCTCATTAAAGAAGGGGGGGGGGGGGGCAGAAATAACTCTCAGCTAACTCAAATAGTTTTGGATCTACGTTTGAGCTATGTAAAGCCGTTTTTTTCACCACGGTTTCCGCCAACGCCGCGTATGCGCGCGTTTCTGCTCTTACATTATCCCTATGGAAGCTGGACTTCTTCACGGGAGTGATATTTATGATTGGCCGTACTATCGGCGCCGTCATTCCGAAAGAAAGGGGAAAAAAAAAAAAAAAAATCAAAGAAAGAGAACTGTGGGAAAGCGAGAGGGAAAAAGGAATAAAAGGAAGAAAAGGCTGAAAATAGGAGGGGAAACTGTATTTAAAGAAAAAAACAGGAAAAAAGGAGCCAATTGAAAAAAACAGGAAAAAAAGGTGCACTGCGGTCCCTGGTTATGTGCTATCAATTAATATTTTAATTGGGATTCCATATTACATAAGTTAAGCTATTTTATATAAGATATGTGAAAATTACAAAATTAAATACTATTCTAATGGTATATCTATCTGAATATGATTTGATGAATTATTGCTTTCCTATTCAAGATTAACTAGAATATTTTACTTTTATTTCAACTTATGGGAAGAGGGAGTTGTCCAAATCCAAATTTTCCAGTTAATTGAATCCTGGTTAACCAAGAGTTTACTGAATAAGATTTTTCTTTTTTTTAAATTCACAGAAATAGTATTGTGTTGGTTTTAAAATACAGTCACTTAATTTTAGTTTGAAAGTACTGGTCAACTTCTATACTTTGGCTTAGTTTTACAGTTTATCCAACCCCTCCTGAAATACAAGTTAAATTTAACCGAGAACCTTCAAAAGGACAGGGAACTGAAAAGAGAATCTTGCCTTTCTTTTCAGTTCCCTGTCCCAGACCGTGAATGGACAAGAGCTACTGATCAAGATCATATTTTTTTTGATAGAACTGTGCATATAGCTTGACAAGCAACTTTTATGAGTGTTATTTTACAAAGTTTTAATTATTTTAGCATGTTAAATTTCTTTGAAGATTGAGGAGACATGAAAAAACTTGAAACGAAAAAAAATAAGAAAAATCTACAAACCTGCAAGTTGATTTATGCTACTAGCTGGCAACTGAGAATGAAATCTTATTTGTTCAGGCATGTGAACTTGTGTGTTTGAAGTATAATGATCTCTAATTTGCTGATGGTACAAATGTATTTGTATGCTATCATCTTGTTGATAGGCTATTTCAGGAGGATTTTCATTTTCAACATTAGCACTGCCTGGAACTTCAATTATAGATACAGCAGCAGGAACAGTCACACAGCGCATGTTTGATGAAACATCAATTTTTTCTTTGATAGGAATGCCATCTAATGAAATAGAAACAGTGGCAAAGATTAGAAAAATCTGGAGTGACTCCACTCGACTTTCCGAAGACTTACAATTAAGATCATTATCAAGCATTTACATAAATTTTAATTGAATAATTCAAGCATATATACCAAATTGAAACTCAATCGAATGTCATTTAAACGCTAGTGCACTTTCAAGACTTTCTCCAGATACGCTATAATGTAAAAGAAATCTTTGTCGTAGCCCTGTAGATAAACTATAAGTTCTATACACATCCAATTCAATACCGGTCTTGCGACGGTGGTTTATAACATATATGTCCAATTTGAGCTCAATCGAATGATCCATTTAGGAGCTATCGTGTTCACTCACATACACACATACATACATACATAGATCTCGTAAAAACAGCATAAATGAATTCAGAAGACCTCAAAACATGTAAATACATCAAAATCTTGAAGTCGGATTTTTTCATGATTACAATACTTTCCTTACATGGTACATGTTCGGAAAGTAAAAACCAAGAATAAGAATAACAAACAACATAAAAATTCAAATAGTCAAACATACTTTATCAAAAGAAAAACTTCTGAAGTTTTGGGACTAATCCTAGGGTATAGTTATGCTGATTACTGGCTCACTATTTCATTGAGTCTGTCACAATTCCAGTTGTACCACTTTAAAATAAAACTTTCAGTATCACTACTCCAAAAAGATTAAAAAGTCATTTTCAGAAAACATAATACTTGCCGTTATGGCTAAGATTTATATCCAAATTGCAAACACCACATAAAAAGAAGAAAATGCATTTCCTTTATTTTTTTAATAAAATCAAATTCTTTAATATATCGATTACTGAACTTCTGTTTATGTGCACACTGTTTTGACATGATTAATTTACAACACACTTTCAAGCACAATACAATTACTTCCATTAACACAGCACGAATGCAACACATGATGGGACTTGATACAGTAGTCTTTCACTTTAATATCATTCAGTTCACTTGCCATGATGACCCCTTTAGTTTCCATGCCACTTCCAGAACAAAAATGTGACATTACAACTGTAACGAGTTCAAAGTTTGCAAGAGAGTGGCTTTTACTCCTCTTCTCATAAAGCACTGGAAGGATAAGAAGATCAAGAGGGTGAAAGCAAGGGAAAATCATTGGATATAATGCCACTTAGGAAAATGTATACTGCATCCATTATTGATAACCGGAATTCCAAGATTGAGGAATTGCAGTTTTTACAAATTTTAGGATTTTTAAAGAACATTAAAAATATTGGAGAAACTCCAGCGAATTCTGAGTACATGGCAGCTATGCCAGTTTGCATAGGCAAAATATTCAGTCTTGCTGATTTTTGGGTAACTTTATTTTGCAAATGGAAAAAATTGCTCTGGCATTCAGACCTGCCCCCCTTCATTCTTTTGCTTTTTAAAGATAATTTTCATTGGTTTATCATTCACATTTTTTTAATGTCATGGCATCTAGACTCAATATTTTAAATTATTCTTTCTAACTTCATAAAATGGTACCCTATTTCATGATTTTAATTATTTAGCACACTGATAAATGGCACAGAGTATACATTTCATAAAGATATAAAAGTGACCCCCCCCCATTTCCCTCCCAAAAGCTTTAAACCTTAAATGCATAGTGTAGCCAATTGTCTATGTTCCAGTTCTTCTTAATTTTATTCAAAAATCTGTACATTTCTGACTGGAAATTGATAATCATAGATAATACAAGATGTGTGAAATAAAAAAATTGACATTACTTTTGGTGGATAAGTTTATAAAAATTGGGTCGTTCAAAAAGTCATTTCATTTTTTAAGAACATGAGCAAGCAATATGTTGAGCTTTGAAGAGTTTCAAATTATCATAAGTAGTCATATTTTCACGAGTTGTTGTTTGCTGATTTTCATCATTTAATGCATGTGTCTGCAACATCAAAATTGCCGGATCAAAATTTTGGAAACCAATTTTGAGACTGGCGTACTCTGAATGCATCTTCTCCATACACATCGGACATTTTTTTTTTCTTTCTTAAACAGCAATTTTACCTTTTCGACAGAGAAAACGCAAAATATGTTGAAAATGCTGCTTTTAAGGTGTCATATTTGAAAGTGTTACCAACCAAAAACAGCTGCTCAGAACTAACAGAACTCTTTTTGCAAGCAAACTCGCTATATAAGCTCTCAAAATATATAATGATTATATGGCCTATCTCTGAAGTTGAGTGTGAAAAAATACAATTAAATCCTCTGTTGGGAAAAAACGAAAATACTTTCTGAAAAACCAAATATATACAAAGGTGTGAAAATTGTTAGAATAATTGTAATTTTTTTCAGTTTTTCTAGATTCATTTTGCATATACTTGCAATATTTCATGAAAGGTAATTTGTTTTGTTGATTTAATTGATTCTCACTACTTTAGAATAGTTCAGTCATAACTTTTATTAAATGTTGCCATTTTTAAAAAAGAGAAATATTTGATCCAAAGTATTCAAATTGTTTGCATCATATAAAGAATCTGATTAATAAACGAATTTTAAATATAATTTTTAAATTGTCTGCTTGCTGTGCTAGAATTTTCTTTCTTTTCTTGAGTTGGCATTGGGGATGTAATAAATATTCGGCCACTATTCGGTATTCGGCTGCTTTGCAGAATGTTCGGTTGGCTAAATATTTGGTAAGTCAAATACTGAACAGGTCTGCTACATATTCAGCTGAATAATTTCAGAACAAAGAGAAAAAAGTATTTTTGGTATTTTTAAATGCATTTACAAATAATATTGCTTAGTTATTTTATAATATGAAATTAAGATATTGAAGTATATCTTAAGCCACTAAATTTTAAGCTGAATGAAAAATAATCAAATTCATTTAATAATATTACAGAAATGCGGACTTTTCTACTTGATGATACTATTTGACGTGGTTTTCCACTTTTCTTTATGGGGTGGGGATAGGAGGAATCTTTTCAGATCCTCAGTTACAAACATACTTTTGAAAAGCTGCTAAATATGTTTTGTCCAGAGACTGTAAATCCCAAAGCATGATGCAATTAAGCATAATTACCAGATTAAGTACATTTAGCATAGCATATTTATTAAATTATTAATATTGCAAAATATAAGTAGGTATGCTTCTATTAGTGTTTAACTTTAGAAAAGGTATTTTGTTTTATGACCAAGATTTTTAAGTTTTACAGATAATATACTATTGTGTATTTTTAAGTTCCGACAAATAATATAAATAAATTTTAATTAATCTTTATACTTCAGTCAAGTTTGCAATTTAGTATTTAATTACAAACTTGTAAAGTGATATTTTATTTGCAATTAAAATGAAAGTTTAATAAAATTAATATATGGCCAACAAATATTCGGTATTCGGCCAAATCACTACTTGTTACATCTATGGCATTGGTATTATTTTACTATTAAAGCAATTTTTTTGAGGGCTTCAATTAGTTTGTAATTGGTAGCTTTTCTTTTTTTTTCCATTTGTCAAAAGATTATTGTGTGATTATGGGTAAAGCAAGTGATATTTCTCCTAGAAAAGTAGCTGTGGTAAAGTGTCTCAAAGAAAATTGATAGATACGCAACACAAAATCGCTAAAAAAGCAAACATTTCTTAAGCATTTGTGTGTACAGTAAACAAGATATCTGGACTCTACATGTGAGTATGGAAATTCTAGAGTAAGGAAATGTGGTAAGAAAAGCAAATTTACAGCAAGAACTGAAAGGAAATTAATTCAAATTGGTAAATCTAACAAAAGAGCAACTAGTCATGAACTAAAAATCTCTCTGCAAGCGCATGGTGTATGTCATTCTTCTATCTGTAGAAAGCAGGGGCATATCCAGAAAAATTTTTTACAGGAAGTCCAAACAATATAAAAGGCAGAATTTTTCACAAAAAGACTTATTGTGATAATTTAAGTAACAAAAATCAAATTTTTTTTTTTTTTTTTTTTTTTTTGGGGGGGGGGGGGGATGGACCTGGTCAGAAATATTAATATTCCTTTAATTTATCAGTTGTTCCGACTTTCTTTTCCAGAAATCATGTTTTTTGAGTAAAGATACAGGAACTGTTTATAAATTTGAATAAAAATTTCTTTATAAGAATATTTCTCAACAAGTTTCATACCTGAAAGGATTTTTTATCTTTTAAGTATGTATCTCTGATGAATCATTATTTACGATATCAGAAGAAAGCAGTCAGTATGTCAGGAAAAGTACAAGTGAAAAAAAATTCCAAACTTGCATATCAAAAATGGTTAAATATCCTACTTAAGTAATGGTTTGAAGTGGAATGTCTGAGATATGATGAACCAGTATCAGTATAAACAAGTGATTGAACAAAGATTAATTCCAGAATTAAAAGATTAGTTTCCAAGTGGAAGCTTCATATTCGTGAATGATGGAGCTCCATGCCATAAAGCAAAAATCTGTGACCAAATATGTGAATCGAAAAAATATATATACTTTTCTATGGCCTGGAAATAATCTAGATGTGAAACCAAGAGGCATCTTTGGGCCATTGTAAAGAAAAAGTTAAAGAAATGTCACATCACAAATAAGAATGGCCTGATAGAAAGACTCATCCAAATTTGATACCAAGACAACAAAACACGATCTAATTCCCAAAAACTCATACAAAGTATGCCAAGGTATATTCAATCCTTATTAAAAAACATGGGTATGCACACTAAATATTAAAAGTATCAATATTTTTTTAATAATGTATTATTTCTTTAATATAAATTGTGGATAAGGTAGAATTTTTTACAAAAATGCTTCATCATTACCATTTTGTTAATAATAATCAAAATTTTGGAGGGGGTCTGGACCTCTTGGACCCTCTCTCTCCTTGAATACAGCAATTCCTTATTGGAGTACATTCCCCTCTACAGGCACAGAGCCTTTGCAGGGATGTCTCAAGAAAAACAGGCAAAGAGCAAGTGATAATGTACGTTTTAAAAAATAATCCCATTTATTTTCATACCAAAACATATTTATTTTTGCTGAAAATGTTTATTAAAACTTTGCTGATAACATTATTTTCTAGAAAAAGTGACTAAATATTCATGGCTGAAGTATTAAAAACTGTATACAGGGGGGGCACAGTGTTAAAAGTTTGGGAATCCCTCTGAATATGAGAAATATAAAATACAATATATAAAAATCTTACCATTATCAACTTCACAAACTCTGCATTCACTTTCTTGTTTAGGACTGGATACATAATGGTTAACATAAATATGAGATTGAAATCGAGGTACATGAGAAGATTCTGGTGGAGATTTTTGTTCAGTATCAGGCAACTGGCCAAAAGAATTTAACGGAAAAAAATTTTCGGAGCTTACTGTGTGCAATCTGAAAAATAAAATAAAAATTATCAGACTTTTACTCAGGGTCAGAAGGCAAAATTTTGTAGGGGGGAGGGGAAACTGAAAAAAAAAGGAGAGTAAAAGAAAATATAGGGGGGGGGGATTTTTTTTCCCCTGGTAACTAGAACTAAGACAGAAATATTATTAGTGCAAGTAGACTATACAATATTTTCTTTTTCTAGGAAATAGGTTAAAAATATACAATAATAATAATCTCATTTGAGTTCTGGCCCCACTACAACACTATTAATATCCATCTAAAGACGTAATTCATACAGAAAGGTGAAATTTACTTGCACAGTTAAAACGCCAAAGGAAGCACCAGCGTTCATTCTTTAGGGTCATTGGTGAACCCATCAATTTATTGCTGTTTTCACATGGGTAAAATCTAAGACAAGATTGTGAATCTCAAATGGTTATGTGCTGTGCCATCGTATTTGTTTTGACTCTGCGTCACGTAAGCATGTTTTGTTGCTCTATGGCTAATCAACAAAACTAACATGATAACCTAACACACACCAGTTTGAAACTCATAATCTGATATGGCTAAGATTTTTAGCCTTTAAAAGGAATGATAATTGATTGACATCTAATATATATATATATATATATTGTTGACATAAATAACATTTTTGAACAAAAAATGAAAATAAATTTTTAAAAATACTTGTAAAGCATGTGAATTAAAATTTTAAAGTATTTTTACATTAGCTGAGTTTGAGTGTCAGCTATGAAAATAAATTTAAAAAACAATAACTTCATCGGTTTAGCAACAATCCTAAAGAACGGAATTTTTTCCAAAAAAATTGATTTATGGCTATACATACGGGGTTGAAAATTATTTTGGCTCTCCTATCATGTCTTACCAGGAATACATCGAGTTATCAGTAACCCTTCATATCACTCAGATACATGTCCAATAGTGCAATAACAAAGCAGTATATCCAATTTTGGAATTCCTCACCAAAGTGAGTGTGTGTGTGTGTGGGTTGGGGGGGGGGGGCTGGGCTTTCAGATGCCCTCGGCAATTGCCAATCATCCAACCTGGCCAGTTCAGGCCTGTGCACCCTTTCTCCTCCCTGTTTTTAAAAATTACATTAAATTCAAACCAGTAAAAATAAAGTTCACATAATTTTAAAATAAGTGAATAGCTGCAAAAAATACACAATCTTTTTTGGGGTATACAATAGGAATGAAGAGGTAAAAATTACAAACTTCTAATTTTACAGCAGATTAACACAGCAAAAAAAAAAAAAAAAAATTCCAACAATTCAAGTTCCTAATATCATTTTCATTTTAAAATCGCATAATTTCAGTAACAAGAACTAGTCTATTAATAGAACTTTAACAAGATATGAAGAGAAAGCTCAATACATTTTTACAAGTTTGGGAAAAAAAAAAAAAAAAAAACATAACACATTGAGGATTCTAACACCCAACTGCAGTCTTAAAATATCATTAGCAATACTGAATATAGTCAAATACTGCTATATTGTGCTAATTTGAAATCGTGTACAAAGAGAATTTGATGTACAATATGTACAGTACAATCTCAATAAAACAAACTTCAAGGGAATTACAACCACAACAAAAAATAAACACACACACACGCACAAAAAAAAAAAATGATTGAAGCAAAATTTCACTATGCCTGAATTTGTACTTTAATAAAATATTTGTAAACTGATGTTTGTTATGAGATTTTTTGTACATACAGGGTGCCAAGGAATTTTGTGTACAAGCTTGGAGGGAAAGTAGACAGCATCACTAGAAAACATAATTGCATAGAAAAGCATGGGTGGAAATCAATATGTAGCACTACACATGAGCTGTAAAGGGCATTCCGTGTGGCTTCCTTATTGTAATATCTGCCCCACCACGGCTAGGAAGAGGAGAGGAAGTTCAGTTATTAAAGCATCCACAATGTCATAAACCGACACTGTGTTGGTAATTTCCATCTCATTTTAATCAAAACACATTTCAAAGTCCTAAAGCAAAGTATATAAATAAATAAATAAATAAATAGAAGAAAATATTAGACATACACTTTGAAATGAAAGAGCGAATAGTCACTACTAAGACTGGAATCAAAGGGAAAACATACAGACTTTTAAGGAATAAGTATTAAATAATTAAAGTAAAAGAATTGACAACTTGAAATGAATTTAGACTCTTTCCAAAATGATTTGTCTAAAAGGAGTCACTCCATAAGAGTGAATATATTTAAACTCTGAAAGTGTAATTACCCAGCAAACACACAAAGGTTCTCTGAACGTCTATTAAAGTTCAGAAGACGTTTTCTGAACGTTAATAGATGTTCAGAGAACCTATGTGTGTTTGCTGGGTATATATTATTTCAGATTTATTAATGTTTCAGAGTGTTATATAAAATGCTACAAGTTGAAAAGTTGAAGTGTATTCTTTTTATTCAGTGAACTCCAGTTTGCTTTACAATAATATATATTTCAAATTAACAAAAGCTTATAATACTTTGAAGCCTAAAGCTAGAAAGTTGCATTTGAAATTTACTTTTTTACCATTAGTACAGTAACCCCTTGTTATAATGCACCTCGATATATTGCACTTATTCTGCTTCCCAATTTTTCTTTCTATACTCTTTCGCTTTGTAGTTTTACATGAGAAGCATAAGTACATTTGAAAAATACACCACCATCCCCACAAAAGAGATACAATTAATTAATATTTACGCTCACTTATCTTTGCTGAAAAACAAGTTATAAGAAAAAAATCAAATCAGAATAACTTAGGATAGCTTCTTAAGCAGGAAATGAAATGTGTCTGAACACAAATTCAAAAAGGCAAATTAAAATTTAATGTTTATTGTTTACGTGATTATCATTTATTACAGTACTTCCTATACTACTGTTTTTACTATAGATTAACTGCATAAAAGTAAAATTTCATCTTATACCCATGCTAAGACTCCCTCCTGATTTCAATGCTGGTTATATCAGGTATTTTCTAGTGTCCCAAGAAGTGAATTATAACGAGGGGGTGCTGTATGATCATTAGAAATATGTAAGGCAAACTACATTTTTTACCTTTTTTTTTAAAAAGCTTAAGGAGCTCCATCATGGGGATTGGATAAGACACTAAGCATCAAAGTTGGCAAGATTTTGATGCATGACAGTTTTTAACACTGTGTCTCTTTGTCAAAAATGTCAAAAACCTAGATTTTTGGTAACATTGCACATCTATTTTATTTTGGATTATAATTTAAATAAAGTTATATCTTAAAGCAGTAAGTTTAAAAAAAGATTATGAAGGGTATTTCACAAAAAATAACAAGATTAATGTTAAAAAATATTCGGAAAATTACATTTTTCCAACACAATTACTTCATAATTTTATATATTGGAAGTAAAATAGATAGGATTTTTATTTATTTATTTTACATTTATAGGTTTTATTTTATGACACATTCCATTATTACCATATTTTCCAGCTTATAATCTGCAGATTATCTATAAAAAAGTTTAAAATTTTAAGATGTGTATTATATGCCACCATGGATTATACGTTTTCCCGTTTAGAACTCCAGCAAAAGTATTGTAAAATTTAGGGCAATATTTTAATTAGCATTTTAAAATGTATAAAATCTATTGTAGTCAGAGTATTGTTAAATCTATAAAACTGAATAGAATGAAAGGCAGGGCAGCTACTGAGAATGAATACAAAATGAACTGTACTGATGGTCTTAACCGTCTTAAACAGAAGATCAAGAGATAGACCTAAAATTAGATAGACTGCCTCGAAGATTTTGCCATACGAAAGGCATAAAATTAGATATCAATTTTTGGTAGGAGGGTGGCTTGAGAGGAACTTCTGAAATACAGGGGCCACAAAAAGCTATTGTGCCAAAGATTATTATGATCTAAATTAGCATACAAGATTTTTGACACATACTACGTAAAGTTTTGTAGAGTTTATGCTTTTTCTATTCAGACGGGTGATTAAAATATAAAAGCAAAGGCATACCGCTCCTTAACTTGCACCTGCTTGGAATAAAGAAAGGAGCAATGTGGACTGGTTTTTAAATTGCTAAGGACTCTGGACTTTTAAATTGCTAAGCTAAACGCTACAGTTTTCTATAATTAATAATGATAATTACCTGACAGCATCTGTTTTAGTAACATGTGAGACTTTGCCAGAAAATGTAGTCGCAACAGGACTACCTGGAAGACTCTGTAGATTTCTTTGAGCACCAATGGATGCAGCAGTATTGGGCTGAACAGCAGATGGGGGTCTCTGTAATGGACCAATATCTTGACTGGCAGGAGCAGATGGTTGATTCACTTTGGACACAGGTATTTGGCTTTGAGATGCTTTAGCACATTTTTGAGCAAGTGATGTTGGCTGAGAAACTTTTGGTATTGTTTGTTGCTGCTCTTTTGTACTTTTATCAGATCCTTTTCTTGTTAAAGAAACAATTCGTTTACTTGGTGCAGGATTAACAGGTGCCCATACATTGACAACTGGAAAATAATATCATTTTCTAATTAAAAGATGAAAAAAAAAGTTATCCAAATTCATAAATCCATAAGCCAGGCATTTCACACAGTTACTTCTCATAGAAAATGTAACTGGTGTTACAGCATTACAATATGAATATATATATTTTTTATCTCAATATGATGATTTTTTTTTCTTCCGGTAAACTGAATTAATATAAATACACAGCTGTTACCCCCCCCCCATTGATGTAATTAATCTCATTTCTTTTAAAAATCCAACTATTAAGGTCAAGAGAAAGGTCATCTTGGTTGTTGCTAATGCCTTCTGATTAACTGCTGAGAATCACCAGATCTTCCATTTAGGATGATGATAAATGAAATACAGCAGCTCCTATTTTATTGAGCCCCATTGAGAGGAAGACTAACTTTATCTGGGGTTGGGGTCTATTAATTTTGGACCAATTCCAGATGACAGAGTAACCGTTAGATTGGCACACAGCCCCCCACAGGTATTGTTTCAATATAGAGGACAGAGCTATTATTAATTTTAAGTATATTAGCTCCTTTTAGCATACATGGTCTCACAGAAGTTCACATGAGAGGTTGTCACCTTCACATCAAGCTAAACCAACTAAGCTACTCATCAGAGATACATCATACTAAGCTAAGCATCATTTCATATGGAGTAGATGTAATGCAGGAAAGAAATGATTTAGAATTTTAACTATTTGCTTAACTTTCCAATTCAAGTTTATCTATAGAATTTAAAAAGAAATCCAGATAATTTTAGGCAAAGAAGCCTGCATTTGATGAGTTGTCACTGGTGTATCTTTATTGAGTAAAACTTGTTACTTTCAACTACAAAAGCAGCAGTTTTAGTAAAAAGAAAATTACTGGAATTTTTCAAACTTAAAGAAATTAAGAAAAAATAATTGCTTATAGGAGTATCCAGCTGACGTCATCAGTACTACCAGCACCTCATAGTGGTAAAATTTTAAGATACTTATACAGTATGTTTGTGTAAAACTGTGTTCATTTTGTATAAACAAATGGTTTATTTGAGCTTTAGCTTGACAAATTTTAATAATGGTGATATGTTGTATAGTAAGTTACAGTAATCTTTCTGTGCAAAATAATAATGTATTGAATTTGGTTTTGTCCGAGTAAATTTAAATAAAGGAGTAAAAGTACAAGAGACTTCACATTTGGTTTCAGTTTTGTCCAGTAATTTTAAATAAAGGAGTAAAAAAAAAAAAACCAAGAAACTTTGAATTTTTGAAAATTTCCATTTTATTTGGATGTTTTAACAAAAATCTGTTGCACCATAATGTTTGGCATATCTTATTTTAATCAATAAATTAAAATCATTATGAGATTGTTTGCTTTATGAAGTATTGAAGAGTACAGAGTAAACTTTTGATTGATGAACAGTCAACTTAAACATGAATTATTTTAGTATTTTAAAATAAGCATGTATTTGCTTACCTTCTTTTCACAATAGTTAATTCGTTGGATATTCAACTTACCATCCTTTTTTTTACTAACAAGTCCAGTTGTAAAATGGTTGTAGGCTTCTGAAGACTTAGTGTCACAGAGCTGCAGTGAAAGCGATATAGTTGCATGTGTCTATATAAAGTATATTGAGCCGAATACCAATATTTTCCTTGCACAAGTCATATATAACTGATCAATCCCTCCAATTTCATCAATTTTACTAGCATAATACTTTTTAATACTGTTATCCAAATTAATGTATCAATTTGAACTCATTTTTACAAAACTTAAATTGCTTTCAAATTGATAGATTAATAATTTGAAAGCAATTTAAATTTTGTAAAACGCACAGTACAACTTGAGAGGTTTGCTTTTACAAAGTTGTCATCTGCTTTCCGAAACTAGTGTTGTCAGATACTAAAATGTGGCGTAGGTGGATACATCCTAGAGTTAAAAGAAATAAACTAATAATGAACTACTTTTTAGTTGTACCTTAACTAACTAAACTACTTAGTTGTAACTAAACTATTGAATGCTATGCAGGATGAAGTGCTACACAGCATTCCAGTATAAACATGGAAATTTAGTCTAAAAAAATGAGATGCAAAATCACTGCACAGTGACCTCAGTGTGAGTTCATTATCATGTCAATACACATTCTGACTTGCTCTAATTACTGTAGGTAGAGTGTTTGCATAAGACAAAATAGATATTTTATATAATAAAACAAAAAATAAAAGGTTCAGAAATTATCACTAGCTTTAAAACATTCAGCATTATGTTCAATTGATGTTAACAAAAAATTTTATGAGTAGAACAGGGATTCATATAGCATAACACCATGAAAACATAAGGCAAATAATATTTAATACGCAATATTTGTTAATGCAGGGATGTTAAATCCAACATTCGATTTGGGAGCACCCCGGGAGCAGAAAAAATTTCATTTGGGAGGACCCCGGGAGCAGAAAAAATTTCATTTGGGAGCACCTCGGGAGCAGAAAAATTCCATTTGGGAGCACAAAAAAATATAGCTTCCGCGAGGAAAACTAAGATTTGGGATCAGAATTACCATGATTTTGGAGCATAAAATTGAAGATTTGTGTTGACTCTAGGAAAAAGGTCCGCCTGGGGGGAAATTTTAAAAAAGGGCACTTTGGGGTTCCACGAGAATGTACAGGTAGATAACATATCTAGAAACTAGTTTGAAACTATCTGATCCCCGAAAATTTAACATGTAGAGTTGTAATATGTGTTCTGACTTACAATGCATAGTTAGATTTTTTCCAGTTTGTCTTTAGTTTCCCCCCCCTCTTTCTTTTGGAGAAAATATCCTGTAGAAGTAAGTGTAAGCGAAATAGGAAAAATGATTTGTTGATAATATTTTGCTCTAAACATGATATAAATATTTGAATTAAATCTGTACATAACTAGAAGTTTTTGATAAAAAAGAAGAAGTTTTAATCTAGTAATTTTGAATTTTCTGCTTTTTTTTTTTTTTTTTTTTTCCCCTCAAAATTACGTGACATAGATGTTTATTATTTATAAGAATAGTACATTTATTGAAGAAGGTTTCAGAAATTTTTAGCCAGACATGATTTGTTAAGCAACAGGGGTAGGCAGAGGGACTGTTAATTTTTGTTCTTCAATTTTATCACACTATGACTACTGGACCACAATTACTGGATAGCATTCATATATGATATTTCACCTATATTGGTACAAACGTTTAAACAGAAAAGGACTGTCAGTGTAAGTGGATTAGGATAGATGTGTTTAGCATTTAACAAAAATAATAAAATTTCTGCAGTGCAGGATGTATAAAATTTAATAATAAAAATCATAATTTTATTTAAATTCTTTTGTTCGCAATAATTATTGAATGATTACCAAGTAAAGATTTCTAAAGTTACTGAATATATACCTTTATTACTATTAGGCATTATCTGGAATTGCATCAAACAATTCAACTCATCCATCAATTGATAACTATAAAAATTGGGAAAATTGAATTCAGAACACAGAAGATTGCTAGAATAAATGACATAGTCATGCAAATTTTGTATTACATCCAATGGTTGGAATGTACAACACCATATCAAATCACTGAAATATATGTGTTCTTCCTCTTTCACTTCTAATTTAATGTTTGCTCATTCATGAAAAGTGAATATAAGATTTTTAAAAAGCACTATTCTTTAAAATAAATAAAAATAATTACTAGAAGTAAGTTTTTTAGCAGGTATAAAATAAATATTTTTTTTTTTACTCACAGAATTGTCCAAAGGTATGGAATACAGTTTAACATATTTTAAATAATTTATTTTTCATGAAGCTTTATTTTTAATTTTCTGTAACATACTGAAAAAGGTCTCTTTAAAAATTTTCTTCCTTGCTTTAATCTTTTGAAAAAGAAAAAAGCATTAATATTTTATTTTATGTCAAATGTTTTTAATCTATCAAATGTTTTTAATCAGCTTAAAATAATTAAAATAATAAAAATAATTAACATCCTTTTGCCAGAAGTACACAAACAAATTATATATTAAAAAACCTTCCAGAATTATTTCGATTCTTTTTTTTAGTTTTTAAAAACTGAAAATAAACTTAAAATTGATGATTCAGTTTGTCTTATGAATAACCTAGCTGTTAACTTATGACACAATTTGCTTTCTTAAGACATCCTTTCCCAGAACTAGTTATCTTTTGCTTTTAATATTTTTTCTTCATTCATTAAAATGTTGAGAATTAAAAAAAAAAAAAAAACAGAAAATATATAATATGAATATTTAGAATACTAAATCTTGTCAATAGTCTGATTTACTAAATTCTGCAGTTACTCTAATTTTATATAATTAAAACTGTGGCGTAATAAGAGGGGGGGGGCGGTCGCTCGCTTGGCAAGATAAGAGAAAAAAAAAAAGATGGTGGCCGGCAGGACACTTAAAAATAATATGGTAAAAAACTAAAGGACCGAAATGGGGGCAGAATGCTGAAACTTAGAATGAATGGGGCGGCAAACTGAAGGACCGCACCAGGCGCCAATAATGCTAGCGCTACACTGCTAAAGCAACGGATCATTATTATGCTCCTTTTTTGGCAAAAGTATAATGTCTTTCAATTGCTTTATTCACAAAACGCACGTTTTTATGATCGATTTGAGTGGATAAAGCCACTGAACATAGTATATGCCGGAAGTGTTGAAGTGCGGCCGCACGACTGTCGGTCTGGAGTTTTTGTAGGTTTCATCAAATGTAACGTCAATACACGTTAGAACTCTTTAAAAGGTCATCCAACCAATTCACCCCCCTTAGGAGATATCCCTTGTCTAGGCTTGCCATAACAAACAAGCAAATCCCGCAAATTTTTCGAATCGCAAAACGTTGTTTTGCTATGACATACTTTCTGTATCATCCTTAATTATGTATGGTTAGTAAATAGCTGTTATACATTAAGAATAATATGTACTAAGAAAGCCGATTAATAAGAGGAAATCGTTTAAGAGGAAATAAAAAAATAAAAAATAAAAAACTTGCTAGTGCACAAAATTATTAAAAACAAAGAGCAATAACTATATACAGCTGGCGACGAACTCTGGAATAATGACTGTTTGATAATTCGCAACTACTTATTTATCAAACGTTGCTACCAATATTTGAGGATTGACAGATGGAATCGCAAATTTTTAGATAACTTAAGAAAATTTTGATTTTCCCAACCGTATTTTCTTCCCCCAACTCCTAAGTGAATCCGGCCGATCGGGCTTCTCATTGAGTCAGCAAAGACAATGAAAAAGGCAGTAACAGTATTTCGATCTGAAAGAATAGAATATAGGAAAAAGGCATTTGTGTGAAAGATCCGATTTCATAGACGGTTTTCGTGAAAGGGCCGCTTTCAATCGAACCTATTTTTATGATGGAGTTATTGTACTCAATCGTATTTCTGTGAAGGAGCCGTTTTAATTAACGTATTTTCGTGATGGGCCGACAATTGTATGTAAGAAATAAAAAGTGGCAATTGCTGACTAATAATAAAAATGTAAAAGCAGGAGGGCGCATAAAGAAGAGAAATAGGGCCCCCGGGCGCTAAAAAGACGATAAAAGGGCCGCCGGGTGCTAAAAAGACGATAAAAGGGCCGCCGGGCACTGCACCCTGCAAAATCAATCTGGAGTCAACACTTACAATAAATGCAGATAAGAAAAGCAAAGTTTGCAAGCGTGGCAAAAATTAACAAAGAGTCAAAATGACGTATTTGGTGCAAAAATTGGCTAAAAGCGCAGTTCGGCACAAGATTTGCATTTTGAAGCAATCGGCGCAGAATTAACATCCCTGTTAATGGTTTAAATTAAACAAAAAGGCATGTTTTCTCATTTTTTACATTTGTTCACATACAAGCATCACAATTTACATCTAAACGCTTATTATTAATAAAAACCATTAAGATATGATCAATATTTAATGCTTACTAGGCAGATCCGGGGGAGTATCCTTCTTAACATATTTGCCAGCTACGCCATCACTTAAATATTTCAGATCTTTCTTCTTTGAAGAAAGCATTCTAGATTGACAGAAAACACAGGATTTCAATTAATCATTGCAACAAAACATATAAAAACTGTAAAATATTGCCAGCTATTAATAGATTACATGCATAATTAAGATTCTTGCAGAAAATAGTAGGCTTACCTTACATCTAGCTTTATTCAATGACAGCATGGACATATAACATGATCAAAGTCTAATCTAAACCTAACTAAACAAATATTTTTAGAGAATCTATTTTTAGAAAAACACAAACTGCTTTCATTTTAATACCCAGCATTCTTTTTTGAAGATGTTGAAATTTTACCATTTTTGCTAAGGAAAATGTGGTGCTATTCATAATTCCCTCTGAAGTTTCAAGATGTTATAGTAAAAAAACTAAGATGAATGCAGCAAAAACGAACCTTGCACTGAATACAAAAAACAATTAAAGTTTTTATAACAGCCATTTACAGTCAGAAGATAAAGTCAAGGTTTAAGATATGGTCGCATTTTTCACACAATGCGAAAAGACTTAAAAAAAGACTTCAAAATGCTGAAATGAAATGAGCAGGTTTTTGCTTTTTTGCGAAAGCATTCAGAGAAATTTTGAAACTGAAATATTGAAGAGAAACAGGGATAAAAGTAAAAACTTCTTGTTACGGAATGGTTACAGAATGGTTGTGTGGAGAATCTTTTATTTTCAACATTGAATTCAAATATATAACATGTACGTCTATCATTTTCAAGACCACTGCAAAAACAGAGGAAAGGAGATCAAATGCTATCTCCCCGAGAGAAAATGGAATTATCCTATTAGCATTTTGCTAAAGCTGTTTTCCTTATTTTAGCTTTTTTTGCTGAAGAATTTTTGAGCTCAGCTTAAACCCTGGATGAAATACCTTTTCTTTTAGGGCCCACCCTCTTATAGTATAAACACTTAAAAGTCACAGTGGTGTGTTTTTTTACTGTAGGACTATAGAAAAGAGACTGTTCTGCACGCCTCTGCAGCGTGATTTAGCAGAACTGGATCACACATGCATAGTCAGATAAAGGAAAAAAATATCGGTGCACATAATAGCTCATGATAATTTAATACACAGTGCGTATATGAACACATGTATATGCATACGTTGGACACATCTAAGCAACGTGCTTGCGTTATAGTGACAAATATTTCTTTTCAGTAACTATCCATCTTAAAAAGAAAACCTTAGAATTACCGGAAAATTATCTGCAAGACCCTTGCATGTATCTGTGCGCAGTGTGCATCTGCATTATCTGAGTGAAGCAGTACAGATGTATTGCTACAGCTCTGCCACTGTTTATGGAGTTTGGCAGTATACCAAATCTTTCAGGTACCCCCAAAGAAAAAAGTCACAGCGCATCAAGTCTAGCGTATAAGGAGGCCATGCCATACCACTTCCTGTATGCATGCTGTAATCAAGGCAATTACCCGCTCACTTAAATATTCGTTCAAGAAATAAAATACTGTAGACGTTCGATGTGGTCGAGCACCACCTTGCATTAACCAGGAGGCATTCGAACAGTCCTTCAAAGCAGTATGAATCCCCACAAATTCTTCCAGAATCCCAAGATATCGTACAGCATTTATCAGTTGCTCTCGAAAAAATGACCCTATTATTCCTTTGGGGGAAACCGCAGCCCATACCATTCTTTTTGGTGAATGCAGGGATGAAGGTTCAGCAATATGAGGATTTGCACTTCCCCAAATTCGTGAGTTCTGCTTGTTGACATAGCCATCGAGGCGAAATACGCTTCGTCCGAGAACCATATGTTGCCAACATCGAGTTCACCGTCATCTAAAGCTTAAAATTCCTGGTTGCAGTCGCCAGGTGGCGACTAAACTTAAAAAACTGGCGATTTACGAAATTCTGGCTACCGACCAGGCCAATATAATGGTGGAGCTAGAAAAATCCGTCCACAAATCGAACATAGCAACTGCAAAATCAGTCAACAAATCGCACATCGCACCTGCGAAATCTATCAACAGATAGCATATACGGCACCTGCACAATTCCTCAACAGATCGCACCGTTTTCATCCCCCATGGGCAAGTTCTACTGTGTGTTAACTGTATCCCCCCCATCGAACCCTCTACCTTGCAGTCCCTGGAGTCCACTTACTCCTTAGGCTGCTGTTTAGCTCTCTAGTAACTTGACAGATCGCCACGCGCTTTTTCGTCCTATTTGATTCTCATACCTTTGCACGTTTATTAACCTTAAAAAGCAAAGCCGAAATGGAAAAGAACAGAGTGTCTAATTCTAGAGGTGGTAAAAAAAGACAGAGGAATGCTCCAAAATAACATCGTTTTTCTCAAAAAGGTAAGCATTGATAATTATTATTATTACTATTTTTATTTATAATTATTATTATGGAAAATTCCTATTTATCGGTACCCTATTCTTGCCACGTTACCACATGCCAATTAATTGAATGTTTTACTGTATTAATAAATTATAAAAGGGTATTTGTTCAGTATCAAATGATATACATAGGAGCAATATACATAAACGATACACATCAGGAGCGTATTTAAGAAGGGAGCAGAGGCGAGCTGGACCCCCTCCGAAAATGTAAAGCAATTATTATAAAAGATGTATTTTAAAACATTTATATTAACTCAACTATCATTAAAATACCGGATCGCCCCCCCCCCTTTCAAAATGGAAACCTTTAAATGCTACTGATATGTATAGATGAAGGTGCTTTTGCAGCACTTTTTATAGTTGAATTACAGAGTTTCTATAATCCGGAAATTTCTGTAATCCGGAATCGGTAAAGTCCCAGATTTGAGAAGTTCTACTGTACTTCTCAAAATCACTTTCATACCTCTCTATTGCAGGGATGATATTCTTCAGACTTTGGTCTGATTTTCAGACTTTTTCAATGTTTCATAAAAATTCAGTTTTTCCAATTTTTCGAAAATTTTCTGAATTTTTTTATTTCTTAAGGCAGAATTGTATACAACTAGGATAGATTTAATATCAGTAGCAATTAGAATATTTATGGAACTTGAAATTCAAAAGTATTATTGCTCAAATGTTGTTCTTACATTCTTTCAGACTTTTTCCTTTTTTGTCTATCTCATCCCTGCTATTAGGAGAGTTTCGCTGCTTTCATCAGTAAAAGCTAATCAAAGAATATTTTCAGTTATTGAGATTAAAATCCAGAACAAACATTGATCAGAATAAAATAATCCAATCCTGTGTATAGCATAGCTGCCAAGTGTTCCGATTTCACTGGAGTTTGTCCGATATTTTTAATTTGCTCCAGAAATCCGATAATTAACGAAACACTCTGATTTTTTGGTCTTCAAAATTTGATTAAGAGGCAGGGAGAAATTTTCAATCTTTCTTCATCCTTCTTGTAAATGACCATCTGTTGCTGTGCATTTCTTCATTGAAGTTCCCAATACCTAATGATTAAAAATTAACCCTTATTTTAGTGTTTTATTTAGTTATTTATATTAATTAATTTTATTTAAAATTTACTTATGATTTTCTGCATGCTGCACCTGATTTTTAAGGTCAAATTCAAATCTACTTAAAAGATCTTTTGAAATGTCTTTGTGAAATATTTATTAATGAATTATAACAAGGCTGCCTGTGCAGATAGTCATGTTATAGCATGCTGTTTCACTAGTTTAAAATAGTTGTTTTAGTTACTACTGTAGTATTGTGCATGATTATCATTCTAGTTACTACTGCAGTATAGTGTATAATTATCAGTCCACATATAAAGTAGCTTGACTAATCCTTTTTTTTTCCTTTAAAAAAGTGAAAATTTCATTAAAATTAGAAAACTAATGTTTGATTGTTTTAAATGAAGTTAAGCCCCCCCCCCCCTAATGCTTCTCTTATGGCACCATATATGGATGCTCCTATAATTTACAATTGGAGGTTGGCAGCTCTGGTATAGATATTCTAGCAGTTTGGGTTACATCTTTTATTAAATTTTGTTTTAAGGTCTGTGACTTCTGCAGTAGAAGAAACAACAAGAATCAATATACATGAAGAGAATATTGATGACCCTTCTTGCCAGGCTGATGAACAAGCAAATAATCCAAGCACGAGCAGACCAATTCCTGAAGTTGTTACAGAAGCAAATAGTGCAAGCACGAGCAGACCAATTCCTGAAGTTGTAGCAGAAGAAGCAAATAGTGCAAGCACGAGCAGACCAATTCCTAAAGTTGTAATAGAGAAAACTTCGACTCAACACAAGCAGTGGACTAGACATCTCCATGAAGCCTGGAAGTTCGTAAAAAATAATGATGAAGCAACCAAAGATAGATTGAAGAATCTTATTTTGGATGAAAATGACCCTTGGGGAATGTGGTGCAATGTTTGCACAGAATATGGTCCATAATTAGGAACTAAGTATTGTACAAACTTTGTTAAAGGATCGAATTTTCAACCTGCGCAATGCAAAAAAGAGATTTGTTGACAGCCACTTCTCAAGCAAAGCTCATGCCAAGTGTTTACAACTGGCCGGTGAACGACTGAAACCTGCCAAAGAAGAGGCCATGATATACAAAAAGCTCACTACATTGGATAAAAATGTTCAAGAAAAGATGGCACGTTTAATGAGAACAGTGTTTTACTTTGCACTGAAAGACAGGTCAGCCAATGAATTTTCATCCGAATGTCAGTTGCAGAAGTTAAATGGTGCCTATCTGGGTGATACTTACCAGAATAATGTATCCTTTAACATGCTACTGAAATATGTGTCTTTATCACTTTTAAAAGATGTTGTCAGTGATGTAAATAGTGCAAACTTTTTGTCAATATTGACTGATGGGAGTACCACAAACAAAAGTTTAGAATATGAAGCTGTATTGATAAAATACCTCCCAGAAAACAGCAGTTCATGCAAAATGGCTTTCGTTGGATTATGCTCGGTAGAAACGGCTGATTCAGCAGGCTTAGCTGATTTAATCACGAAGTGTTTGAATGGTGCTGGCATCAAGAACTGGCAAGAGAAGATGATTTGTATGACAGTAGATGGTGCGTCTGTAAACACTGGCATACACAATGGTTTAGTAAACTTGATGAACTCTCCGTTTAAAATTCATTGTTATAACCATCTTCTTGACTTATGTTTAAAAGACAGTATAAAAAATAATCCTACTGCTTTGAAATTAATGTCACTACTGAGGACTGTAAATGGATTTTACAGGGGAAGCCCAAAGCTTTCTAGAGAGCTTAATAGATCTGCTGAGGCACTAGAAATTAATGTGCTAACTTTTAAACCAATATGTGATACTCGGTGGGCGAATTCGCTCTATAGTTCATTTTTGTCTCTTTTGAGAAATTACCCAGTTGTACAACATCTGACAAACATAGTAGCAGAAAACAGGTATACCAGTAGTGTAAAAGCTACAGCCAAAGGTATACTCCAGGATCTGCTGCTATACAGAAATGTGTTCTTTTTACATGCCTTTGCAGATTTTTTAGCTTTAATCGCTAAGTCCTCTTTTTATTTAGAGCAAACTGATATAAATATAAGTCAAGCAACAAACGAAATAAAGAAGTTGCAGTTGGACTTAATTGATTTTGGCCCAATGGGAGAATTGAAAGACAGCAAAGCAGAACATTTGCTGTCATTTGTTACAAGCATCGATGACAGTGATCCAGAAAACGTAAAATTCCAAAATATTGTTTTGATAGCTCAGAAGTCTTGTGGACGTAAGTACACAAGCAATGAAACAGACCCTGTGACTCCTTTTCATGAAATATGCAAAAGTGCTAGTGCCAGTATAATGAGATGTTTCTTTGGTGAAGATGGGCCTGGAAAGTCAATATGTGTTCACACTGCTGACATTTTAGATACAGCTTTCTTTCCATCTTTTTCTGAAGACTTAAATGAGTATGGAGAAAAAGAACTTGAAGAATTCTGTACAGTTTTTAAGCTTCAGAAAGAAAGAGCACTTTCTGAGTGGCAGCAGCTGCGGACCATAATGTTCAAAAAATGTAAGCGAGGAATCTCACTTACTGCATTGCTTAACAAACTACAGACTGATAGTTTTAGCAATATGCAAGTAATGACCCAGGTTATAAAAAAAATTCTCACTCTCTCTCCAAGCAATACTGAAGTAGAGAGGATTTGGAGTAGTGCTGGAAACATTCTCAACAACCAGAGCATGTCAATGAAAAAAACTATGTTAGAAAACAGACTACATATAAAATGCTCTAAAATAAAATTAGAAGATTTTGATCCAAATGCAGTAATTCATAATAGAGATGAGTTCGGGCTCATTTTTTGGAGCCCGAGCCCGCCTGAGCCCGAAGACTTTTAATCCGAGCCCGCCCAATATTATTTAAGTCGGAGCCCGAGCCCGCCCCAGCCCGAAATCTCAGCTAAAGATAAATAAAATTCAAAGTAATTCTTTGATAGAATACCATAAATTTTGCCGTTTGCGCAAATTAAAGACAAATATATAGTTGCAAATTTTTTATGCACTTTCTAATTCTTTATATCTATGTTTATGAAATAATCTCGGATCTCATGACTAACTAAGCAATATAAGCCGCCGTTCTGAAATTTTAAAGTCCTTCACGCGCCTTCTAGGCACCCGTGCCGCTATTTTTTTTTTATAAGTACTTTTATTTTCCATATGAATCACTTTTTAAAAATCTGTTTTCACGGAGTATGTTCAATAAATTAGAAATTTTTCACGAGCCCAAGCCCGCCCGAGCCCGAACGCAATTGTGAATTACAGAGCCCGAGCCCGGTTCGGGCCCGGGCTCGGGCTGAGCCCGTCTCATCTCTAATTCATAATAAAAACTTATAAAACATTATTTAATACGGCGGATTAATCAGTTAAAATTTTTTATTTGGGAATACCTTATTCCCCCGTAAACGATATATATTTCAGTTACACATAAACACATAACCATCATCAGTCGTTTCTGGATCTCACACTAATGGCGGCTTCCTCTTCTATCTCTTCTCTCTTCTTCCGGAATTTTCGATGAATGACGTCATCCCATGATCGGTCGATTGTATGAAGTGAATCGTTGATGCTGCCATCTGTCGTCACTATTTCCAAGCTCTCACGAATGTAGGCATATATACTATTTTTAAAATTGGTTATTTGGGAATACCTTATTCCCCCGTAAAGCAACAAACGTGTATTCGTGAGAGCTTGGAAATAGTGACGACAGATGGCAGCATCAACGATGCGCTTCATACAATCGACCGATCACCAACTTTAAAAATAGTATATATGCCTACATTCGTGAGAGCTTGGAAATAGTGACGACAGATGGCAGCATCAACGATGCGCTTCATACAATCGACCGATCATGGGATGACGTCATTCATCGAAAATTCCGGAAGAAGAGAAGAGATAGAAGAGGAAGCCGCCATTAGTGTGAGATCCAAAAACGACTGATGATGGTTATGTGTTTATGTGTAACCGAAATATATATCGCTTACGGAGGAATAAGGTATTCCCAAATAAAAAATTTTAACCGCAGCAATTCAATTGTGGTGGAACGATTCAATTGGGAGAAGACCCAATTTTAATGATTAAGCTTGTAGTAATAATATACCTCTGTAAATAATATAGTAATAGTATATTTCTGTAATAATATATTTGTAAGTAAATAATAGATTGCATAATATACCTTTGTAAATAAGTAACCAACTACAAGTGTATCTCTATCTGGGGGGGGGGGGGGGGCATTGTAATCGACCACCACCATCCTTGACTGCGTGCCTAAAACAACTGGCCATTAAAGTTTATGAGACTACCGGCCAGTGGCTACTAACCAAAAATGGGAATTTTAAGCTTTACCGTCATCTTCAAGTTACAGCATGACGTTCGAGAAATTATAGCATGCATTAATGGCATTTGGACTGAGGGGTTGGTGAGTTCCTCAACATTGCAACATAAGCTATCAGCAGCTAATTCTCCAAAAACGAATCCAACATTTGTTCTTGCTTCTCTTGATGAAATTGGACCCACTTGTTCCTCGACATTGCAGCATGAGCAATCAACAACCAATTCTCCAAAACTGAATCAAGCCGTTATCAAAAATGTTCCTGCTTCTGTTGCGCTGAATTGTTCTTCAACATTGCAGCATGGGCAATCAACAATTTCTCCAAAATCGAATCCAGCAGTTATGGAAAATGTTCCTGCTTCTCTTAATGAAAGTGGACCCACTTGTTCCGCGACACTGCAACATCGGCAATTAAAGACAACAAGTTCTTCAAAACCAAAACAAAGGTGTCTTAGGCAAGAGTGGAAATTTGTAAACGGTAAGCCAGAGGAAACAAGGGACAGAGAACTAAATTTGAAGTTTGACAACAATGATGAATGGGGCATGTGGTGTTTAGCCTGCACAAAATGGTCATTACATTTAAAAGTTAAAGCTTCTAATTTTGCTAAAGGAAGCAAAGACTGTCTGCCTCCACAGAGAAAGAGGAAAGATGTGGATTTGCATTTTAAAAGTAAAATTCGCACTCTTTGTGTTGAAAAGGAAAAAAAATAGTCAGAAACCTGAAAAAGAATCTGATCTTTATCAGAAAACTATATCTATTGATGAAGCAACTGATCAAAAAATACAAAAATTGTTTCAAATAGTTTTTGTCTCAGCTTTGAGAGATCGAGCATCCAGTAAATTTCACTTATAATGCGAACCCCAGAAAGCCAAAGGTATCGGAATTGGGAAATACATATCAGAATACCTTTTCTTTTCACACAATTTTAAAGTTCATTTCAAAAGAAATCCTCTCTAATCTAACCCAGCAACTCAATGGGTTGGTTGGTTGATGTTTAATGGCACAAGGTCCAAATAGGACATATTGCGCCAGACGATGTGTAAAATATAAAATACAAGGTGTAAAATATTAAAACAAGGCTTTTACAGGTAAAAAGGTGGTGTAAAGTTAAAATCCGCGAAATCTAAAAACAATAAAAGCAAACTGTAGACAAGTAAAAGGTAGATAAAAAGGAGTCGAGGACATCTGGATGGGAGCCCCATCCAGATGCATGTCAGGAGCAAACACTTCACAACAAATGAAGAAAGTTAATACGCTGAAGGAAAGTAAAAAGATTATAATGTGGGGTTTCACCCAGTATATCGTCAAGTTTTGGGTAAGAACAGTTAAAATAACTTTGGTAAAGGATATTAAAAGCTGTGCAAGATGTTAAAATATGACGAATGGTGAGATGGGTATGACAGTGGGAACAATCTGGAGTGGGTTCACCTAGGAGTAGGTGTTTATGAGTAAGTCTTGTGTGCCCGATGCGAAGACGTGTTAGAGTAACGTCCTGCTTGCAGTAAGGAAAAGAGGGCCAGTAGGTGACAGTCGGGTGTATTGAATGAAGTTTATTTTCCGTTTCGTTGTTCCATTCATTGGTCCAAGTGTGCGTTATTGAATATGAGATTTCAGCCTTTATATCACTGTAAGGCAAAGGGCCAGTAAAAGGGAATGTAGCATGTTTGGCTAAATAGTCAGCATGCTCATTGCCCTGTATCCCAATGTGGCTGGGCACCCAGCAGTAAAGAATATCATACCCACTATTTATAAGTTGTCTGTGCATATGGAGGACTTTAGCAATATAACTACTAGAAGGGGAGCCAGATTTGAGATTTTCTAGAACACTTAGAGAGTCTGAGTAAATTATAAAGCACATTTTATTTGAGCTAGAGATAAAGCGGAGGCTTTCATAAATAGCGAGGAGTTCTGCTGTAAAAACTGAGCAGAAATTGGGGAGAATGTAGCTACAAGAGTGAGAGCCACTTGTATAGGCAAAGCCAACATGGCTCTCAGATTTGGACCCATCACTGTACAGATTTTCATAATTATGGTATTTGGCTTGGTGGTCATGGAAGAGCTGTTGATATATTTGGGGATCAGTGTTTTGTTTTGTGAAGCCTTTGAATGGCTGTAAGTAGGAGATATGCCATGTGTCCGAAGGTGGGATTGCAAACTGAGAGCAAGTAGAGACTTTCACATCTACTAACTGGGTGCGAGTAAGGCTACTGCGAGTTCTGAGGCCAAAGTGAGGGGTGCAAGATGGACGATTCTGATATAAGCGATCCAGATGAGTGTCAGGAAGAGAATGTTTTAATGGGTGTGAAGGGTGAGAAAGGATGCGGAAGTACCGTAATTTCCGGCTTATAATCCGCAGCACTTGATAATCCGCAGGTGCTTTTTTTCAAGTAGAAGAAAAATATTTCTTTAGATAATCCGTAGCAGTAGATTATCCGCGGATAATATGGCGATGCTTTGCCGAAATTGGTGATTATTATCTATGTATAGTAAAACCACAGTATTAATATTAGAATTGGCTTACTGTAAAACATTTCCTACTAAAAATCTATTGTTATGAATGAGAATTATCAAACATACTTGGACGGTCTTTTGTCAATTTAAATCACAATTTTTAAACTAGGCATTCTACCTTTAAGCACTAGAACTGTATTATGAAATTAATAAAAAATAAAAAAGCGAACATTTCTTTCGGAACAAACAAAACAAAATGTATGGTAGCATGCAATATACTTATCGCACATTTTGTAACATCGTAATTATTTAGTCAAGTGACATTATTATAAGAAAAAAAAAACTAAAATGAGACCTACATTTTTACTGGAATAATATATATATCCATATATTGACAGCAAATATTCAATAATTAATTAATACAGCCAATACTCAGCAAAATTTACGTTTAATATTTTGATTAGCACACTTAAATCTTTTTCAGGGTCTAAATGTACTGGATAAAAGAAATTAACTTTTGTTTTGTTTTTATAAATAAGGTTTTTTACTGTAAAAGCTGAAGGTTTCAGGAAAATTTTCAGTAGACTGTACGCAGCGATGCATAATACGCACGATAAATTTTCATCTTTTTTAGTGGATAATCCACGGATTATAAGCCGGAAATTACGGTACGTGTTCAATGATAGCTTATGACGTATGTGGTTGAGTGCAGGCTCATGACATGTCCCATACAGACTTTGTATAGGCGAGGTTCTAAAAGCAGTCTAAAAGCGGTGTCGAGTTTCTTTAAAATTGAGTTACAAGCTGATCCGTACACACTGCAGGAATAGTCTATCCTAGACCGGTTAACAGCATGGTAAATTCGCAACATGGCATCACGGTCTGCCCCCCATGAAGTATTAGAGAGCACCTTTAGAATATTCAAATTCTTTTCACATTTCCCCTTAATGTAAGAAATATGGTCGCGAAACGTTAGTTTCTTGTCAAGGTATATACCTAAAAATTTGATGGAGTCATGAACTTCTATTTTGTCCCTGTCCATAAAAAGTTCTGGATCAGGATGGATCCCACGTCGTCGACAGAAATGTACAGCAACAGTTTTTTCTGCAGAGAAGCTGTAGCCGTTGCTATTACTCCACTTCAGAATACGGTTGATCGCTGTTTGCAACTGTCGCTCAATGCAGCGCATGTCCTTCCCTTGGCAAGACTTGAAGGTCGTCTACGTACAAGGTGCCGTTAACTGTTGGAGGGAGTTCATTAAGAATGTCACTTATTTTTATTGAAAAGAAAGTGACGCTGAGAACAGAACCCTGCGGCACTCCCTCTTCTTGTACAAAATTATCAGATAGGGTGCCATTAATGCGGACCTTAAAATTACGAAGATTGAGGAAGTTCTTAATAAAAACAGGCAGGTTACCCCGGAGGCCTAGGTTATGCAGGTCTTTGAGAATACCGTATCTCCACGTCCGGTCATATGCTTTTTCAATATCAAAGAAAATAGAAACCAAATGGTTTCTCCTCAAAAAAGCATTACGGATTTCTGTCTCCAAGCTTAAGATGTTGTCTATGGTCGATCTGCCTTTACGGAAACCGCTCTGGTAAGGATGTATATGGTTCTCTGTTTCCAGAATGTAAACTAACCGTGCATTGACCATTCTCTCCATTAATTTGCAAAGGCAACTAGTAAGAGCTATGGGACGATAGTTTTTAGGGTTAGTGGTGTCTTTGCCAGGTTTTGGAAAAGGGATGACATAGGCATTCCTCCAAGGGGAGGGAAAGGTATGTTCATCCCAGATTCTATTGTATAGTTGAAGAAGCATGATCAGGGAGTTGTGGGAAAGGTGTTTAAGCATCTCGTAGGTTATTTTGTCAGGACCTGGAGAAGTATTTGAAGATTGTTTTAAGGCTTTATTTAATTCTTCGATGGTAAAGGCACTATTATAAGGCAAAGGAAGTGAGGTTTTAAAGTTCAGATTATGCTGTTCGAAATGTTCTTTATGTTGAAGGAAGGTATTTGGATAGGAATTATTGCTGGAAGTGTACGCAAGTGTTTGACCAATAGCATTTGCTATATCTTTTGTGTCAGAAATTATACTGTTATTGATAGAAAGGCAGGATATAGAGTGGTTGTTATATATGCCCATGGCTCTTTTAGCTTTCGTCCATAGCTCTTTACTAGAAGTTGAGATGGAGATGCTGGAGACATATGCTATCCATGACTCTTTTTGGGATTGCCGCCTAATTTTCCGTGCATTGGCTTTTGCTTTTTTGAAGTTGATGAGATTTTCGGTTGTGGGGTACCGCCGGAAGAGGCCCCATGCTTTTTGCTGTTGCTTCTTGGTAAGGGTGCATTTGTCGTTCCACCACGGTTTTTTATTCTTACGGAGACTCTTGCAGGACTTGGGGATGCTGGCATCTGCAGCTTTAAGGATGATACGAGTGATATTACAAACGACCTCATCAATATTGCCTTCAGTTACAGTAGAGGAAATAGTAGACAATGAAGTGAACTTTTGCCAGTCGGCCCTTTCATGGATATAGTGAGGGATGGTATAGTTTGGAACAGAATTTTTATACGAAGGTGAGAGGAAAATCGGGAAATGATCACTATTATGTAGGTCAGGTGAGACAGAGAAGTTATACAAGGGAAGGATAGATGGAGAGCAGATTGCAAGGTCTATGGCATGGAAGGATTTAGTCGGATAGTGGAAGTAAGTATTATCACCGTTATTCATACTACATAGGGAGAAATCTGTTAGGAGATGTTCAATTTGCTGTCCTCTATTGTTGATGTTTTTGCTACCCCACAAGGGGCTATGAGCATTCATGTCCCCTAAGAGGATGAAAGGTGAAGGAAGTTGTTGGATAAGATTATTGAGTGAGTTTGTGCAGATGGTTTCATTAGGTGGTAGATAAATGCTGCAGATTGTAGTGAGCTGATTAAGGTGGATACGTGCAGCTACTGCTTGGAGATTGCTATTAAGGTTAACTGTTTGAGAGGGATAGTTATTGTTAATTAGTAGGGCAACTCCACCGGAGACCCTTTCGTTACACTCATAATCTTTCCGAATAATAGTATAATTGCGTATGGTAGTTTTTATTTTAGTTTTGAGGTAAGTTTCCTGTAGGGCAAGACAGGCGGGATTATGGTTGTAAATAAGTGATTTGAGGTTGTCGGTTTTACTTAGGAAGCCGTGGCAGTTCCAAGAAAGCAACAGGGCCATAATCAGGTGATATTAGGGATGATGGACAATTTACTCTTAGTCCCTGAAGGTTGAAGTAAGGTGCTGGGAACAATATCATCATCCATCGCATTGTCTGATATATCAGAGTCGGAGGGTGCCAAATTTAGGATTGAGTCATCAATGGATTGTTGAGGAAGGATGTGTTTACCTCTAGATTTGTTGTATTTTGATTCATAAGCAGCAGTTTTTTTAATTTGTGGTCTATTATGTGTAGTTATTGCTTTGAGGTTTTTTTTTGGAAGAACTTTTTTGAGACACTATGGAAGAATTATTTTGTGTTGTAGTTGTATTTTTAGCAATGGTAGTTTAACGCGATGGAGAGACTGATAGAGTTTTTGGTGGGTCGGTTTGGGTAGCTATTGATTTAACAGGTTTGGTTGCTGCAGAATAAGACAGACCGGGTTTGGGTGTACGTGAGTTAATTATTTTACGGGCTTCTGGGTAAGGCAGTCCTTGTGTGGCACGCAAGGACTGAATTTCTTTTTCATAAGACCATTTAGGACAGGAACGTGAATAGGATGGATGATCTTGTTGACAGTTAACACATTTTGGTGGATTAGAGCAGGTGTCACTTTCGTGGCCAGGAGTCCCACAACGGGCGCAAGTTGGTGAACCACGGCAGGAGGTTTTGGTATGGCCAAACCTTTGGCACTGAAAGCAACGGGTAGGATTTGGTATACAAGGTCTAACAGCACATGAAAGATAGCCGGCTTTGATATGAGAGGGGAGTTTAGGAGACTGGAAAGTCAGTATGATGTGTTTTGTGTCCAGTATTTGGTTATTGCGGCGGATGGTGATTCTTCTAACTGCGCAGACATTTTGAGATTGAAGATTTTCTAGAATTTCAGCTTCAGAACAATGTATTAGATCTGGCTCAGATATTACGCCTTTTGATGTATTGAGGGTACTATGGGGTGATACTGTGACAGATTTTGGACCCAGATTTTTTAATTGCATGATGCTGTGAGCTTGTTTGTTATTAGCTACTTCCACTAAGAGGTCTCCAGATCTTATTTTTTTTATTTTGACAACCTCTCCAACATTAGCTATTATGCACTTGTATATAAGAAACGGGGATGTTTGGCCAAAGTTTCCTTCCTCACATTTAACAAGAAAAAATTTTGCATTAACACCTCCTGGAGAAGGAGGTTTCGGATCAATGACGTGTGACAATGAAAGTGTCGAATCCATATTGGGGAATGGGGGTTCGGACCCAACCGCACCACCCACCACGGAGCCCAACAAGGGGATGCACAAACGCGCACCAGTGCTAGTCGGGGCTATATGCGCACAGTACATCCCTTAGGCAGCATCCACCCTTAACGACGTGCCCAGTAGATGTCCGTTTGCTTGATCCCTAGCAGTTGACCGAAAACAGTACCACCAGCCGGTTGATACACAGGGGAACGCTGTGCACCTCCCGTTTACCCGAAGCCGAGGCCAAAGCAATGTGTTGGAGAAAAAACCCCTCAATTACCAGGATCCCCATTTCCGGGGACACGGGTCTCCACGCACGGCAAACACGTGGGCAGTTTACCCGCCAACAGAAGCTGACGGCATAGAGCGATCACAGCTTCTGAAGGGGGGCCCTCACTTCCAGAGAAGAAACCACACCGAGGGAGAAGGGGAAGGAAACAGCAGAAGGAGAGAGGAGTGTAAAAAACAGAGAAGCGAAAGATCGCTGGGGCCCCGGGATTGCGACACCCGTAAGTACCTAAAGAAGGTGCTTCCCCTGAGGGGCAACTCAGTGGGATTAAACATATTGCTTTAATGACAGGTGGCTAGAAGGGAGTAAATATGCTCGAGAAAAAGTCTGTTGCTTTGAGTGTAATGCGTCCATCTAAACTATTAAAATCTGTGCACACCTGTCTCTGTGTGTGTGTAGCATCATCTCCTCCGAAACGGCGGGGAGTTTGGTATCAATCAAAGTGTCCACGGATTCGGAAAATTTTGAGGAAGGATCTCTGCTAATTTAAATTTCGAAATTTGAATTAGTTTAGGAGATATTGATAAAAAACTCATCACAAAAGGCTGATTTTTACTCTCTGCGATTCTGCAATTGCAACCCCTGTAGTCAAAAAAGTGAGAAATAAGCATTGTGGTTGCCATGTTTGGTGATTTTGCCGAATAAAATGATTTAAATTCTTGAAGTAAAAATAAAAGAATGATTCTTTTTCTGTTAGCTTATATTAGTAAGGTTAATTTTTAACTAAAATATCGTGTGCATGTCAAATCAGAGTGGGAATGAAATGTTTTATACGCAAAATAATAAGGATTTGAAAATTTATAAATCATATAATAATACATAGTATGGCAAAAAATAAAATGGCTAACATACCGATTTTGAGAAAGCAAGTTCTAGCTGTTGCAGAGTTTTAGGCTTGGTGCAATTTACCGAGAGCGTAAGGTAATAGAATATTTAAGAACAAGTGTGCGTTTTAATATGCATATATTCAAAATTTTTAACAAATTAAGTAAATTGATTTAAGTTAGGGGGATTCCGTCAAATTTAAGGTCGTAATTCTCACATTTTCTACATCGTAGTTGACGATGAATAAAACACATTAACACATAGTTAATAATTTAAAATACTGCTCCTTTTCAAATGGAAGCCTGTTTTGCTTTGGCGATCGAAGCATATAAGCGATAGATAACTATTTCCCATTTTGGTTGTGGTTAAATCAATGCTTCGAATGATTCCTTGAAAAAAATCTCGCAAAATGATGCATGTTAACACTTTGGAGATCGAAGTACAATGCGTGTAGTAAATAATTGATTCTTATTTGTTAAAGCAGCGGAACGGAAGTTTCTTTAACTGGGAACTGTTAGAATGGCATTATCAATATACTGTCCAATATAGTTTTTGTTTTACAAATTAAAATTTATTTTGATTCCTACTGGCGACAAATATTCAAATCTAGTGTAATTCTGTATTTAATAGCGTGTGCTTTTAAGTTTGTATTGTTAATTCCATGCCACGATTGTAATGAGCTGATTTTATGACCGTATGCCTAGGTAATTGTTTTTTAATCCCGCCAAACAGGGTGAATAAAATAGGAATTATGTATAAATATGAATGGTTTTGAAGATCAATGTTTTTTAAGCCCAGAAATGTTAGTGAGTATTGCCTATGGATTATTGCCTTTACTGTCAAGTTTAATTTGCGATTCATTTTGTCTATTTGCCATCGACTTGCAGCGTTAATTATGCCAATATAGCAGTTCTAGAAAAGTAAACATAAATAACTAATTCATTTAATATTTTATATTTGCATTGCTACAGTTTCCGTAGTAACGGAATCCACTGTTGCCACTTAAGTTCTTATATTTAGCAATTAAGTGAAATAAATAAGTCACCATGTCAATTACTCGAACCTGCAATTTTGGTTTTTTTTAACTAAAGGCATTTTGAGGGTGTCTAAAAAATGCTGAGTACTATGCTAAAGTCCCATATCTTGATTACGATTAGTTTACTAGAAAGTAGAATAATCAGTATAAACTGAATCAATGAAACTTGAGGCATTTCGAAAGTGAAAAGTTTCATCTGCATACCATAAAGTTATCTCTTTTTTCGATCGCCAGTGACACTGACATTGTTTTTGTGTCGTCAAGTTGCAATCATCTCAGATTTGCACTCATGACCTAAACGTTTCGTCACGATTCAAATAAATTTTCATTTTTTGAGATTCCGCATCACTAGTTTTGATTCCATTTCTATGTGTAAAGAAAATATTCTTTTTCCACCATGTGGAGAACGGGTATGCAGTAGAGATGAGTTCGGGCTCATTTTTTGAAGCCCAAGCCCGAAGACTTTTAATCCGAGCCCGCCCGAGCCCGAGCTATATTATTAAAGTTGGAGCCCGAGCCCGAAATTTCAGCTAAAGACAAATAAAATTAACTACTTCATTAAGAGGATATAATAAATTTTGGAGCTTCACACACCTTCTAGTCCTCCATGCCGCTATTTTTTGAAATAAGTACGTCTATTTATCCCATGAATCACTTTTTAAAATCTGTTTCAAGGAGTATGTTCAACAAAGGAGAAATTTTTCAAGAGCCCGAGCCCGCCCGAGCCCGAACGCAATCGTGAATTACAGAGCCCGAGCCCGAGTCAGGCTCGGGCTGAGCCCGTCTCATCTCTAGTATGCAGCTAGTAATTTTAAAAATTTGAAAATGCATTATCAACTTTTTCATCCAAAATATATCTGTGAAACATCGTGCAATTAATGAAACGAGCATTTCTGGTTTCGTAGTTCCATCTAAAAGATTGCCAGAAAAAGTGCATTCTGATTCTGATATGTTGCCCATAAAAATGCTGAGAACAGAAACTGATACCGAAGTTTTGCAGAAAGTTAGCGTGTCCAAAAATCGCACAAAGTTTACAATGCAATCCTCTGTTTTACGATGACTTTTCATAAGTTTCACAAAACTGAACTGTTTCGTGGCTTTAAATCGTAAAATTCGGGGTCTTCCTATCGAAATGATAATAGATAATGTAAATTATCTGACAATCTTAAAAAAAAACTGTACTTTATAAAACACATTTTTACGTGACATACAGTGCTGATGAGAAAAAACGAATTATTATGCATATTAAGTTGAAACTACTGATCAATTTTGCAAGAGGGGGGGGGGTGCAATTATGGCCTTTGGTCTAGGGTGCAAAAATGTGTAAATCCGGCCCTGGCTGCACCGTTGATGGAGCCTCAGTAAATTTTGGGGAAAACGGGGGGGGGGGGGTTGTTAAACTGCTGGATCCAGCATTCATTGCTTAAACCACTTGTTAGATTTGGACTTTTCAGACATAATACAATCTAACACAACATGTAAAAAAATTATAACTCTTATAAAATCAATAGCTTCATTTTACAATACAAAGTAAAATTGCAGACACCACGAATTACAAAAATATCCTCAGTTTTAAGCAAATTTGTGAAATTAGGAGAGCAGACTCCCTGGAGGAGTCTACGAAACCAATTCTTAGAAATTATGGTGTCCTCATAACACACTTAGAGTCTGTGGCCACAGAGGTAGTCACATCGCACAAATCTCAAACTAAGTCGGTTGCCAGAGGATTTCTGAAAAACCTTAAAAATTTAGATTTTCTGTGCTTCTACTGGGGATTTTGTGATATTATTTCACATACTGCAAAATTCTCCAGGAAATTAGAAGCACAGACAATAAATATCGCTAAAGCATTACAACTTATATCTGAGTTGCAATTAGGTCTTCTAGAGCCATAGGTACATAAAGGTACATACTTCCAGGACTTCAAAGAATCGATTACTGAAGATCAGAATTCCTCCATAATATTCAGAGGACATAAAATGAATCCATATGTTATAAAAAGGATTAATGTGAGTGTGAAACCTGATATGTAGAAAAAGATGTTTTAGTATTATCAAAAGAAATCAGTTCATCTTTTAAAAAAAGGTTTCATAATATTCAAACTTCCATTATAGCAATAAGTAAATCAAACTTTAGGTGCTACATTAAGGCTTAAAGATGAACTGCAGACTTATTGCAATAGTGTAATACACGAAATGCTTGAAATTCAAGAACTGAACAAGGAAAGAGGATTGGAAGAGTGGGTTAGATTTAAGGAGATTATAAAAAAACACTGGAGTATCTCATTTAAATCTAACGAGTATATATATACCATTTGTTATATACATCAGAAAACTCAAAAGATCTTGCTGTGTTCAAGATTTAATTGCAATAGGAGGATTAAAGGGGATTTAAGGATTTAATTGCAATATTATTAACAATTCCCCATCAAATGCCCATTTTGAAAGACTATGGTCAGCAATGAAAAACACTCTTGGTGAAAGGAGTTTATCAATGAAAAAGAAGATTCTAGAAAATCGCCTGAGTGAAAATGTCAGGCATAACTCTTGGCAATTTCAATCCGGACAAAGCAATAAAACTTTGGTGGGAAAACAAGACCCAATTTCTGTAAAATAACGGGGAAAATCTCAGGCTTTTGATTCTAAAACTTGGTACATTTGAAAATTACATATGGAAATTAAATAAAATTGAGTTTTGAAGTACAGCCTGTTAGTTGTTTAATTTATGTCTGTTACTTTTAAAATTCATACATAAGTAATATAATATAATCCAGAGTTCATTCTAGGCATATTTCGCGGGGCGCAGCGCCCTGCCCACCCTTTTGTTAAAGTAAGTGCCGCCCTGCCTGCCCTCGTAATAAAAAAATGTGCCCCTTTTACCCTGGTTCATTCTATTCCATTTTACTTTTCAACCTTCCAGTAACCTTAGAAAAGTTTGGTGCAGAATTCTTGTTTTGAGTATCCCCTCCATAATCCTTTGAGTACGGTCCCAGACAGGTGAAAAATACCAAAAAACATCATGATAAGTGGTTATCTTTTCAGGGACAAGAGACGGGGAGCTTCTATTCATTTGACCACAGTGAGCACTCTCCCTTCTCCCTTACCGGGAGGTAGCACATTCTAACAATGAGCTATTCTTCCCGCTTTAGGTATGCATGGAAAAGGAGAGAATAGCTTCATTCGTCTTTAAAAGAAACTGAAATTTTAAAGGAGATGCAATTTCGGCGATTTCTTGGGACTCCGAGACTTTGAATAAATTCCAATACCAGGGAACGAAAGAGTCTTTCAATAAAGGGGAGCAAATAGAAATTAAATAAAAGTGCATCAATTTATTTCAGTTGTGAAAGCTTTTACACATTTTTTTCTTTTCTTCTTAATGGAATTATCCGGTTGGAGGGAAAGTTCTGTCGTATTTTAAAGAAAATATTTGAATTCATTTTTAGAAAGTGATTCCATCAACCTTTCAAGGTTTTAGGCAAGTTGGAGTGTATAGGCTGATTAATTTTATTTTTTTCACCAACTATGCGAAAAATTCCAGAGCTGGAATTCGAACCCAGGACTGATGCATAACGTGCGGGTGCTCTACCACTGAGCTACTCTGGGACGATTCCCAGATGAAATTTCTCGCATTAGAACCGTTGGCATTTATCATCTTCCTCTGCAAATCACAGATAGAACAGATGAAACAATTAATTCGCGAGAACTGTATTACGCCGCGGAAATTATACATTTTTAGAAAGTGATTCCATAAACCTTTCAAGTTTTTTAGGCAAGTTGGAGTGTATAGGCTGATTAATTTTATTTTTTTCACCAATTGTTTCATCTGTTCTATCTGTGATTTGCAGAGGAAGATGATAAATGCCAACGGTTCTAATGCGAGAAATTTCATCTGGGAATCATCCCAGAGTAGCTCAGTGGTACAGCACCCGCACGTTATGCGGCAGTCCTGGGTTCGAATCCCAGCTCTGGAATTTTTCGCATAGTTGGTAAAAAAAATAAATAAATAAAAATAAAAAATTAATCAGCCTATACACTCCAACTTGCCTAAAAAACTTGAAAGGTTGATGGAATCACTTTCTAAAAATGTATAATTTCCGCGGCGTAATGGAGTTCTCACGAATTAATTGTTTCATCTGTTCTATCTGTGATTTGCAGAGGAAGATGATACATGCCAACGGTTCTAATGCGAGAAATTTCATCTGAGAATCGTCCCAGAGTAGATCAGTGGTAGAGCACCCGCACGTTATGCGGCAGTCCTGGGTTAGAATCCTAGCTCGGGAATTTTTCGCATAGTTGGTGAAAAAAATAAAATTAATCAGCCTATACACTCCAACTTGCCTAAAAAATATTTGAATTCATTTATAAAAATATGTGTTTAATATTAATCAATTATATATGCTCCGTTATTGTACTGCATTGTCTGAACAGTGTAACTCTGCTTTTAGGTCCGAAGATGAGATTCATGTATCCTATCAATGTAGCGGCCATACATCATCTGGAAAAATAGGCGTGGAACAAGAAGCTGTACAAGCAGTAGAGCAAGCTGACTTAAACTCATCTGTATCTATTCAAGTTACTACTGAATCTAGCAGCCATACATCATCTGGGAAAACAGGCTTGGAACAAGAAGCTGTACAAGCAGTAGAGCAAGCCGACTTAAACTCATCTGTATCTATTCAAGTTACCACTGAAGGTGTCCTAACTACTTCGGATGAAACAGCAGCTGAAGACTGAGGTACTTCTGAAGAATTTCCTGAACTGACTGTGAGGAATAATACAACTAATCAAAAAAAGACTGGCAGTAAACACAAGAATGTGTTTGATCCAGCTTGGTGCACCGAATTCCCTTGGTTAGTACTATCTAATGATGAAGGTAGGGATGTTTTATTGTGTAAGCTGTGTTTAAAACATCATAAAATTGGTAATTTTAAAAGTTCTCAGTGGGTGAAAAGAGGTATTGTGACAGTCAGATTAGACAAAATTAAAGAGCATTCAAAATCAGAAATGCAAATGCTTCAATTGCAGCTGAGACAAATGAAATCAACTCAAAGGAATTGTCAGAGAAAGAGTTAGAGGAAGGCACAGAGTTATTTCAAGCTGTAAAATGTGCAATGAAGTGCTTAAAATTCTTGATACAACATAACATGCCCCATACAACATTATTGAGCCACTAATAACTTTTTGCATTAAAGATTTACGTAGTCCCATTTTAGCACTCCTTGAAAAAGCAAAAAATGCCAGCTACAAAAGTTACACGGCTATATCTGATTTACTTAATGCAATGGCCAGTGAAAAAGGAAGAAGAAATAGTAAAAGAAATAAATGAAAGTCCTGTTTTTCTGTCCTAACAGATGAAACAACCGATTTAAATAACAGAAAACACATGGCTGTTGCTGTTAAGTATCTAAAAGAAGGATCACCGGTTGCCACTTAAGTGATGGCAAAGCAGAAACAATATTTTCAGAGTTAACCCCAAATATTATAAAAATAGTGGTGTAAAAACAAACAGTTTAATGAACTCACAGACCTGATTTGGTATAGGCGAAAGCATAACTATAAAAAGAGTTGGGTTCACTAGATGGTTGTCGCATTTTAATGCCGTTAATTTCATTCGAATAAATTATCAGTCTATTTTAGCTGATTTAGAAAACACTTTAGCAAGTGGTGAATCCACTACAAATGCAGGCCCAATCACTAGCGGGCTTTTAAAACAATTCAAGTCTTTTTAATTTTTCCAAGGCATTCACTTTTTGTGTGATGTTTTATCGGTAATTTCAAATTTAAATTTATTCTTCCAGAGATCTGACAACAGTAGAGCTAAACATTCAAAATGCTTTATCCCAATTTAACAAACTAAAAAAAAAAAGCCAGGAGGTACATTTTGTAGGAAGCTGGATGATTAAGCAAGGCAACTTGGAATTGATTCTCCTATATGCCAGATTGATGGAGCATTTGAGCAGGATGCACGGATGTTCATTGATCTCTTGCACAACAACCTTTTCAAGAGAACTGAAAATCAGTCTGTAATTACACAGCTTGGCATTTTAGATTGATCTAGGATAGGGCCAGAAAGTGTCATAAGCTTGTATCCCTACTAGCAATTTTGTTCGGGCTACCACCAGCCACGCAGCCAGCCGATGACGGCCCGAGCAAAATTGCTAGTAGGGATGGTAATACAGAAATTATAGAATTGGCAGAATATTTCGGCGTTGAAGAAGACTAGGTGTTAGAGGAGAGGGGGGATTTTAAATTTATGTTCTTGAAAAGAGCAGATTTAGATCATGATGATCTGAAGATGCATAAATTGTGCTCAACACTACATAAGGCTGAAGAGACCATAGGAAAGAAATTTCCAATCCTCCAAAAATTTTTAAATATTGCATGCTCGATTGCAGTTTCAAATGCAGAAGTAGAACGAATATTTTCCCCAAGTTAAACTTATTTTAACTGATAGAAGGAATAGGTTCAAAATTGACAATATAAACAAACTATTGATTCTAAAAATGAATCCTCATGTGGGGAGAGTGTGTGGTGAGAGCTGGGTTTGAACCCAGGGACTTATGGGTGGTAGAATGAGGCGCAATCCAGCTCGGCCAAAAAGTACCTATTCGACCTGCCTTCAATTGCCAGGTGTTGTGTGCACGGAGGTGATCTCATGCCGCCACACAGATATTAATTTTACTAATGCAGTAAACAAGTGGAAAAGGATGAAGCATACAAGAATATTTGAATAATATCTAATAAATTACTGTTCTAAAATAAAATTGTTTTGGTTTTTTATTTATTTTTTAATATGTTGTTTTAATGTCTTTTCTTTTTTTGCAGTTGATAAGTGTGAAAAGTATAAATGATAGAGGAAACAAGGGAGTTCTGACCCACCCTATCTTTTTCATATTTAAACACTTATTTAACTGATGAGCACCAGATGGCAGTATAGTATCAAGTAGATTTACAAGTTGTTCCTAATTGTTAGCTATTTTCATGTAGAATCAAGGAATAATCACATGTAATATCTTTTTTAGCCAAAAACGTAGTTTTTTTTTGTTAAGTTCTTCTCTCCTGTGTCATTTGTCATTAACATACATAGAAGTCAGTTGATTTGTTTGTGTACTTAGATTAAAACGCTAAAAGACAGTATACTTATTTTTCAGTTTCACTTTTTATTTTATGTTTTAAATTCTTTTTGTCAAAATTGCTTTTAAGGGAGGTTTGACCCAGATCAATTCTGGGAGGTTTGGCCCGGGTCAAACCTCCCCATTTAGTTTCATTTAATGGTGTAACATTTTTAAACTGTGTATTAATTATATATTAAGAAATATTTTTAATTCAAATGAAAAATTTTTTGTTCTTAACTTGCAATTAGAGTCACTGAATATAATATAAATATTCATTTGAAACACTTCCTGTTTAAATCCAACTTACTACCTTGTGTTTATATTGAATGTAACAGAAGAATCTTATTATATGAAAAGTAATAAAATTTAGCTAAAAATAACCGTTCCCCTCCTCCCCCTATTTAGTTTGTAAAATGAACATTGATTAATCCATTATCATTTTGAATCATTTCTAGAATTACAGTCAATTTAGTGTTCTATTTTTACACAAATTTTTTATCACACATTAAGAGAAGTATTAACATATAGAGTTATGAAATAAGAGTGAGAGTCTACTGTAACATATTAATAAAATTAACAAAATTGAAAATATTCTATTAGCTGTAACATTTTTCTTATGGTTATTAAAATATGAGTTAAATTTTTAGATGCCTCTTTTGTGGAAGTCAGAAAATAAAAGACGCAAGATATCTCCAACCAGAATGAAATCTGCTGTTTTATTAGTAACTGAAAATTGTAAAAGTTTCAGAGCTGTAGCTGCTGAGTATGGAATTGACAGAAAAACTTTAGGCCGATATGTGGACAAATATAAACAATCTAAAGATGGAAGAATAGAATTTAAAGCAAACCACAATTCTTGTCAGTTGTTTTCTGATGAAGAAGAACACATGCTTAAGGATTATTTGCTGCTTGCTTCAAAGTTAAATTCTGGTTTAACTTCAAAAGCAACACGGAACTTAGCATACCAGTATACTGTAGCTTAATAACAAAGTAATTCCTGAAAACCGGTCTGTAAATAAAACTGCAAGTTATGATTGGTTGAAGGTTTTTTTTTACAGGCATGCAAATTTATCATTGCAACGACCTGAATCAACTAGTTTATATAGAGCCACTGCTTTCAATAAAACAACTGTTGGGGAGTTTTTCAATAATTTGCGCTGCATCTTGGAAAAAAAGAAATTTAGCCCAGAAACAATTTTCAATGTTGATGAGACTGGAATCACAACTGTACATAAACCAGGAAAAATTGTTGCTATGACTCAAACAATTCCACTCAATTTATTTTGACAAATTTCGTCATGAAACTCACCTTGGGGTACCCTATGTGTACATAATTAATTTTGTAATAAGATGCCTTAAAAATTATACAAATGTCCTTTTTTGAACTTGTAGCACCCTGCCCTTTTTTGATCCTAGAATGAACCAGGGCCGTAACCAGGATGAAATGTTAGGTAGGGCTTTGAATCTAGTTAGGGGGGCTGACCGAATATAAGTATTAGTAATCAAGGGGCGAGGAAAGAGACTGTTTTTCAATTTGTACATTTTTTTTAGAGTATTTGTTTCACAAAACACCGTATTTTGAAATTATTTAACATTCATTATGTTAATAAATTTTTCATTGAGATTGCATGAAAAATATTCAAATGAAAATTTACTGAAAAATCCATGTTATTTATGTTTCATTTTAAATATGTATGATAAAGCAAAATATAAGTATTATACAGAGCGATGAGTTTAAAAGAGTCCCCGTTGGTTTTTCTTATTACCTTTAAATCTGACGAATGTGGGAACTATACGATTTTGAGCACTGTTGGGGACTTTTACAACTTAATATGTGAGGTAAAACAGAAATGGAGACACACGTTACTTAATCCTGTGATCATTTTGTTTTTGAAAAACATAGTTGAATTCCAATTTTTTACAGTATCAGTCTTCACAGCAAATGTTGAAAATGCTCGCCGCCATTTTGAATGCAAACATGAACACGTTGAAATTTTTAAGTTTTTACTCCCTCTCGAAAGCTTTGCGTGGCAGTTTTGTGTTCTCGGAAAAATCCAAGATCCGATGCTACGCGCAACCAAGAAACCAAGAGCAGCAAAATAATTAACTGTATATATATATATATAGAAGTCTAGCAATTGTGATTAGAAATTCCCCCAAACAATGGTTATTTTTAATGATGTAAAATTTAGCGATTGTGAAAAATCATTCATTTCTAAACAATAGTATTTATCTATAAATTTACAAATTTTTTGAAAATCTTAGGGGGGGCTGAAAGCCTGCTAGGTAGGGCTCAGCCCCCATAGCCCCCCCTCTGGTTACGGCCCTGGAATGAACTCTGTATAATCTAAATTGAAAGAGAAAGTGAAGTTGATAATTTCATTTCGTCAAGAAAGGTATGTTATTTTAATTTATTTTTAATTCATAGATGCATATGATATACTTGTTTAATATGCCTAATACTTGTGTATTAATAGCATGAGAATGTTAATATATATTATGAGTGGTGCACTTAGGATTTTTGTTTAGGGAGACTATAAAAACTTGGTAATAGTGACAACTTTCTAATAATGTCAAAATATTCTATATCACTTAGCCATACAGATTTCAGGTTGGCAGATTTTTGGGAGTCCACTACTGTATTTATTTAATAACCAACTAGTTTTCGTAGAAGATACGTTTAAATTAATCTGAAGAGAAATTTTAAAGTAAAATATTTTAAATCATTAATTTCATTACAATTCTCTGTTTTTAAAGAGATTTTCACTATTAATTTGGGTTGGAGGGAGGGGTTAAGCCCTTATAGCCTCCTCCATGTGTGTACCTATATCTTGCATAGACACAGACAGTGATGTGATGATTCTAACAAGCAGCTGCAGCCAATCTGAAGGAATTAATAAATTTTAAATTCATAGATGAGTACTTAGATTTATTTAAATACAGCTAGTTATTTCTGAATGTAATATATGGAACATACCATGCATTATTACTAAAAAAGCATTGAATCATTAAATGTACAAAATGAAGAATCTCATATTAGTCTCATATATCTGAAAAATTATATCTTGTGGGGGGAGCAAGAGTGTCGAAAACAAAAATTACGTAAGTAAGGAAAATTTTGGCCCCTAACTATATCAAAGTGGCCACTGAGGAATTTTTTTAATCTCAAGCTTTAGTACATCCTCAGTTTGGGAATTTGAAATTGTTTCACGTTATGGATGGAAGGGAATGAAATGTGTTGTGTTATTGTATGAAAAAGTGTGTGTGTGTGTGTTTGTTAGAAATATGGTGTGAATATAAAGATAAATAAAAGAAAGCATGTTGGTTTTACGTTATCAGCCGCTGTATGTGTTTGTTAGAAATGTACTGTCAATATAAAAGTAAATAAAAGAAAGCATGCTGGTTTTATGTTACAAGCGAGTGGGTGTTAAGGACATTTCTGAGCGGTTAATTAAAAAAAAAATAAATAAAGGTAAGTACTTTTTTTTTACGAATCCTTGCAATGTTTTTTTAATGTGAATTTTAAATTGATATTTGACATTTTTATGTTTTCGTAAGTGCTTTTTACGTGCTATTCTAATCATACTGACTTTATATGAGGTGTACAACTAGGTTGTTTAATCCACTGATGGTTTTTTGAGTTGAAAACGGACCAGTGTTTGCCCAGTTTACATTAGCTGTACAACTAGGTTGCTTAATCCATTGTAGTTTTTTTTAGCTAAAAACGGTCCACTGTTTGCTCATTTTAAATTGCCTGTTACTGAATTAGCAGACGTTTTTTAGGTTAAATATGGACGGTGTATTTTGTTTTAATGCTTTTGTTAGTGGAATATATGTGCAATTTTAATGTGTTAAAAAACTTTTGACTTTGCTGACCGTGCAAAATGGTTAACGACAGTCGCTGGGGCTTGGCAACCGCCAAACTCCAGCGACTGTCGCCATGTTTACATGGGGTGCGCACCGTCTTGTATGATTTTACCTTAAACGTAATTCAAAAAAGAGTTATCAGTAAATCGAAAGATAATTTACAGCATTTGGCAAAGCAACAAAACATAAAACATAGATGTTCCATAAGGTGAAAAGGTTCAATGAATTCAAAATATTAAGAAATATAAAACTGACAGAATTAATACAAGTAATACTGAAATAAATACAGTAGCATGTATTAGTCGTCAAAACAAATATATTTTTGCAGCAACTTACAGTAGTAATTATCACAATGACACTTACTTCTAAGAAAACTGCCTATAAACGTAAACCGAAAGCCAAAAAGATTACAGTAGTAAAACAATAATCATTATTCTATTACATTGCAATTTTTCACAGTACACAAACATATTACACTGTTGTTGTCCATAGTGGTTGTTGCATTGCTTGATGATAACAGGAAAGGTTGAAGTGTTTATTCATTGGATTCCATTGATACCTCACGGCCATGGAGGTACGAGTTAACATAACACGGCGTGATGAGCATAGAATCTGTTTTGTTTTCAGAAAAGTATCTACGTGCGGATAGGGGAAAAGACGCGCCCGCCCAGGGAGAAATGCATTAGAGGATGGGTTCCTGAGAAAAGTTCTTAGACGTTTTTAACCCATTTATGCCTAGCGTCCCTTTTTTGGGACGGCATTTTCGCTATCATTCGAAAACGTTATTTATTTTTCCGAGCCTTTATTCGAGAGTTTTGAACCTCAATTCCACAAAATATTTTAATAAGGCCAAGTAGGATGTTGACATTTCAATTTTTATACATAATGATTTTAAATGAAATCATCCCTTGTTCAAAAAGTTGACATCAGAAATTTATCAATTACGGCTGGTGTTAGCAAAAATCAAAGAAAGTCGCAAAAATATCCAGGCACGAATGGGTTAAGCAAGGTTCGCACTGCCTATTTATTAATCGTGCGGTCTGGTCTCGTTTTTTCTTTCTCTTTCTTTTGGTAATTGAAATGAAAAATTGTCACAAATGTATTTATTATATATCATGTATGCACACTCAGAAGTTTTTAAGCATCGGTTAGATGGCCAATTAATTGTGCAGTTTGATCTCGCTTTTTTTCTTCTTGTCTTTTGGTAATTAAAATTAATAATTTGAAAATTTGATTTGATTTGAGATTTTTGTTGAGACCCTTAACCACCCTAGTAGCAATAACCCATCGGTGGATGAGAGGCGGGTGAGTTAAATCCGAGGAGAAGGAGCAATGGCCGATCACGGCTTTTTATCCAAAAAAAGGGGAAATTTCATCGGCAACTGGTACAAAATGTCCGCTCGGGGGGCCATAAAGCCGATCATCGTTTCCCGATGACTCCGATGAAATAACGAAAAGAAACCGATAAACTGTTTAAAATATATTTTTAAAAAAAAAATAAGAAAATGGCAGCAAAATTTTCAAAAAATGTCCGTTCTGTTTATTATTGTTGCGAAATAATAACTTAATTTGCTCTCGTATTGAATGCGCCGCCGTGAAACTAGTTAATAGCGAAGTCATCAGGTAAATGGTAAACCTGTGGAAGTAACCCTGTAGCCTTGCCGACAAACTTGGCGATCGTCTTGGCGACGGATTTGGTGACCTTGGCGACAAATGGTGGCTTCTAGAAAATTCCTGTCTCGAGACCATATTTCAATTTCATAAGATTGTTCCAGAAATTTCTCGGCAATTCTGGTGACGTCATTATCTCTATAAAAGCGCTAGGATCTCTCTCCGGGGAGTTCAGTTGAGTGATAGACTTTGAAGCGCATGGTTGATTCTGTGAAAAGAATAACGTTATTGTTGTGCTTATTTATGAATTTTGCTAGCGCATTTTACAGTTTCTTGTATTATTTTGAGCTATTGAGCTGCGAGCCGTGAATAAAGTGTTATTTTTTTTGTTTACTGTGCTGATTGTACTGTTTCAAAATACCCCCACTTGGCGATTTTCGTAACATTATGTTTTCGTTTGCTAAATTTCCGTTTTTCTGAAAAAAAAAAAAAAAAAAAAAGAAACATCTTTCCTCCCCCGGGCCCGAACCCTGATGGTACTGATTCCGAGATAACCGCGCTACCCCTAGACCATCGAATCTTGTTATGTATAAGGCAAAGTGTGAAGTACCGGTTATTTTAGTCTCAGATTCAGCGGCGAGGCGTGAATATATGGGTGAGCGGAAAAAACGCCGCCGGAAAAAACGCCACTTTTAATAGTTTTATGATGTTACATAGTCGTTATATGCTAATCGATGAGGAAAGGAGCGTGGCCAGAATTTTTTTTTCGGGGAGGGGGGGTTGTATGAGATATGATTTTGTATTGATAAACTTAATTTCTTATTAACGACAAAAATCTGAAAGCTCTTAATAAATAGGGGGATATATCCCGATATCCCACTCCCTGGTTACGCTCCTGCAGTGACGTAGGAAAGGGGGGGAGGCTTTGTGGCTCGACCCCCCCATACCTTTGGCGGATGATAGAACCCCCCCCCCCAAACCTACTGAATCGCTACGCTACTGCGCCCCTATCGGGAAATGGGGAGACCTAGAGTTGAGCTATGGCTTATTATTACTGGTTTTCTTTTTATAAGTGCAAGAGTTTATTCTGATTCGTGGTAATTTATCTTGTTGGCTCTTTGTTTTTAAATAATAAGTTTTAGAATAAGGAAGATTTATACGTATATTGATATATAAATATTTCTATTTTTGAAAATATTCAATTTGAATATTGGTACTCTTATTTTAAAGATGTCTTTTTAAAAATTAAATTATTCTATTAATAAGTCAAAAACAAGTTTTAAAAAATCTTCTTTAAATTAAATGTTAGTCTAATTGTAATGTTTTTAAACAAATTTTTAAATGCTGAAAAAAACAATAACTTTTTAAAGGAAACTGGTTTAAAATGATTTAAAACTCATTTCTCAAAATGTAAATATTGGCTATGTGTAACTGTGATTAAAATTAATAGTTAATTAGTTTTGTTAGAATAATTAATTAGTTTTGTTAGAATAGTTTTAATAATTATATGTTTACTATTTTTGATACTGAAAAGCTTATTCCCCCTCACAGACTTTGAACTGTAAGCCTTCTTATGAGAAATCTTAAACTTTCTACATCACCTCATTAATGCAAGGGAGTATATTTTACTTATTGGGAATTTCTGCAGGAGGGCTGTATAAAAAGTAAAAGTTTGTATTTATTTACATTTAATTTCCTGAAAATTTTATTCGACACCATAAAGTAACTTTGTAATTAATTGTATATGTCTAATAATAATATTTTCTATAATTATATATAATTAATTATATATGTAATTAATTATATATTATATAAGATCAATGAAAACCGTAGATCAGTGCTTTTAAGACAACCTCTCTAATAGGAATTGGAAGGAATTATGATTTCTGATTAATATTAAAAATATAAAACTTTTTATCTTCAGTGTAAATTATGATGAAATAAGTTATTTTGATTTTGTGTTGAAGGTCCTTAAATTAAGGAAGATATGAACGAGGGCTGTCTGCTTAATTAAGGCATGCCTTGGGCGGAGAACTTTTTGAGGGGCTCTAACGCTTATTTAAGATACAACTAGAGAAAACAGTCGCGCCGTAGGCCAGAACCCTAGACATACACACCTCAGCCCTTTACCCAATTGTCAGGAAATTAGTAGAAAGTATTTATATTATAATGCAAAAGGTTAAAAATAATTTTTTAAGCTTTATAAGATAAATTTATATCTTATAAAGCTCTTTCCCTTGCCTGTGTTTTATATGCAAAAAAAAAAAAAAATCCATTAAAATATGAAAAAAATAAATCCTTATCCCCCCCCACACACACCTATGTGTTAATTAAAATCCCTGTTAGGGATTTTATTTCTTTGATATCTTAACACTTCCATGTCATCAGAGTACCTGCATGCAGTTTTGGGGTCATAGCCCCCTGAAAGCTTCATTTACTATTAAGTAATTGGCAATCTTTTTTTTTTTTTTTCCCTAGAAACCAAAAGCTTTCTAGGAAAGTCTTCCCCCAGCCCTCCTTAGCGCCTACCGAATTATGCCCAAATTGACTTATTGAATTAGACATGTGCTTTCCCCCACTTCTGGAAAACAAAGTACATTAAACCTCATAATTCAACTTCATACCCCTCTTTTCTGCAAAACAAAAGAAATTTATTTCAAGTATTTAATTAAATTATCTCACAAATATCTTTTAAGGTGGCGTTTTTTCCGGCGGCGTTTTTTCCGGCGGCGTTTTTTCCAGGTGGCGTTTTATCCGGTGGCGTTTTTTCCAGGTGGCGTTTTTACCGGTGGCGTTTTTTCCGGCGGCGTTTTTTCCTACATTCGAATATATGCCATAGTCATCGCTCCTTACAGATTTATCCCCCTCTTCCCCGCCAACGCAAGCGTACATCCACACACTGTGTTATAAGTTCTAATGAAACGATCGACGACGAAAAGAAAATTTTGGGGCCAAATTTTGATCATTTTTGTATAACAAAGGTGTGATATATATAGTCAAAAAATATTATGTTCATATATTTTATTAACATTTAAGTTAAATATTTAGTATAAAAATATACAATAAAAACAAACTATTCTAGTCTAAGCTGTATTTCTTATTTGATTCGGTTGATTACTGATTCATTTTTCAAAAAAACACATAACTCAAAAGAAATACTAGACGTTGTTATTGGACTATGGTTTATTTTTTATGTAAAACAATATACCGACCATAAGACCGAACACATTCACACAGTAAATTTGTTTTACACTCGAATACTTTTATAAGATGGTGTAAGAATAAAGAACATTTTGAGGTGTACTTCAAAGTAAATTAGATCATCAAACGTTTGAAAAAAAAAACCCATCCTAAATGGTTATTTGTATTATTTATTTAGAGATTTAATAATTAAAAATGCTTAAATAGTTATTAGTAGTAGTATTTATTTAGAGATATATTAATTAGAAATGGGAAATTATTGATTATCGAAACGGTAAAGAATAATATTTATCCATTATTTGAAAATAAAATCCATTCTTATTTTGGATGAATATTTTTCGATTATTATGTCGTAAAATCTTTTTGTCTTAAGCACGCCAACATTTCTTTCTCAATCGATAATATTACATCGATTCTCATCCGACCTTGGGCGAATCTCTTATATGTGTGAATTCCTTTTAAAGCAGAGGTCTTTTACTAGCCTCCGACAAATAGTGCATTTTTTGAAACATTCAAATTACAAATGCATAGGTCATTTTTTTTTTAAATATAGAAATTTATTATTTTTTTCGCATTAAAGTATTTAACAAACAAACAAACAAAAATATTTTCAACATAACAAGCAATTTAATTATATTTAGAATAAGTTACACGAAACAGCTGTGCATTTTCTTATTATGTAAAGAAATGACGCAAGAATTTCGAGTAAGAAGAGACAAGAAATGATTTAATTTCAAAAATCATTTTAAAAAATGATTTTATTTATTTTAATTTAAGATCAAAATAAAAGCATCCCACAGATAGGCATTGCCGTTCTGTTCTGTCTTTCGTTCGGATCAACATTCACATGCACATATTTTTTGTACAATCAATCAGTACAGTCGCCTAGTGGTGTTAAAACGCTGATTGGATGCTATCTTTTTAGAGATGACCTGGCTCACTTTTCACCGTATTTTCCTCCCGAAATTTTCGCGCTATTGATTGGCCAAGGAACTGCGCGCGTCATCGGACGAGATGCTCTGTTATCAGCGCATCTCTTTTCGGGTCGGGACGATTTCCTTTATGACCAATAGATGGCAGCAGTAAGAATCTTGTATAAACGGAGGTTTCTCTGCGAAACCAAACAAGAAAATAATAAAATTACCTTATAAGCCGTTCCTTTGAAAAAAAAAATATTCTATTCCGAAATTTTTTTAAAATTAGGTTTTTAAATGCGCTGAATTCAAGTTCAAAACTCTTCACATTTTTCAGAAACCTGCTACTCATCTGCGCATCGTGCGCGGACTGAAGGCTTCGCCCCTGCTCAGATTGGGACTTGGGGTGATTGGTTGGTTGGTTAGTTGGTGTTTAATGGCACAAGGTCCAGAAAGGACATACTGCGCCAGACTATGTGTATATATGGTAAAATAAAGTTTTCAAGTAAAAAGGTGTCGCATAAAACAGGTAAAGCTAAAATACATGAGTTCTAAAACGATAAAAGCAAATGTAGAAAGGTAAAAAGTAGATAAAAAGAAATAAGCCAAGGACATCTGGATGGGGGCTCCCATCCAGATACCAGTCAGAGAAAAGTTATACCTCACACTGTGTAAAAAATATTGATGCATCGAAGAAATGCAAACAAATTACAGTGCGGGGTTTCACCCAATATGATGTCAAGTTTGGGATGAGAACAGTTAAAATAAGTATGATAAAAATTGTTAAAAGCTGTACAAGAGGTTAGAATATGACATATAGTAAGATGCGTATTGCAGTGTGTACACGGAGGGGCAGGCTCTCCAAGAAGAAGGTGTTTGTGAGTAAGCCTCGTGTGGCCGATACGAAGGCGAGTCAAAATGACGTCAAATTTGCGGTAAGGCTGCGATAGCCAGTGGGTGATGGAGGGATGGATGGTGTGAAGTTTATTACTAGTTTGACAGCTCCACTCATTGAACCAACTTTCTTTTATGCTGTTCGATATGCCAGATTTTATGTCAGTGTAGGGTAATGGTTCTGGATAAGGGTTAGTAGCATGCTTTGCCAAAGCATCGGCCTCTTCATTGCCCGAGATCCCAACGTGACTAGGAACCCAGCAGAAACGGATAACAAAGCCACGGTTTGTTAGGTGGCTATACAGTTGTTGGACTTTGGCTCTGTAGCTGTGCAGAATAGAGTCGGATTTCAGGCTTTCCAGGGCACTTAAAGAATCTGAATAAATAATAAAATGTTTTTTGTTGGTACGAGATATGTGTAAAAGGCTTTCATAAATGGCGAGCAATTCAGCTGTAAAAACAGAGCAGAAGGCAGGGAGTGTGTAACTGCAGGATTGAGAACAGCTAACATAGGCAAAGCCAACATGATTCCCACATTTAGAGCCATCAGTGTAGATTTCTTCTTGGTGTTTGTTCTTGTGTTTTTCATGTTGGAAGAGTTGCTGGTATATTTGTGGATCTGTATTCTGCTTGGTAAAGCCTTTGAAGGGTTGGATGTATAGAATCCGAGAGGCTGCCCAAGGTGGTTCAAGAGGAGAGTTAGCGCAGACTTTAACATCTGCTAACTGGGTTCCACTAAGACTTTGACGAATCCGCAGGCCCAAAGGAGGAATACAAGATGGACGGTTAGAATAAAAACGTTCTAGGTGATTGTCTAAAAGAGAATTTGTCAATGGGTGCGAGGGATGAGAGAGTATACGAAAGTATGTATTTAGTGATAGTTTATGACGTATGTGGGTGAGAGATGGCTCATGACAAATGATATAGAGAGACTGTACAGGCGACGTCCGGAAAGCACCGGAGCAAATGCGCAGTGCGGTATGATGGACAGTGTCAAGCTTCTTTAAAACTGATTGGCGGGCAGACCCATATATGCAGCAGCAGTAATCCAATTTTGAGCGTATAACAGCCCGGTAGATGCGCAGAAGGGCATCTCGTTCAGCCCCCCAAGAGGTATTGGTCAATACTTTTAAGATGTTAAGATTTTTTTCGCACTTGCTGCGGATATAGGAAATGTGGTTAGCAAACGTAAGTTTTTTGTCGAGATATACACCTAAAAATTTAGTGGAGTCATTTACTTTTATTTTAGAGTGACCCAGATAGAGATCAGGATCTGGATGGATCCCACGTATGCGGCAGAAGTGTATAGCTACAGTCTTTTCTGCAGAGATGTTGAAGCCATTTTTGTTACACCAGTTTAGAATCCTATTGATGGTATTTTGAAGTTGGCGCTCAATGTACCGCATGTCTTTCCCCTGACAGGAGATTTGTAGGTCGTCGACATACAAGCAACCATTTACAGTCGGAGGAAGTTGTGTGAGAATATTATTAATTTTTATAGCAAAGAGGGTGACACTAAGAACGGAGCCTTGTGGAACACCCTCTTCTTGGACAAAGCGATCAGATTGAGTACCGTTAATACGGACCCTAAAGTAGCGCTGAGAGAGGAAATTCTGTATAAAAATCGGAAGGTTGCCGCGGAAGCCTAAGGTATGGAGATCGCGGAGGATACCATACCGCCAGGTCCGGTCATACGCCTTCTCCATATCGAAGAAAATGGAGACCAAGTGATTCCTCCTTAAAAAAGCAGTGCGAATTTGGGACTCTAGGTATATTACATTGTCAATAGTTGATCTTCCCCTGCGGAAGCCGCTCTGAAAAGGGTGTAGATGGCCCTCATTTTCCAAGACGTAAACAAGGCGTGCATTGATCATCTTCTCCACCAGTTTGCATAGGCAACTGGTGAGGGCTATGGGTCGGTAATTACTGGGGTTAGATGGATCCTTATTAGGTTTCAGAATGGGAATGACTATTGCATTTCTCCAGGAGTTAGGGAAGGTATGTTCGCTCCAGATTCTATTATATAACTGTAAGAGATTAAGTAAAGAGCTGTGGGAAAGATGTTTCAACATTTCATACGTAATACCATCAGGGCCTGGAGATGTATTTGTAGACTGTTTTAGATATTTGTTGAGTTCATGGATGGTAAAGGCACTATTGTAAGCAAAGTAGGTAGCGGTGTTAAAGGTTATCCTTTGCCGTTCAGACTGTTGTTTATATGGAAGGAAAGTATTCGAGTAGGAAGTGCTGCAGGAGTTAAAAGAGAGTGTTTCTCCAATAGCATTTGTGATGTTTTTTGTATCTGATATTATTTGGTTATTAAGGGAGAGGCAGGTTATTGCATGGTTACTATAGATTCCCATGGCTCTTTTTGTTTTTGCCCATAGCTCCTTACCAGAGGTGGAGGTAGAGATGTTAGACACATATTGGATCCAAGAATTTTTTTGTGCAAGCCGCCTTGTTTTCCTAGCATGTGCCTTGGCTTTCTTGAAAAGAATGAGATTTGCAGTGGTTGGACACCGGCGAAAGGTGTTCCATGCCTTTTGCTGCTGCTTTTTGGCGAGCGTGCATTTTGGATCCCACCACGGTTTTTTATTTCTTCGAGAGTTGGTTCTGGATTTTGGAATACTTGCATCCGCAGCTTTAAGGATGATGGATGTCACAGTATCCACGACCTCGTCAATATTGCCTTTAATGGTGTCTGAAGAGATAATAGCGAGTGAGGTGAAAGTTTTCCAGTCAGCTTTATCATAGTGATAACGGGGTGTGGTAAATTTCTGGGTTGAATATTGGTACAGAGGTGAGAGAAGGATTGGAAAGTGATCGCTATTGTGTAGATCACTGGATACAGAGAAGTTATATAATGGCAGGATTTGAGGAGAACAAATGGCAAGGTCTATGGCATGGAAGGACTTTGTGGGAAGATGGAAATAAGTATTATCACCATTATTCATGATGCACAGGGAGAAATCTTTAATGAGTTGTTCGATACGATGGCCTTTGTTGTTAGTGTCTTTGCTACCCCATGACGGACTATGAGCATTCATGTCACCGAGAAGAATGAACGGTGAGGGGAGTTGTTGAACAAGATTATTGAGGGATGATTGGCTAATGGAAGTATTTGGAGGTAGATAAATACAGCACACAGTAGTAAGGTGTTTCAGAAGGATACGGGCAGCAACAGCCTGGAGACAAGTATTGAGGTTGAGGGTTTGATAAGGGTAATTACAGTTAACCATTAGGGCCACTCCGCCAGAGGCCCTACCACTGAGCTCATAGTCCTTGCGGAGTATAGAGTAATTACGGATAGAATATTGTCTATTGGTTGTAAGGTAGGTTTCTTGGAGAGCGAGGCAAGCGGGATTATGATCGTAAATTAAAGTTTTGAGGTCGTCAACTTTATTTAGGAAACCGTGGCAGTTCCAAGAGAGCAACGATGCCATAATTAAGTGATATGGCCATCGTGCATCTTCGTTGGAATCCCTGCGGGAATATCTGGAGGTTTGATTTCGTCGTGTTCCATTGATTCTTCATCACTTATTTCGGATTCTGATGGGGCTAGGTTTAAAATAGTGTCATCAATTTGTGGTTGTGGAGGTACTTTTTTCATGCTAGATTTATTGTGTTTTGATTTGTAGGAAGCTGTTTTAGTGAGCAGAGGTCTAACTTGAGTGTAGCTATTGCTTGGTACCTTTTTCATTGGAGGATTTTTCTGGGATAAGGAGCGAGATTTATTTGGTTTAGGTGCTGTTTGTTTACTCATTGAGGTGTTGGTGGTGGAAGTATTGGTTGGTGGATCGGTCTGAGTAGCTATTGAGTTAGTAGATTTTACTGCAGCAGCATAGGATAGGCCAGATTTTGGTGTGCGAGCTTCTATTATTTTACGGGCATCAGGATAGGAAAGTCTTTGAGAGGCGCGCAGGGATTGAATTTCTTTTTCAAATGCCCATTTTGGGCAGGACTTTGAGTATGATGGATGTTCCTGTGTGCAGTTTACACATTTTGCAGGTGCTGAGCAGGTTTCACTGTCGTGGCCAGAGGCACCACAGCGGGCGCAAGCCGGTGATCCACGACAGGAGGTTTTGGTATGACCGAACCTTTGACACTGGAAGCAACGGATAGGATTTGGTATGTATGGTCTAACTGGGCATAATAGATAGCCGGCTTTTATATGAGATGGAATAGTTGGAGACTGAAAGGTTAAGACTATGTGTTTAGTGTTAATAAGTTGGTTATTGCGACGAATAGTGATTCGACGAACTGCGCATACACTTTCGTCTCTCAGGTTTTCTAATATTTCGGATTCAGAGCAGTGTAAAAGTTCGGGTTCTGATATGACTCCTCTGGATGTATTTAAGGATGTATGGGGTGACACTGTGACAGATTTTAGTCCAAAATTCTTTATTTTCATTATTTTTGAGGCTTGTCTATTGTTTGATACTTCTACCAGGAGGTCTCCAGATCTTAATTTTTTTACTTTTTTAACTTCACCTACATTGGATGACGTGCGGATAGGGGCAGATGGAATCCCAACACAAGAACTTAGACTTTTCTACCTTCCAGTTTGACAGGGGAAAATACGAGCGTGCGCAGGGAGAAATGTATTAAAAGATGGGTTCGTGGGGAAAAGGACTTCCAGGTTTTTAAGCAAGCGCGTTACATGGCTATTTATTAATCCTGCGATCTATTCTCGTTTTTTTTTTCTTTTTGTAATTGAAATGAACAATTGCTATTACAAATGTATTTATTATATATTATGTGTGTATACTTAGACCTTTTTAAGCATGGGCAATTAATTGTGCAGTCTGTTCTCGTTTTTTTCTTTTTCTTTTTTTTTTTTTTTTTTGAAGGGGGGAAGGGTAATTGAAATTAATAATTGTTACAAATATATTTATTATATATTTATAATAAATACATATATATGTGTGCATATATGTATTTACTCACATATAAAGTAATGTATTGTCCATAAAGTAATGTATTTATTATTTATATATATGAATATATCAGTGGCGTAGCTACAGGGGGTTCACCCCCCCCCCGATAAGGAATTTTTTTGTCATACAAAACATATTTTCTTCACACTCGTAAAACATACACACACACACACACATATATACACATATACATGAATCGTTGTTCTCGTAACCCCCCCCCCCTCTATGAAAAATTTCTCCCTACGCCACTGGAATGAATACTTTTTAATTTACTATATACAATAACTTAGACTTAATAATGATTAGAGGTCAGAATAATTTTAACTAATATTGCAATGGCCACTATAATAAAAAGGATGTCAATAAATAAAAAGAAATAAATGAGATTACAAACGAGTTCCTAAAAAAAGTTCATACATTTTTTTCATTTTTAAAATAAGGGTTACGCTTTTCAACATACATCTCTTAAAAGAAGTTAGTGTATCCTTCCCTTTCTGTGTCAATCGTTGCATTGCATTTGGGCAATCGGGAAACAACGACGATCAGGGTTGAGAAATTCAAAATACTATTACCATAATCTTAGAAAACTTGACGCCAGAATTATTTAAACTACCGTTGTAATTTCATATATTGAGTCTTTCACACAGCATCAAGATATTGAGTTTTTGGTACTGCTGAGACGCAACGTGTGCGTTTGGGCCATCGGGGAGCAACGACGATCAGGGATGGAGAATCGCAGCCACCATTTCTATTCGATAAGAGGTAGCAGTAGAAACAAAGGCAATAAATTATATTTTCATTCTGCCATTAGAGTGTAATCTATGAGAGCTATTTTGTTTGCTCCTGTTAAAGTGCTTTAAATACTACACTCGCTACATTCCTGGCAGACTATATTTTTACGAACGCCATTTACTGCACAAACTCCAAAAACTAGTTATTGCTCGTGAATTTTTTCGTAAACAAGATGGTTGCCTAACCTTGCTTGCGTTAACAAGATTCAGCAGTATAGGCACCCTATAAAAAATACTGGTCCTAGGATACAGGCACGTATCCAAAAAAAACACTTCGGGGGAGGGGGGATCCGAAAATTTCGGGGGGGGGGGTGTCCAAACAGTATAAACGGCAGAATTTCACACAAAAATACTATATCATTACCATTTTAGTAACAAAATTCCAATTTTCGAGGGGGTCTGGACCCCCTTAATCTCCCCCCTAAATACGTCCTTGCTAGGATACGCCCAAATATTTTCTGTCTTATGACTGGTTGCATTAAACAATTTATTTATAATGAAGCGGGTGCTGGAGACAGGTGAATGAGAGGGACTGTTGCACATGATCCCGTGGACATAGAAAGTCTGTGCTTAGTAAATTGAATAATTTAGAGTTTTATAAAACGAAAAATAAATAAATAAAAATAAACCAACTTTAATTCTAGTAAAAAGTAAATTTCCTTCTACCTCAAAATAAGTCTTATAGTCTTCCAAATAAAAGTAAAATCACAACGAAGTACTGAGCGAATTATACCTTCATCCATGGGCGCCGGCAGAATATTTACCAGGGGGGGGGGGCGAAGACTACTTCAACGCATGGTTACCTTGTTGGAAAGAGCAAAAAAGCAATGCATACAAAAATCCAGGGGGGCATTGCCCCTCCCTTGCCCTATGCTGCCGGCGCCCATGCCTTCATCTCAGATGTTGGAACTATCTTATCTTATTTACCTATCCTATTGTATCTTATTATTATCGTATATGTTCTTCTTATCGAACTAAAACGTCAATGGTTACGATTCCCCTTCCCTGATCGTCGTTGCTCCCCGACACCCCAAACGCACACGTTGGGTCTCAGCTGTACCAAAGACCTAATTATGTTAATTATGTTGATGCTGCATGAAATACTTAATATATGCAATTACAACAGTAGTTTAAATAATTCTGGCGTCGAGTTCTCTAAGATTATGGTAATATTCTGAATTCCTCAACCCTGATAGTCGTTGCTTCCCGATTGCCCAAATGCAACGATTGACACAGGAGGAGAAGGGTACACTAACTTTAAGAGACTCGTTAGAGACGTATATTGAAAAGCGTAACCATTATTTTAAAAATGAAAAAAAAATGTATGAACTTTTTTAGGAAGTGTTTTGTAATCTGATTTATTTCTTTTTATTTATTGACATCCTTTTTAATAAAGTTAGTGGCCATTGCAATATTAGTTAAAATAATTGTGACCTCAAGTCATTATTAAGTATTGTACTTATTATTAAGTATAAGTAAGTAACAAATTATTTATATATTCCAGTGGCGTAGACAGAAATTTTTCTGGGGGGGGGGAGTGGTTACGACTACTGCAATTCGTGTATCGTAATGAGCTGTATACATATGTTGTGTATACGTGAAGAAAATGCATTTTGTATGACAAAAAATTCGTCATGGGGGGTTATAACCCCTCAACCCAGTAGCCATGCCACTGATATTTTCCTATATATAAGTAATAAATGCATTACTTTATAGTAACAATCGTTCAGACACATATATATATATGTATTTATAAATATATAATAAATCCATATGTAACTATTATTAATTTCTCTTCGGAGCAATCGAGACGACAGCCTCCTGGTTAAGGGTCTCAATTAACAACAATCAAATAAAATTATGAATTTTAATTACCAAAAGACAAGAAAAAAAAAGAGAGAACAAACTGCACAATTAATTGGCCATGTAACCGATGCTTAAAAACTTCGAAGTGTACATACATAATATATAATAAATACATTTGTGGCAATTTTTTATTTCAACTACCAAAAGAAAAAAAAAACGGGGGAAAAAAAGAAAGAGAGCAGACCGCACAATTAATAAATTAGCGCGATCCTTGCTTAAAAACGTCGAAGTACTTTTCCCCACGAATCCATCTTCTAATGCATTTCTCCCTGCGCGCGCGCCTGTTTTCCCCTATCAAACTTGTGGGTAGAAAAGTCTAAGTTTTTCTGTTAGGATTCCATCTGCCCCTATCCGCACGTCATTGGATGTGATGCATTTGTGGATAAGGAATGGTGATATTTCATGGAAGGTACCTTCAACTATGTGAATGATGAAGAATCGAGCATTTGTATTGGTAAATTGAGAATCCATGTTTTCTTTGTTTATTGATTGCAGAATAGTTGTCTCAGATGGTGGATTGGGAGAAGAAGAAAATTTCGTAGCCATGTTGGAGAAAAGATGTTCGGACCCGGCCGCACCACCCACCACGGAGCCCAACAAGGGGATGCTTATACTTGCACCAGTGCTAGCCGGGTCTATACGCGCACAGTACATCCCTGTAAGCAGCGTCCACCCTTAACGACGTGCCCAGCAGAAGACCGATTGCTTGATCCCTAGCAGTTGAACAAGTCAGTACCACCAGCCGATTGATACACAGGGGAACGCTGTGTACCTCCCGTTTACCCGAAGCCGAGGCCAAAGTAATGTGTTGAGGTTGATCCCGTCCCAATGGAAATGCCATTCAGATGATTTCCCCTACGGGAACACCCCTCAATTACCAGGTTCCCCATTTCCGGGGACACGGGTCTCCACGCACGGCTAACACGTGGGTAGTTTTCCGCCAATAGAAGCTGACGGTACAGAGTGACTGCAGCTTCTGAAGGGGGGCCCTCACCTCCAAAGAGGAAACTACACTGAGGGGGAAAAGGAAGGAGACAGCTAAGAGGAGAGGAAGGTAGGGTAGAACATAGAGGAGCAAAAGATCGCTGGGGCCCCGGGATTGCGACACCCGTAAAGACCTAGATTAGGTCTTCGCCCTGAGGGGGGACTTGGGGTGAAATTTTGACAAAGTGTTGTTCAGCTATTATTAATAATAGTCAAATTATTCGATTGGTAAGAAATTAATTTCACTTTTTACCAATGTATGTAAGTAGCAACAACATTCATAATAATTAAAAAGCAATATTGCCAATTGTATAGGAATTTTAGTGTGATTTTAATTTTCATATTCATTGGATAACTTTTAAAAATTAACTGATTTCTCTTCTTGCTGTTTACATTATAGAGGTTTCAAAAGAGTTGCTCATTGTAATGAAGTTTCCGTTTTTCTTATAATACAGCTGACGCTCAAACATATTTTCTTTTCTTTTTTTTAAACACATTTTTTAAAAATTATTTAAATATTACAAACTATTTTTATATAACAAACACTTATATTTTTTGTAAATATTTCTTTTCAAATTTAAATTTTGTGGGAGGGGGCAAGGGGGGGATACTACCCCCTGCCCCCTCCCAACCCCAATACAAGAAATCCCCTCAGGGGGAAAACCTACTTTAGGTTTTTACGGGTGTCACAATCCCGGGGCCCCAGCGATCTTTCGCTTTCCTCTGTTCTACCCTCCTCTCCTCTTAGCTATCTCTTTCCTTTTCCCCCCTCAGCGTAGTTTCCTCTATGGAGGTGAGGGCCCCCCTTTAGAAGCTGCGGTCGCCCTGTGCCGTCAGCTTCTATTGGCGGAAAACTACCCACGTGTTTGCCGTGCGTGGAGACCCGTGTCCCCAGAAAAGGGGATCCTGGTAATTGAGGTGTGTTCCCGTAAAGGAAATCACCATTACGGAATTTCCATAGACACGGGAGAAACCTCAACACATTGCTTTGGCCTCGGCTTCGGGTAAACGGGAGGTATACAGCGTTCCCCTGTATATCAATCGGCTGGTGGTACTGATTTTTATCAACTGCTAGGGATCAAGCAATCGGACATCTACTGGGCACGTCGTTAAGGGTGGATGCTGCCTAAGGGATGTACTGTGCGCGTATAGACCCGACTAGCACTGGTGTGCAATTGCACACCCCCTTGTTGGGCTCCGTGGTGGGTGGTAAGGTCGGGTCCGAACCTCAATTTCCCCAACATGGCTTTGCAAAATTCTTTGTCTCACGTCAATGCTCCGCAGTCTACTCCCACTGAAAATACTGATGCACAACTTCTAAATGTGAACGCTCGATTCTTCATCATCCACTATGTTGAAGGTAACTTTAATGAAACATAACCATTCTTAATACACAAATGTATCACCGACAATGTAGGAGAAGTTAAAAAATTAAGATCTGGAGACCTGTTAGTTGAAGTTTCAAGCAATAGGCAAGCATCCAAAATAATGAAGATTAAAAACTTTGGCCTAAAACCTGTCACAGTAACACCCCATACATCCTTAAACATCTCACGCGGAGTCGTATCTGAACCTGAACTTTTGCACTGCTCTGAAGCTGAACTATTAGAAAACCTAAGTGATGAAAAAGTATGTGCTGTGCGTCGAATCACTATCCGACGCAATAATCAACTAATCCCCACCAAACATATTATTTTAACTTTCCAGTCTCCCACAATTCCATCCCATATCAAAGCCGGCTATCTATTATGTCCCGTTAGACCATATATACCAAATCCCATTCGCTGCTTCCAGTGTCAAAAGTTCGGCCATACTAAAACCTCCTGTCGTGGGTCACCGGCCTGCGCCCGCTGCGGTGCCTCCGGCCATGACAGTGAAACCTGCTCTGCAGCTGCAAAATGTATAAACTGTGCACAGGAACATCCGTCATACTCCAAGTCATGCCCAAAATGGGCTTTCGAAAAAGAAATCCAGTCCCTGCGTGCCACTCAAAGACTCTCTTATCCAGAAGCCCGTAAAATAATGGAAAGCCGTACCCCTAAACCTGGTCTGTCTTATGCAGCCGCAACAAAATCTACTAAATCAATAGCCACTCAGACTGACCCTGTCATTCATCCTTCCTCTTCCAAGACATCAACAAGTAAACAATCAGTCCATAAACAAAACAGTTCCTCCACTGCACCAGAGAAAACTAAGAAAAAATCACACAACAATAGCTCTACTCAAGTCAGACCCACAATCAGTAAAGCAGCAACCTACAAATTAAAATACAACCGTTTTAGCACAAAGGAAATACCTCCTCAACCACATATAGATGACTCAATTTTAAAATTATCACCCTCGGAATCAGAAATATCAAATGAAGAATCGATGGAACATGAAGATATTGAGCCACCTAATAACCCTAAAGGGGTTACCACGACAACGCACAATGCTCCTAACATAACTTAGTTATAGCATTGTTGCTGTCATGGAACTGCCACGGATTTCAGAACAAAAACGACGACCTCAAAACACTTATCTACAATCACAATCCCGCCTGTCTTGCCCTTCAGGAAACATACCTCAAAGCCAATAAGCACACTCAAATTCACAATTATACTGTCCTTAGAAAGGATTATGTGCTAGGGGAAAGGGCATCCGGCGGAGTTGCCCTCCTAATAAATAATCACTATCCCTATTGTACTCTCAATCTCAACACACCTTTACAGGCTGTCGCCATTAGAATCCACCTCAAACATCTCACTACAATCTGCAGTATATATCTTCCTCCTAATAAAACAATCAGTCGAACTTTGCTCAATAACCTTGTCCAGCAACTTCCTTCCCCTTTCATACTCCTAGGGGACATGAATGCCCACAGTCCCTTGTGGGGCAGCAAAGACACCAACAATAGAGGCCAACAAATAGAACAAATCCTAACCGACTTCTCACTGTGTGTTATGAATAATGGTGACAGTACTTACTTCCGTCTTCCCACAAAATCATTTCATGCAATAGACCTTGCTATTTGTTCTCCTCCAATCCTCCCACTGTATAATTTCTCTGTTTCTGGTGATTTACATAATAGTGACCACTTTCCGATCATTCTCTCTCCTTTGTATATGAATCCAAACCAAACTTGAACTGGGTGTACAATACCCAGATACATTCACAAGGCAGATTGGCAGACTTTTACTTCACTATCAACAATATCCTAAAATATCATAGAAGGCACTATTGATGAGGTCGTTGATAAAGTCACATCCACTATCATTAAGGCAGCAGATAATAGTATACCGAAATCGGGCACAAGCTGTCGCAGAAATAAAAAACCGTGGTGGAACGCTGCATGCACCCTAGCCAAAAAGCAGCAGCAGAGAGCCTGGGGTACCTTCCGCCGGTATCCCACAACTGAAAACCTTATCATTTTTAAAAAAGCAAAAGCAGTCGCCCACAGGGTGAGGCGGCAATCTCAAAAGGAATCATGGATGCAATATGTCTCCAGCATTACTACATCAATCTCTAGTAAGGAGCTGTGGACCAAAACAAAAAATGGGAATATACAATAACCCTACCATACCTTGCCTTGCCATCAATAACAAAATCATCTCTGATATTACAGACATTGCAAATACCATCGGCGAAACATTGGCTCTATCCTCTTGTAGTACCTCTTACTCAAATACCTTTAATACCCATAAACTGCAATCTGAACGGCAAAAACTAAACTTTAAAACTTCCTCGCAATACTCTTATAATAGTATCTTTACAATCCATGAACTCACCAATCAACTCAGACAGTTACCGAACACTTCTCCTGGTCTCGATGGTATCACATATGAAATGCTAAAACACCTTTCTCACGTTTCCCTTGCAAATCTACTACAGCTGTTTAACAGAATCTGGAACGAACATACCTTTCCTTCCTCCTGGAGAAATGCCATAGTCATACCCTTTCCAAAGCCCGGAAAAGACACTTCAAATCCTAATAACTACAGACCCATAGCCCTTACCAGTTGCCTTTGCAAACTGCTGGAGAAAATGATCAATGCACGCTTAGTTTACGTTTTAGAAACAGAGGGCCATATACACCCTTACCAAAGTGGCTTCCGCAGGGGCAGATCAACTATTGACAACATACTGTACCTGGAAACTCAAATCCGTAACGCTTTCGTAAGAAGAAATCACTTAATCTCTATTTCTTTGACATAGAAAAGGCATAGGACAAGACCTGGAGATATGGTATTCAACGGGATCTCCACAATCTAGGCTTCCGTGGCAACCTTCCAATATTTATCCAGAACTTTCTCTTGCTTCGAAAATTCAGAATACAAATAAACGGCATACAATCCAATAGCTTTGTCCAAGAAGAGGGCGTCCCTCAGGGCTCTGTCTTAAGTGTTACCCTCTTTTCAATAAAAGTCAATAACATTCTCAATCAACTACCTCCGTCTGTTCACGGAAGCCTATATGTCGATGACCTTCAAATTTCTTGTCAGGGAAAGGACATGCGTTACATTGAGCGTCAGCTCCAGAACACCATCAATCGCATCCTAAAATGGTGTACCACAAACGGTTTTAGCATTTCTGCGGAAAAGACTGTCAGTACGTACTTCTGTCGTTTACGAGGGATCCATCCTGATCCTGAGCTCTATGTGGGCAGCTCAAAAATAGAAATACGTGACTCCGCTAAATTTTTAGGGGTATATTTTGATAGAAAATTGACCTTTGCTAACCATATCTCCTATATCCGTAACAAATGTGAAAAGGACCTAAATATCCTAAAGGAATTAACTAACACTTCTTGGGGAGCGGAGCGTGACGCCCTGTTGCGGATCTACCGTGCAGCAATTCGATCCAAAATAGATTACGCCTGTGGAGTGTATGGATCTGCATGTAGGTCAGCCCTAAAAAAACTTGAAACAGTGCATCATACTGCACTACGCCTCTGTTCTGGAGCTTTTAGAACATAACCCATACAAAGTCTCTATATCACTTGTCATGAGCCATCTCTCATCTACATCCGTCACAAATTATCATTAAACAATTATTTTCGCATCCTGTCTCAACCCTTTGGGGGACGCATTTTTGGACACTCATTTGGACCGCCAATATGGAAATCGCCCCTCATGCACTCCTCCCTTTGGTTTAAGGATCCGTAGGAGTCTAGTTGGTACCCAACTGGAGAATGTTAAAGTCTCCCCTAATTCTCCTCATGAAACGCCACCATGGACTACACTGCAGACCTCGTACCTCCAACTATTTAATGGCTTTACTAAACAGGATACCGACCCAAAAATATATCAACAGTTGTTCTCAGACCACAAAAACAGATATAAAAAATATACAGAAATATACACTGACGGCTCCAAATCTGGGAATCATGTCGGCTTCGCCTTCGTTGGAAGTAACTATACCTGCAGCTATACTCTCCCTCCGTTCTGTTCAATCTTTACTGCTGAATTACTTGCCATCCATGAAAGCCTGTTATATATCTCTAAAATGACTACAAAAAGGTGTATCATCTACTCCAACTCCCTCAGTGTACTAGACAATCTAAAATCGGGCTCCCTCACTCATAGCTATATCACCAAAGTGCATGAACAACTGACAAATCGTGGATACAATATTCTCTACTGTTGGGTACCCAGTCATATTGGGATACTGGGCAACGAGAAGGCGGATAGCTTAGCCAGGCAAGCTACAATCCCTTACACTGGCTATCTCGCATACAATGACATAAAGTCCGGCACCTCTAGCAGTCCGGTACCTCTAGTAAAAAGCAGTTGGACCAATAAATGGGATAGTGAAACTGAAAACAAACTGCATTCTATCCGACCTTCCCTCACTCATTGGTCATCCCTTTCATATCAAAATCATGATGTCATTTTGACTCGTCTCCGCATTGCATTGGTCACACGAGAATCACCCATAAACACCTACTTCTGGGTGAACCTGCCCCAGAATGTTCACATTGTCAATCTCACCTAACCATTCGTCACATTTTAACCTCTTGTACAGCTTTTAATAATTTTTACCAAATATTTTTTAACTGTTCTCATCCCAAACTTGACGATATATTGGGTGAAACCCCTCACTGTAATTTATTTTCATTTCTTCGACGTATCAATCTGTTTTACTCAGTGTGAAGTATACACCTTTCTCTGACTGGTATCTGGATGGGAGCCCCTATCCAGACGTCCTTGGCTTATTTTTATCTACTTTTTACCTTTCTACAGTTTGATTTTATCAGTTTTAGACCTTACGGATTTTAGCTTTACATGTTTTATACAACAACTTTTACGCGAAAGCGTTATTTTATCCTAAATACACATAGTCTGGCGCAGTATGTCCTTTCTGGACCTTGTGCCATTAAACACCAACCAACCAACCAACCAATACAAGAAATTTGAAGTAAATTATGTGATTAATTCAAGAATTGTTCAAAATTCCCCTTAGATTATGCAAAGACACATCTAAATTGCGCAAATATTTATAGGAATTTGGGTAAAGTGTAAACCACTGGGGACACCTGCAAGGCCCGATGGCTATAGAGCTGCAGTTTCGGATAAGATATTGTTTTTCGGTTTCCCATCAGCAAAACTGCTCGTCTAGATCACTTCTATCCATGAATAAAAATTCATCTATTGCAGATAAACAAAAGTGCACTTGCCGATGACTGAATTCGACGAGTCGATGAGTTAACGATGAGTCGATGAACGACCGAGCAGAAAACAAGCAGTCATTGCTACTAGGGCAGGAGGCTGTCGTCTCGATTGTTTCGAAGAGATATTAATAATTGTTACAGATGGATTTGTTATATATTTATAAATACATATATATATGTGTCTGAACGATTGTTACTGCAAAGTAAAGTATTTATTACTTATATATATGAAAATATCAGTGGCGTGGCTACTGGGGGGTTATAACCCCCCATGAGGATTTTTTTGTCATACAAAATGCATTTTCTACACGCGTACACAACGTACAGCACATCACGCGTACAGCACATTACAATACATGAATTGCAATAGTCGTAGCCGCTTCTCCCACACCCCCCAGAAAAATTTCTGCCTATGCCACTGGAATATATAAATAACTTTTTACTTACTATATACAATAGCTTATACTTAATAATGACTTGAGGTCACAATTATTTTAACTAATATTGCTATGGCCACTAACTTTATTAAAAAGAATGTCACTAAATAAAAAGAAATAAATCGGATTACAAACCACTTCCTAAAAAAGTTCATACTTTTATTTTCTTTTTTAGAATGATGGTTACGGTTTTCAAACTACGTCTCTAACGAGTCTCTTAAAGTTAGTGTACCCTTCGCCTGTTTCAATCGTTGAATTTGGGCAATCCGGAAGCAACGACTATCAGGGTTAAGGAATTCAGAATATTACCATAATCTTAGTGAACTTGACGCCAGAATTATTTAAACTACGGTTGTAATTGAATGCGATATTAAGTCTTTCATGCAGCATAAACATAATTGGGTATTTGGTATAGCTGAGACCCAACGCGTGCGTTTGGGCAGTCGGGGAGCAACGACGATCGGGGAAGGGGAATCGTAACCAGTGACGTTTTAGTTCGATTAGAGGAACATATACGATAATAATAAGATAAGATAGCATCGATAAATAAGATAAAATAGTTCCAACATCTGAGATGAAGGCATAATTCGTTCAGTACCTCGGTGTGATTTTATTTACTTTTTACTACAATTAAAGTTGGTTTATTTTTATTTATATATTTATTTTTCGTTTTATAAAACTAGAAATTATTCAATTTACTAAATGTAAGGAAACAGGAAAAACGGAATCACTAGATTATCACGAGACTATGAGTTTGGCAACACATATGACTATTATTCTAAATTGTTATAAAATTAAGTTAGTTCTCGATATATTTTTCTACGGATGTGTTAAAGGAATAAAAGTTCGTTTTGGATCTTGCTGTTATTGCATTTCAGAAAGTGGGATTATTATGGCACTTTGAAAGAATTCGCGGAAAAGTGATTTGCAGTTAATCGCGCATGAATTAGGGAAAACCGTCAATGAGAATTGTAGGATTGTAGATTTAAAAAATTTAATTACGAAAAGTAAGGAATTCGATTAAGAGTTAATACAAGGGATGATTTTTAATTTGGATGCTGAAAGAGAACAGACCGAACTGAGGCGACAACATGAGTTGGCGATGAAAAAATTAGAAATGGAAGCCAACACTGTGTCTATGATGGCTACGTCTGCTAGTGATTTACCATCCAAAACAAAAATTGATTGGCAAGCTCAATTACGACATTTTTCAAAAAATGATGATATTGGTTTATTTCTAGTGCATTTTGAAAAAGTTATGAAGAGAGTTAATATGGAACCATCGCTGTGGATGGCGTGTTTGATGGGCGTTCTGCCAAGTGAAATTGTAGAGTTTATTATGAGAGAACCCGAAGAATTAGCTGAAAATTACGTGCACGTTAAAGCACTCTTACTTAAGCGTTATAAACTGAGCGCTGAAAAGTTTAGACAGTTGTTCTATTCCCATGCAATTAAAAATGGAAATACTTGGCGAGAATATTATTATGAATTAGAAACCTATTTTGACGGATGGGTTAATGGACTAGAAATAAAAACAATGGAAGACCTGAAAAATTTAATAATTTCAGATCGTATTAAGCAAACTGTGCCTGCAACAGTACGAGAATATTATGTAAGTGAGTGGTCATCATTCAAATCGCCTACAACATTGGTCGATAAAATTGATGAGTATGTTGAATTGTGTGGCTTATACGGGAAAAATAATGAATCGCTTTCGCCTTGTGAACAAGTTAGTGTTAAGAAGAAAGATGGAACTATCATTAAGTATAAAGGATTAGATTAAAAGGTTTTGCTACAATTGCTTTGAAAAAGGACATTTCTCACGAGATTGTTTAAAACCAAAGCGGCCGAAGTTTTGTACTGCTTGCCGAACTGAAGGACATGGCACAAGAGACTGCCCCAAAACGTATAGTAATCCACCACCACTAGTGAATGCCTCTTCATTACCTGAATTAAATGAACGTACTACTTCGAAATCCGTTTTAATCGGTGGATTAAGGACAGAGGCTTTGATGGATACAGCCGCTGATATTTCTTTGATAACATATACATTTTCTAAGCAAATAAATGCTTCTACTAATCATACTTGTGATACTGCTACTATAAGAGGAATCGGTGGATTAGTAAAATCGCTTGGAATTTGTACTGCAAGTGTAACTATCGACAATATAGTTCTGAATGATATGAAATTATATATTGTTTCAGATAACACTTTTCCAGGACCTAATGTTATCATTGGAAAGAATATCATCGATTTCCCTGATTTGATGATGATCAGAAAGGAAGGAAAATCGAAGTTGTTATACATAAATGAACTACCAGGTTTTGATATAGAGAATGAATCTGAACGTGCTGTTCTCAAAACATCTGAACCAGTAATAATTGAACCACACTCGGTAGAAATGGTAGAAGTTATTAGTAATGCTCAGGGTGCAAATTGAACATTTTCTCCAGCGGGGGACATTTGAAAAGAAAAAAAAAAATGGAGGGAAGGCGTAAAATGCTCCATTCACATAATATATTAGGTATTACATGACAAATGCAGTCGCCAGCATGTCTTGGAAGGGACTTAAATTCAAATAGAAGTCGACCACCGATTTTCTATGCACAGCGATTCTCGTCAACCCTCAAATTCGGCTAGCGGCAGAGCAGCGCTTGTTCGACCATTTCGCAGTCTTAATTTGAAAGCTGACCCCAGTTGCAGAATGAGAAGTGGCATCAAGCATGTATATATCTAGTTCAAAGGGATGTTTAAAACTTGCTCCTATGTCTAGTAAATAAAAAGAATTTCGATTCTCAATACTTAAAATCGTTAGGTACTGAAATTGTAAGGACAAAGACTAATTTTAGCATTCTCAGCAGGGATAAATAGTATCCCTGGCAGGGATCCATTATTTTCTTGCCAGTATATTATATCTTCAGCGGGACAATCCCGCATCCCCCCGTCAATTCGCACCCTGGTAATGCTGAAAAGAGATGCAGTCATAGTCATGCTATGAATGAAACGGTAAGATACAGATTCGCTTTATTGACTAGAGACGTAAACAGCGGTACCATCCAACTTTAGCAACGAACTCTTCATTTAAAAAAGAATCGTCGTATTGCAAGAGGAACTTGGTGTAACGATTATATCTTACCTGACAGAAATAGGAATAAAATCATCCAAAGTGGTGTTAAAGAAAATGGTAATGTCTTAGTTGTAGAACACGTACACAGAGAACCTATCCCATGTGATTCTATTAAAATCGGTCCAAGTATGACAACAGAACAGAGACAAAAGATATGTGATTTATTAAATGAGTTTAGATTGTGCATAGCAAGGAAAGCAGACGAGCTTGGATGTGCTAATAATACAGTTATGCATATTACAGAAAAACCTGGCTGCACAGCAGTTTCTCGTTCACCATATCGTGCTTCACATCATGAGAGAGAAATCCCCCGCGGTTTGATTCAAAATTTAAAAGACCAAGGAGTAATTCGAGAAAGTTCGTCAGAATATAGTAGTCCCGTATTACCAAGGGCGGTTCTAGAGTTGCAGTCTGGGAGGGGTAATGATGTTTTGTAATTTTAAATAAACTCAGTGCCTCCGAGAAGGACTGACTACCAGGGGGCGCACAGAGGAAAGGGTATCCTTCTGACTGCACAATACACTTCATATATATGAACTAGCTGAAGCACCCGTTCTTCGCAAGGAATGGATATTGTCAAAACCAACAAATACAAATGAAAATAAGTAAACAGATATCAAACAACTTTTGGTTATATATTTAATCGCCTACAAAAACTGTTTTATTCTTCAGGCATAGTTCAACTATACTTGATTTTTTTTAATACTGTTTGAAATGTGCATCATATTCCCCGTGCATTTGTCTTCAGTTCTCCAAAATTGAAATCTATGTTAAAATCGCCTGATCCCCGCCAGGCATATTCTAACTATACTTCACCTTTATTTACTCGAACCAATATTCCAATTAAATAAACAGTAGGGTTAGGCAGTTTCTCGACAAAGATGGTTGTGTTTTGTTGTGCTGTGGGATAACCGCCAATTAGCAAGACGTAGGCTTTAGACCAAGGAGCGTGTTACCTCCGTGAGGGTCTTTCTAAGGGATCCTAACCTGTATTTACGCTAAGTTCCGGAGGAAACCACGGAAAATTCCGAACTTTTAGGTCGTCGGACGCGACCTGGTTTTCAACCAGGCACCTTCCGTCTCCCATTTCATCGCGTTATGCGCTTGGCCACTGGTGGGGCACTCTACAAAGTTGGAAGATATCGCTTCGGGGACTTATTTCTTTTATACCAATTTTGGCGATAAGTAATCAAAAATAGACCTTGGGGATTTTTCACATTTAATGTGGCAACCTTTGAAACATGATTTGCCATTTCACCAGGGAGACAAAAATCTTTGTCCTAAAATTAACAGCTAAATATTAAGAGCTAAATATTACGTGAAAAAACCTTTTTTGTCAACTACCCTTTATAATGGCCGATTAAAAAAAAAATTGAAAAAGATTTTTAGGAATTTGTGTTCGTTGCATTCCAATGCAAGTTTTTTTTTTTTTTTTTTTTTTTCTCTATCTTCACTTTTCTGCTATATATGAAAATAACGTTTTAGCCTCTCACTACTGTTTAAACTTGAACTCTAAAAAACTCTGAAAATGACTGTTATGTATTAGTGTTAGCTACATTTTCAAGCAAGAACTTTTTGGCCATCTCTTTTTCCCTTTGAGATATGATGGAAAATTTGGAAACAACATTTTGACTCCCTTATCCCAGTGATGATGCGAATTCTAAAAAAAACCTGGAAATGAATTTAAAGCATTTGCGTTCACTATTTTTGTAAGCAAGAATTTTAGGCTATCTCTTCTTCCTCTAACATATAAAGGGAAATGTGAAAAGAACGTCAAAGAACGTTTTGCCCCCTTACACCCACTTGGGTGCGAATTCTTAAACACCCTCAAACTGATTTTTAGGCATTCTTGTTCGCTACATTCTAAAGCAAGAATTTTATGACTATCTCTATTTCCCTTTGAGATATGATGGCAAATTCGAAAATAACGTTTTGGCCCCCCACACAGCACAAATATATCCATTGGTTATCTATAAAGAATCAGAATTGGATAATGGATATATCTATTAGAAGTCCAAGATCCTCCAGGTAACATAAAATGGACTTCTAGAAGAGATTTGGCGTGTGATCTCTCTAAGGACTAGACAACATCTATAATATCCAGGATGTCTGTAAGAGATCTATATCCAAGTAGCATAGATATTAATTGGACGTCCAAAATTTCCAAGATTTCCCGGGGGAAAAAGTGAATTATGACGTCATAACTACGACTTTTTTACCCGAGTATTCTAACTCCATTCTGTGAATTTTGGTGTTGCCATCTATTATCTATTATCATACATAAAAACTTCAAGTTACTTTTAAACTGAAACCTATTTTCTTCAGCTTGTATCGAACCATCGATCCTAGGCGCGAAAGGCGAACGTTCTAACCACCGGACAGATTCGACTCAGTGTGAGAAGACTAACGTTTGAAGTGATTGTTGCTTCAGTTTCGGAATGAAAAAACTTTTATGTATCTAAATAAATAAAATTAGAATTTTCGGTTCACCTACTTGGTATCACAAAATTTTGCGATTTCTATCCGTTTTAAGCATTTGGGACCCCAGTACAACCGTAAGAAGAAAAAAAGTTTGTCTGCACATCACGTAAAACTGACTTAAGCGAATGAAATAAAATTTAGTGACATGATAGGTGGTCACTCAATTTAAACTATAGGCGTCGAATTTTTAAAAATTCAATACATTTTGAGATTTTCTGAAAATTCTTTCAAATTGCGCAATTTTTTTTCACACATCACGTAATAACGACTAAATGAAATTTGGTGATCTGATTGATGATCACTCAACGCAAGCTACAGGCATCGGATTTTTAAAAGTTTCTTACTAGATTTTGCGATTTTTCTGAAAATCCTTTCAAACTGCGTATTTTTTTTTTCAGTAGCCATCCAATCTTCTACGTAAATAAGATGTATAGAAATGCATCTCTTATGGATGTTATACACGCACATCCAATAGATTTGTAGCTTTGGATGGCAATTAAATATCTATGGAACATCTATTTCATTAGCTACATAAGATGTCTACTGATGGATTTCTTATGGATGTCATACATACATTTCCAATAGATATCTTGTTTCGGATGACTATTAGATATCTATAAGCCCTCTAAGGATATTAAGAGGTAGCGATTTAGATGTCCTATAGATATATATTTTTCTCCGCATATAAATATCCTTTAAATATAATGGATGTTATATATCAGTTTGGATATCTATTAGACCTGATTTGGGAATAGTGTGCTGTGTGGGCCTTATCCCCCTTTTCATGCACATTCTAAAGAACCCAGAAAACGAATTTTAAGCATTTGCGTTCCCTATACCTTTAAGCAAGAATTTTAAGGCCAAACCTTTTTTGTCCTCTAATATATCAAGAGAAATATGAAAAGAACGTTTTGGACCCTTACCCCTGTTTGGGTACGAATTTTAAAACACCCTGAGAATAATTTTTGGGTATTGCTGTTAGTTGCATAAGAATTTTAAAGCCATCTCTTTTTTCCTGTGAGATATGAAGGGAAATGTGAAAAGAACGTCAAAGAACATTTTGGCACCTTATACCCTTTTGGATGCGAATTCTAAAAAACTCTGAAAACAACTTTTAGGTATCTCTGTTAGTTATATTTCAAAGCAAGAATATTACAGTTGTCTCTTTTTTCCTCTGAGATATGAAGGGAAACGTGAAAAGAATGTTAAAGAACGTTTCGGCCAATTACATGATTATTTATATTCTTCGACCGTAGCCCATTTGGGTGCGAATTCTAAAAAGCCCTGAAAACAACTTTTAGGTATCTGTGTTGTTACATTTTAAAGCAAGAATTATACGGTTATCTCTTTTTAACTCTGAGATATGAAGGGAAACGTGAAAAGAACATTTTGGGCCGCCATCCCCGCCTGGGTTCGATTTTTTAAAAATCACTTCTTAAATGACGCCTTGGGTACAAAAGCTATAATTTCATTGCTCCTAAAATTTAATGTTTGTACCTCCGGTAGATTTGGCTGGGCGATGATCGTCAGTCAGGACATCTTCCTTTATATATACAGATAAAATGTTTAATTAATCATCAAATGTGAAATAGATGTTTAATTAATCATATAATTACTGAATTATCCAAATACCGAAAATAATAACCTTGCACCTTTCCCCCCATTGATCAAAATTGAAGAACTCTTCAATAATGTTAATTGAAGAGTTCTTATGTTTCGCCAGTAGATAGTGTTTTTTGTTTATTTCACCCCAGTGAATTCCCCATGCTGAATTATTTTTAACTTTCGTTTTCAAAATCCTGGGTGGGGTAATTACCCCCATTACCCCTCCCCGTAAAACCGCCAATGAGTATTACTCGTAAAAAAGAAAACTGGAGAGTACCGAATGGTCATTGATTATAGGCAACTAAATTCTCAAACTGTTAAAGACAAATTCCCTCTACCATGTATAGATGACTTACTTGACTGTTTAGCAGGGTGTAACTTATTTTGCATCCTTGATGCATGCCAAGGTTTCAATCAAATCCCTATGGAGGAAGAATCATCTCGAAAAGCGGCGTTTACTACACCAGACAGACATTTCGAGCCGACACGCTTGTTCTTTGGTTTAGCTAATGGTCCTTCTGTTTTTCAGCAATGTATGTCTTTAGCATTGGGTGACTTGTTATGGAAAGCCGTTTCCTGTTTTGTAGATGATATTTTCTTCGGGTCTGCAGATTTTGAGAGCATGATGTCAGAACTTCGATTAATACTCAAAAAATTAAGCAATGCCGGAATATCACTGAAGTTATCTAAATGTGAGTTCGCCATGACAGAAATTGAGTACTTGGGGTTCGTTGTTAGTCGAGAAGGTATCAAACCTGGACCAAGAAAGCTGGCTGCCCTTGCAGAATTTCCTGTTACAAAATCCAAGGATAAACTCCGCCGATTTTTAGGTTCAACTAGTTTTTTTCGCCGTTTTATTGAGAGATATGCCACAATTGCTACTCGATTGACTTGTTTACTAAAGAAGGATCAACCACTTATTTGGAACACTGACCATCAAGATGTATTTGAAAGACTATATCGCATTTTAATATCGGAACCTGTCTTAAAATTATTTGATCCACGTAATGAAACTGAACTGCACATTGACGCGTGTTCTTCGGGTTTAACCGGAATGTTACTTCAAAAAGACAAAAACAATGCTCTTCGCTTAGTTTACTGTGTTAGCAGGCGTACTACTGTTGGTGTCTGACATCGCCGCAGTAATCTCCTGCATCCGGAAACTAGCGCGGAAGGCGATAACTGTCAACCGCGCAGGAAAATACTTTTGCACCTGGCTCGCGCTGAAGTGAAGAGAGGATTACGCTTCGACTCGCAGTGGGTGTGCATGAGGATGGCTTAGCTCCAGCGACCAAATGTGACATTCTTAATTCTTTATCATTTTCAGTGTGTAACGTACATTCGTAGAAGTTTTAAAATAAATATAGTTTAAGTGTTGATTGGCGTATTGTTTAATTATTTAATGATTTTGTATTAGCAACCTTCTAAAGTGATGACCCGTGTGAAAAGGAAACTCAACACGTGCAGTTTCATAATCCCAGTGCATCTGTTTCAAGAACGTATATAAGTGGATTTTGAATGCACAAGAACATATATAAGTGGATTTTTAATACTCAAGCCGATATATTTTTCATCGGTATATTTCGTGTGTGTAAAAAAACCGCAGTGTGTTGTCGACATGAAATAAGTTGTGTGAACAACGTGAGCTGAACCAAGCTGTGTGTGTTGTGGTTTTGTGAGTTATGCGAGCAGCTTAAATCATCATATTGAAATATCTGTGCTCGTGTTCCCGATGTTATTTATGTGGTTACGGTAATAAGCATCCGGCTGCATATTAGTGTGCTCTTCTGTGTTTATGTATTGCTCAAAGCGTGAAGTCTGCCCCGGTAAGTGTTTTACACACTTTTTCCATGTTGCGTTTAGATTCCTGTGTGTGACAGCCTTTCTTTTACATATTATTTGTATATATTGGTTGAGGTATTGCATTATTATATTACTAGTTGTCATAAATCGTGTGTTAATATTTTAGATGTGTAGAATATAGTTTCCCCTCATTGCTAGTGTTAATTAATTTTTTGTATATGTCTTAGCTGTATTATAACTTAGTATTAGTGATATAACGTGTTATTATTGGTATTATTAGGTAAATATGCTGAACGAGGCTGTAGTTAATGCTGGAGATGCAGCGGCTAATAATGCCAATGCAATTCAACGAGTAGGTATCAAATATGCTCCTTTTTGGCGTGCTAACCCCAAAATTTAGTTTTATCAACTCGAATCTCAATTCACGCTAGCAGGAATAACTAATACCACTACTCAGTACCACCATCTAGTTGCATCTCTACAACCGGAGGAGTTAGCGATTGTAAGAGACATCATAACCTCTCCCCCTCAGGATAACCCTTATGCCGCGATTAAAACACGTTTAATCAACCAATATGCTGTTAGGGAGGACTCACGCCTTCGCGAGTTAGTATCGGGCATGCAGCTGGGTGATAAAAAACCATCCAGGTTATTACTAGAGATGCTCAGTAAGGCGGGCACTCAGGTAGGCGACGATTTGCTAAAAACATATTTGTTCAGAGGCTGCTTGCCAACGTGCAGCAAATCTTAGCCATTTCCAACGATAATTTAGACAAGTTAGCCGAGATGGCGGACGGTATTATGGCCGCTACGGGGCCAATACCAAGTGTGCAAAGTGTACATAACGATAACGAAATTAAATCACTCATATTAGATATTTCGTCACGTTTGCAAAAGCTGGGAACACGAAATGCGGAGGATAGGCCTAGGCGACCCTCCTCACGCGCACGATATTTCAGAGGGCGTAGTAAATCTCGCAATAGGCAAAATTCCGCTAGTAGCGACAGCTCGTTATGCTGGTACCATGAAAACTTTAAGGAGAAAGCTAGGAAATGTAAGGAACCCTGTACTTGGTCGGGAAACCTCTAAGGCCGTCACTCGAGCAGACGGGTGACGGCACACCTTTGATCAATGGGCTATACTTGAGCGATAGGTCGTCAAATATGCGTTTTTTAATTGACACTGCCGCAGACATGTCTTTGATGCCGAATACGGACTGTAAGCAAATAAGTACTCCCGATAAGCTTCAGCTTTTTGCTGCGAATGGGACAGTAATTAATACTTATGGCCAGAAGTTACTGAAACTAGATTTAGGTTTAAGGAGAGAATTTCATTGGCCTTTCGTCCTCGCGAATGTATCCCAGCCAATTATCGGTGTTGATTTTTTAAGGCATTTTGGCCTACTAATTGATGTCCGTAGAGGAAAGCTGCGCGACCCAGTTACCAACCTGGAAGCAAAAGGGGACTTAAAAATTAAAACCATTTATAATATTAAAGCGGTAGCGCACAGCTCACCGTTCCATGTTCTCCCAAGTAAATATCCTAGCCTAACAGACGTGTCATCAACGCTCAAGACTCCTAAACATGAAGGGAAACATGTAATTGAAACCAAAGGTCCACCGGTGTTTGCCAAGCCAAGTAGGCTGCCGCCGGATAAACTTAAGGTCGCGAGGCAAGAGTTCCAATTTATGGTAAATGCAGGGATTTGTAGACCGTCAAGTAGCAGTTGGGCCAGCCCTCTACATATGGTTCCAAAATCTAATGGTGACTGGCGTCCCTGCGGGGATTATAGAGCTTTAAATGCAGCCACGATACCTGATCGTTACCCCGTACCACATATACAGGACTGTATGCAAGTGTTACATGGGAAGTCTATATTTTGCAACTATAGATCTTGCCACAGCATACGACCAGATTCCTGTACGCCCAGAAGACGTTCACAAAACGGCAGTAACCACTCCGTTTGGATTATTTCAATTTTTGTTCATGCCTTTCGGTTTGGCTAATGCGGCGTCCACGTTTCAGCGATTCATACATAAGGTGTTACATGGTTTTGACTTTTGTATTCCCTATTTTGATGACGTTTTAGTCGCCTCCTCCACTCAGGATGAACATATGCAGCACTGTGTTTGAGCGTTTTGCTGAATTTGGCTTACGGATAAATCCCTCCAAATGTGTCTTCGGCCAAACTAGTGTAAAATTCTTAGGCCATAACATATCTTCTAAAGGCATTTGCCCGTTCAAAGACAAGGTTAAAGCAATTCTTGAATTTCCGCGCCCCCAAACAATCAAAGAATTGCGTCGGTATTTAGCAATGTTACATTTTTACCGTCGATTTATCCCAAAGGCTGCGCACACACAGGGTATCCTAAACAAATATTTACAAGGGGCAAAGAAGAATGACAATAGACCAGTGGTGTGGTCTGAAGAAGCCAACACTGCATTTCTTCAAAGTAAAGAAGAACTCGCGAATGCGACCACCTTAACATTTTTTGTTCCCGCTGCTTCACTTTCCGTCGTAGTAGACGCTTCTGATAAGGCCATGGGAGCCGCCCTACAACAGCGAATTGAAGATGCTTGGCAACCGCTTGCTTTCTATTCCAAGTCTCTATCTTCCGCTGAACAGAAGTACTGCGCATATAATCGCGAGCTCTTGGCGATCTATTCGGCGGTGATATGCTATTCCAGCATATGCTAGAAGGTGGATCGTTTACCATATTTACGGACCATAAACCACTCATTTTTGCCTTTAGGCAAAAAGCGGATAAGTGCTCACCAAGACAAACGCGGCAACTGGACTTTATTTCTCAGTTCTCTACTGACAATCAGCGGAATGGACAATGTAGTCGCTGATGCACTATCTCGCGTCAATATCTTCGCGTATGAGCAGCCATCCATTTACTTCAGTAAAATGGCTGCCTTGCAAAGTACAGATAAGGAGTTGCAAGAGGTATTGGAGAACCCTGCATCTACTCTGGACATTAAACACATGTCGGTAGGAGAGTCTGACAAGACTGTGCTTCAGTGCGATGTATCTACTGGTCGCATCAGACCGTTCGTGCCTCAAGCAATGCGTCGGCAAGTGTTCGAACAGCTGCATAACCTAGCACATCCTGGTGCAAAGGCCGCGACACGGTTAATTGCCAAACGTTTTGTATGGCCTTCGATGAAAAAAGACTTTCCCCACTGGGTTCGAACTTGTGTCCCGTGCCAAAAGTGTAAAGTGCAGAGACACACTAAAAGTCCAATTGGATCACTGGGCTGGCCAGACGTCACAATTGCCAATGCGGAAGCCAGCAGAAACATACAAAACTGGAGAGTGGAGGACATACACACAGCCTCCGACCACAAATATATCTGTTTACAATACACAGCAAAAAGCGTAGACAAACAACAGCGAAGATACAAAACAGAATACGGCAGACACGGCCTATACAGAAAAACAATACGAAGCCCACTACACGAGCTAGCGCGAGCCCTAGGCTCAACCAACGAAGTAGACGAGCTGAATAATCAAACTGCAACCCTCCTGGAGACCTTGCGAAACGCAGCTGCTAAGGCTTACAGAAAAAAGAAACCAAAACCCCAGCAAACTTTCGTATGGTGGACTTCCGACCTAAGATCAAAAAGAAATAAAATAACAGCGCTAGGAAGAAAACTCAAGAACACCCAGACGGATCAGCAGACCCAGACACTACTCCAACAGCAGCTCAACAGAGAAAGAGCCAGCTACAAGCGACTCTTAGCAATCACCAAAGCAAACGCCTGGAAGAGGTTCTGTAGCACCCAAAAAGAAACATACGGGAAAGTATTCCAAATAGGTCACGGAAAAATATTCACCCCCCCCCCAAGTTCTAACCACCTGGGCAAGTTCCTCGAACACTGCCGGGGAAAACCTACTAGACACAGCAAATAAAATATTTATGACGGGCTTTAAAGAAAAAGAACAAAGCCAGACCAGAGAAGAACCCCAACTAGAAGAACCAGAGGACGGAACCCAAAATGACACACCGGCCACAATAAACGAAATCTCGCAAGTCCTACAGCAGCTGAACCCCAGAAAAGCACCTGGACCAGACGCTGTAGACATACGCATGCTGAGACTAGCCCACGCGACCTCCCCACAAACCCTAACAGCCTGGGTCAATAAATGCTTAGAACTAGGCTCTTTCCCCCACTGCCTCAAGACCGGGGAAGCGGTATTCTTCCAAAAGCCAGGTAAGGATACAAGCCAGCCATCCTCCTACAGGCCCATCTGTCTACTACCCGCCCTAGGCAAGTTATTGGAGCGAATCCTAGTACAAAGGCTCACCTACCACCTGGAGACAAACCATCTAGTCCACCCTGACCAATATGGCTTCAGGGACATGAGCTCATGCGAAAAAGCCCTCCACAAGATAACGACCACAGCCAAGCACAATATTCAACAGGGCCACTACACAACCATAGTATCCCTGGACATCAAAGGGGCATTTGACAATGCTCGCTGGGACCGAATAAAACAGCGCCTCAGATCGCTCAAATGCCCAAGAAATATACACGCAGTCATCAATGACTACCTAAAAGATAGAAGGATCCAAATTAACTGGGGTAGCGGATCACAAGAACTACACCTGCACAAGGGGTGCCCCCAGGGATCCTGTCTGAGCCCCATATTATGGAATACACAGGCAGATCAACTGCTAGAACTACCCCGTCCAACAGGCACACAAGTTGTAGCATTCGCAGACGATATCACGGTAATATTCAGCGGGCCCAGAAGAAAAGACATCGAAGAGGCAGCCAAAAAATACTTCCCTCTGCTTTCAAAAACACTATCAGACCTGGGACTGGAACTCTCCACAGCCAAGACTCGCGCTCTAACCCTCAATCGACCGAAGATCCTGCGCAGGGAACCAGCAATTCGCCTACAAGGAAAGAGTGTCAGCCATGTAACCACGCTAAAGCTCCTGGGCCTCACTTTAGACAAAAACCTGAGCTACATGCCACACATAACAACACTACGAGAAAAAGCCATAAAAACGCAACATCAACTAGCGAGAGTCCAAGGACGAAACTGGGGCCCATCAAGCCTCCAAAGGAAAGAATGGTACAGGGCAGTCTTCCTGAGCAGGATTCTCTACGCAGCCAGTATCTGGGCCTCCTCCCTCAAAAAACAACAAAGGGACAAACTAGCCACCCTCCAGCGAATCCCACTACTATCACTAACAAGGGCATACAGAACAGCTTCCACGGAAGCGCTCTGCGTCATAGCAGGCACACCACCACTCGACCTAGTCGTAGAGGCAGAAGCCACTAGAGTACTGCTAACGAGACTCCAACAGACGAGCGGCCCGTGGGCGGACGACTTGCCGGATCTACCGAAAATCGCAACTCTAGTACCACGCTGGGCCCTACACCCCTCCAGGGAGCCCCCAGAAGGCCGCCTGACCCTCTCTACAAGAGAGGCAGTCTCGGATACAGGCCTGAACATCTTCACAGACGGCTCGAAGACAAACCAAGGCGTAGGAGCGGCGCTGGTCATATACCAAGACGGGAAAGAAATACACAAAGAACAATATAAGCTAGGAGACCACAATAGCAACTATCAGGCCGAACTACTAGCAATTCAAAAGGCCCTAACATGGAGCGAACAACAACAACGCACTGTACCCATCAACGTATACAGTGACTGCCTCTCGGGCCTACAAGCAGTAGCCCAACACAGAACCAGGGACCCAACAATCCTAAACATCAAAAAGACACTACACCACCTACCCAAGGTACGCTTACACCACGTAAAGGCGCACATAGGCCTGAGAGGCAACGAAGCAGCGGACGCGTACGCTAAACAGGCCACTCAACTACTAAGCCATAATGTCGAAGTACCAGCGCCGCAGAGCTACCTAAAGTCCAAACTCAAAAACCTGATACTGGTGAAATGGCAAGAACGCTGGACACAAAGCGAAAAAGGCAGACACACAGCAGGCCTCCTACCAAAAGTAGCAGAAAGAACACTAAACCTCACTCCAGCCACCACAGCATTCCTTACAGGGCATGGTCCCTACCCAACGTACCTGACTAGGTTCCATAGGTCAGCGGACCCAAACTGCCCCTGTGGGGCGCCAGGTTCCCCACTCCACTATTACACAAATTGTGCACTCACAAGCAGCAGGCACCTGCGCCCCCCACCAGAGCCAGGTCCCAAAAGACAGACCTGGACATTAAGTTGCTTAAGAACAGCAGCACTAAGGAATAAACTACAACAAACATATGACTTTCTACTACATCTATCAAATGTAACTTAGCCAAGCAAGCAACTCACCACAGCCCCACTAGCTATCATAAGACAGCATAGGAAGGCCAGCCAACATTCTCTCCAGGCCTCAGCATGGACTCGTACTCTCTTACGCGCCATGTCAGAACTGTTCCACACAAAGGCTACTCATAAAAAGACACCCTAGCCACAGACAACAATCCCAAGACCTCGTGAACCACTGATCACTACAATCAGACCTTGTAAAACTGTCATCAAAGAGGGGGCACTATATGGCAGCAGACCTGCGTGTCCTAAGTCTGTCCGCGTTCCCTCCTGAAAGTGTGAATCTGTACCTCAACAAGAAGCTTCTAATAAAAGTTCGGGACCGTGGGAGCGCTACAGGGAAGGCGTCAGCCTCTGTGTCTGGCCCGGCGCGGACGACGGGCTTCCCGTGGCTCCTCCTAGGCGTTGGAGGACTCCCAGGACTGCCAGTAAAAACGCTCTAAGACCGACCTCGTCGCTCGAGCGGGCAGCCCCCTGGCTTTCAATTTCAATTGGATCATTCCAGATACCAACTGCACGTTTTCAGCATGTCCATATAGACCTCATAGGCCCTTTACCACCATCAAAAGGGTATCGGTACTGCCTAACATGTGTGGATCGTTTTTCTAAATGGCCGGAAGCTATTCCGCTCACGGATATTTCAGCGGAAAGTGTTGCGGAAGCTTTTTATGCGGGGTGGATTGCTAGATTTGGGCCACCCATGAGACTGACTTCTGATCGAGGAGCCCAATTTGAGTCTTCATTATTTTCCGCTTCGAGTAAACTCGTAGGTGTCATGCGTATTCGTACATCGCCATACCATCCAGCAGCGAACGGGCAGGTAGAACGTTTTCATAGACAGCTCAAAGCAGCCATCATGGCTCATGACACAGTAGAGTGGGCTCGAATCCTTCCCACTGTGTTGCTGGGAATAAGAGCAGCCTGGAAGGAAGACCTGCGGGCAACGGCAGCAGAAATGGTGTATGGCGCGCCAATACCTCTGCCTGGCGAATTTTTGATACCTGCTGATGACGTTCCGGACACGGCAAGTTTTTTAGGCAAGCTACGCGAAAGCATGCGTAAGCTTTGCCCTCCTTCAGCTCAGTCAGTCTCCAATCAAACAATTTTTGTACAAAAAGAACTGAAGCAGGGCCGTAGCTATTCCGTTTTTATAGGAAGGGGCTCCAAATTTTCCAAGGGGGGCTTTCATATATACACTCGTAGACATATATAACACACGCATATATGTGTGTACATATATATATATATATATATCAGAAACAATTCGGTAGTTACAGCCCATTGAGCGTAATATGCGTATATATTGAGCGTAATAATGCCCATTGAGCGTAATGTATTAGAATTATTGTGAGTGTTCCAGTAAAAGAACTAGTTGTGCATAAATTTTAGCTTATGTTACTCAAGACAGGGTAGATTGCTAATAGTGACAAAAGTTTTAGACTCGGTTCAGTGGTTACAGAGATGGCAATCAAGAATAATGTAATTCTTATAAGTGTCCCTGTAAAATTGTGATATCTGCTAGAAAGGTAGCCTATATTACTTAAGAAAAGTGTACCTTTTTGTCAGCGAAAATGTTTTAGAATAAGTTCTGTCATTTCAGAGATACAAATGGAGCTTAATGTAATTCTTATGAGTGTTCCTGTAAAAGAACTATTTATGATGTATGCATAAAAGGTAGCCTATAATACTCTGAAATAATGTAGCTTTCAATCAGTGAAAAAGTTTAAGAACCCGTCTAGTAGTTACAGAGATACCGATAGAGCATGATGTATTAGAATTATTTTAAGTGTCCCTGGAAAAGAGTTATATTTATGTTATATGAATGAAAATTAGCCTATAATACTCAGGAATAGAGCAGCTTTCTATCAGTGAAGAAAGTTTTCATATCGGTTCAATAGTTACAGAAATACCCTTAGAACGTAATGTAATTCTATGAGTCTCCCTGTAAAAAAGCTATTTATGCAATATGCATTAAAATTAGCCTGTACTACTCAGGAATAGTGTAGATTTTCATCAGTGAAAAAAGTTGTAGAAACAGCTCAGTAATTTCAGAGGTGCCCATGGAACGTAATGTAATTCTTATGAGTGACGCTGTAAAAAAACTGTGATATATGCATGAAAGGTAGCATATATTACAGAGGAATAATATAGTTTTCTATCAGTGAAAAAGTTTTAGAATCGTTTCCGAAGTTACTGGGACGCCCGTAGAGCTTAATGCATTAGAATAATTTTAAGTGGCCCTGTAGAAGAACTATTTGGTGCTATATACATGAAAGATAGCCTATCGAAGGAAGGACTCAGGAATAGTGTCGCTTCTTATCAGGAATAGTGTAGCGTGAAAAATTTTTTAGAATTGATTCCGTAGTTACAGACCTACAGATAGATCGCTATGTAAATCATATGAGTGTCCCTCTAAAACAATTATTTGTGATACATGCATGAATTTTAGCTATGTTACTCAGAAATAATGTAGCTCTCTATCACCTGAAAATTTTTTTAGAATCGATTCAGTGGTTACATAGATGCCCTTAGAGAAGAATGTAATTTTTATGAGTATCTGTGTAAATTTGTAATATATGCATGAAAGGTAGCCTGTAATACTCAGGAATAGTGCAGTTTTCCATCACTGGAAGTTTTAGAATCGGTTCGTTAATTCCAGAGATCCTGGAAAAGAGTTAAATGTAAATTCGTATGAGTATCCCTGTAGAAGGATTAGTTGTGACATATTGTTTCGAAATTTTGTGGCTGTTCTGGGGTTTAAAGCAGTTTAAAATTCGTATTCTACGTGTCAAATAATTAAATTTTGCATTTTGTTGCATCAAAATTCGTTAACTAGAACGGAAGGAAGGAAATTTTGGGTTCTCCATTGGTTAACACAGAGTTTCGTAAATCTCGATAAATATTGGTGCTAGGGCTTAGCTGACCTCAGTCTTCGGGATTTATTTTTGGTGCCAAATTTGGCAATATTTTCCAAAAAGTCGCCAAGCTTGGCCACATTTCGGACATTTAGCGGGATTTTTCCAATGGGTAAAAGTTTGTTTAAAAGTATATAAAGTTTGTTTTCTTGCATTAATATTACGTAATAGCCTAGCGATTCAACTGCATTTCTATGACGTACTCAAAATTGGCGCTTTATGGGGATCCTTCGAGAAATTTCTCCTAGCTTCTGCGACACCTATAAAAGGACAGCACATTGTCCCAGTTGAGTTTCAGTTTGCTTCTGTCTGCTGATGAGAATATTTTTAGAATCGGTTCAGTATTTACTGACATGCCCGTCTAGCGTAATGTATTAGAATGATTTTGAGTGTCCCTGTAAAAGAACTATTTGTGTTATATGCATGGAAGATACCCTATAATACTCAGTAATAGTGTAGCTTTCTATCAGGAATAGTATTGTGTGAAAATTTTTTTTGAATCGATTCAGTAGTTAGACATACACGCTGATCGCAGTGTAATTCATATGACTGTCCTTGTAAAGGAATTATTTATGATATATGCCATCAATTTTAGTTTATGTTACTCAGGAATAGTGTAGCTTTCCGTCAGTGAAAAAAACTCATGTGGACAACACATGACTTCCTTGTACATCTATTAAATCAAAAATATTTTCGGCCCACTTCATCTAAACTTAGTTTGTTTGAAAGAGATAAAATATTGCAGTAATAGTAAGGTTTAGCGAATTCTACCCAAATATTTCCGATATCGTCAAGCTGGGTTCAATTTGACAGATTTCCTTCTGACATTTAATTTGCCGATATTTCACGAAAAGCCGACAAGCTTGAGATAGTTTCCGAGATTTTGGGTATAGCCATGGTAGTCATTGACCACAGACTTTCAATGAATTGAATGTACCCATGCGCCTTAATGTATTTTAAGTCATTTGGCAGACCCTGTAAAAAATTACCCAGTGGATTGCAATCAAAAAGGAGATGCACAGTTAAATGTTACAATAGTTCTAAATACAAAATTTCAAAGTTCTATGGGTAAAAGTTTTCGAGTTTTGCACAATACGTAATAATTTTTGTCCCCAAATTTGGCGATATTTCGGAAAAACTCGCCGACAAATGGCAAGATTTTAGGCATGGACCAAACAATGACTCACTATCGCCAAATTTGGCGATATTTCGCCAAAATTTTCCAAGGACAATGACAAATGGCGATATTTTGGGCATGGACCAAAGGACTGACTATCGCCAATTTGGCGATTTTTGGGTAAAACTCGCCAAGGTCAACGACAGACGGCGAGATTTTAGGCATGGACCGAACAATGACTGTCTACAGATGTAATATATTGAAGATTTCCATAGACATTAATGTACTGAAATTCTTTTGGGTGGTCCTGTAAATAAACTCTCCAGTAGATTGGAACCAAAAATGAGATGCAAAACTAGATGTTACAACAATCTTATATATGAAATTTCAACATTCTACGACTAATAGTTTTTGGGATATGCGAGTTACATGCATACGTTACGTGCGTACAGATGGCATAGAAAAACTCGTCAAAGTACTCTGGTCAAAATGGGTTGCAGACGCATATATATGATCCTGCATGCTAGCTTACGATGAGATGCATCTGAAAAATTCTTAAAATTAAATTTAGTGGTAGTCAAAATCGGTTTTTTCATCGAAATTTTGCCCTCGAAATTATTCGGGATCACATTGCTTCCTTATACAACAAGGAAGTAAAAAATTTTACAATCGGTTCATTAGTTCCAGAGATTGTAATTTAAATCGAATGAGTATCACCGTAAAAGACCTATTTGTGATATATCCATGAAAGGTAGCCATAATACTCCGGACTAATGTAGCTTTCTATCCATGAAAAAAGTTTTAGAATCGGTTCAGAAGTTAAAGAAATACCCATACAGCTTAATGTATTACAATTATTTTCTGTGTCCCTGTAAAAGAACTATATAAACTATATCCATGAAACTTAGCCTTTAATACTCCGAAATAGAAGCTGTATATTATCGAAAAAAGTTTTCGATTTGGTTCTCTAGTTACAGAGACACCCATCGAGCATAATGCAATACTTGCCTGTCCTTGTAAAACAATTATTTTTGATATATTCATGAAAAGGCAGTCTAAAATACTCAGTAGCTTTCTTTAGGTGAGAAAAGTTTTAGAATTGGTTCAGTAGTTAGAGAGATAACCATAGAGTGTAAATGTATAATAATTATTTTGAGTGAAGAATTATTTACGCTGCATACATTGAATGCAGCCTATAATAATCAAGAATAATTTATCTTTCTATTAGTAAAAAAAGTTTAAGAATCAGTTCTGTAATTACACAGATGGCTACAGAGCGTAATATAATTCTTATGAGTGTCCCTGAAAAAAAAAATTATGTAAATATATATCTACATATACCTGCATGAAAGGCAGTGTATAATTTCCAGGAATAGTGTAGCTTTTTATTGGTGAGAAAAGTTGGTGAATCGGTTCAGTGAGAGATACCCACAGAGGGTATTGCATTTAAATTATTTTGACAATTCCTGTAAAAGAAATATTTATGCTATATGCATGAACTTTAGCTTATGATACTCAGGAATAGTGCAGCTTTCTACCTGAGAAATTTTTTTAGAATCTGGTCAATGGTTGCAATTATGCCAATTTTATGTATTTCTTATGAGAGCACCTGTAAAATTGTTATATATGTTGCAGAAGTACTCTGCTTGTTTCCGGAGTACGTCATTCTAAAGTCCAGTTGGTGTAAAAAGTCCACTGGTTAGGATGGAACACAACTTTATTGCTTCTAGAACTTCGTTGAACAATCAGCTGTACAAAATTCACAAGCACAATTAAACAGTCATGTGCTTTTAACAGTTCGCTTAGATCAGAAGCTCTCACAAATGCTGTATTTCTCACACAAAATAAAACACTTTCACTGGCAAAAATTCAGTGAAAATATACGAGAGATAATACTAACAGTCTCTGAAGATCCAGCAATCAAAAATTTACACACAGCACTTAAATTCAAAGCTTCAAAAACAGCACGAAACACCGCTTCTATCACATAGCAAAGCAAGCGTACTCACTCTCTCAAAGCTTGATCAACTCTGAACTGAGGCTTCAGAAACACGCTTATATTTATACCCGACGCAGAAGCTACAAGAATCTTCGAGAAAAGTCTATTTCGCGAGGATTCCACATAATCGGGAATGTTGATTACGTCATAGAAGAGAAGTTTTAGGTTATTATGCGTTTTTAATGCGGAAAAACCAACTTTCAGGCCCCATTGGGAAAATCGCGCCAAATAACCAAAATATCGCCAAACTTGGCGACTTTTGGCGAAATATCGCCAAATTTGGCGCCAAAAGTAAGTCCCCCAAAGTGAAGAGATCGAAGCCCTAGGACCCATATTTCACGAAATTTCTAGAAACCCATAGAAAAACAATGGGGAAACCGAAATCTCCGCATTGTTATATCCTGTATTTTTGCATTATTTCCTACAATTACGTCCCTTTGTTCAAAGTTATTTTAAATAAAGGTTTAGTCCACAGTTTCAAAGCATATTATTGACGCACATTTTTAAAGACGATTGTTATATCCTGTATTTTTGCCTTATTTCCAACAATTACGTTCCTTCGTTGAAAGTCATTCTAAATAAAAGTTTAGTCCACTGTTTCAAAGTATATAATTGAAACAATTTCTTAAAGAGCATTGTTATACCGTGTATTTCTGCCTTATTTCCAACAATTAACGTCCCTTTGTTGAAAGTAATTTAAATAAAGGTTTAGTCCACTGTTTTAACGTATATTATTGACGCACATTCAAAAAGACCATTGTTATATCCTGTACTTTTGCATTATTACCAACAATTACGTCCCTTTGTTGAAAGTCATTTTAAATAAAGGTTCAGTCCACTGTTTCAAAGTATATTATTGACGCTCATTTTTAAAGAGCATTGTTATGCAGTGTATTTTTGCCTTTTTTTCAACAATTACGCCTCTTTGTTGAAAGTCATTTTAAATAAAGGTTTAGTCCACTGTTTCAAAGTATATTATTGACAAACTTTCTTAAAGAGCATTGTTATACCGTGTATTTCTGCATTATTTCCAACAATTAACGTCCCTTTGTTGAAAGTCATTTTTAATAAATGTTTAGTCCACTGTTTTAACGTATATTATTGACACACATTTTTAAAGAGCATTGTTATATTCTGTATTTTTGCATTATTTCCAACAATTACGTCCCTTTGTTCAAAGTTATTTTAAATAAAGGTTTAGTCCACTGTTTCAAAGTATATTATTGGCACACATTTTTAAAGGGCATTGTTATACTGAGCATTTTTGCAATATTACCAACAATTACATCCGTTTGTTTGAAGTCATTTTAAATAAAGATTTAGTCCACAGTTTCAAAGCATATTATTGACGCAAATTTTTAAAGAGCATTGTTATACCGTGTATTTTTGCATTATTTCCAACAATTAACGTCCCTTTGTTGAAAATCATTTTTAATTAAGGTTTAGTGCACTGTTTTAGCGTATATTATTGACACACTTTCTTAAAGAGCATTGTTATACCGTACATATTTTGATTGATTCTAACGGTTACGCCCCTTTGTTAAAAGCGATTTTTAATAAAGGTATAGTCTATTGTTTCAAAGTACATTATAGCCACATTTTTAAAAAGCATTATTATACCGTATTTTATAGCATTGATTTAAAAAAAATTATGCCTCTTTTTTGAAAGTTATTCTACTAATATGATAAATGTAAAAGTTCGCATTTTTGTGTGTTTCAGTGTTTTTGACTCAATCACGCAAAAACCGTAGAACGGATTTGCGTAAAACTTGGACTGAAAATAGCTTACGCCCTGGATTAATATGGAGTCTACCTTTTATGCATATAGCATAAGTAGTTCTTTGAGTAACTTGAGTAGTTGAGTAAAAATTGAGTAAGTAGTAGTACGCTCAAAATAATTCTATACATTGCGTTCTATGTACATCCCTAGAAGTACTATACAAGTTCTAAAACTTTCTCCCCTAATAGAAAGCTACACCATACCTGTATTTTATAGGCTACCTTTTATGCATATTTCACAAATAATTCTTTTACAGGGAGATTCATAAGAATTGGATTAAGCTCTATGGCATCTCAGTAAATATTGAACCGATTCTCAAACATTTTTCATGTTCAGAAAGTTACAATATTCCCGTGTATTATAAGGTACCTTTATCCATTATATCACATAGTTCTTTTGCAGCGACACTCATAAGAATTACATTACGCTCTGAAGGCACCTCTAATACTAAACGGTATATATATATATATATATATATATATATATATATATATATATATATATATATATATATATATATATATATATATATATATATATACCCAGACAGCACAGCAAACTTGCAGCAAGCTTGATTTATCAAGTCAATAAGCTTGAAAATTCCAGTCGTGTAAGCTGGATGCAAGCTTGAATCAAGTGTTCTAGTTTACACTTGTACGATAAGCTTTTGCACACGACACTCCGGTACGATAAGAGATAAGGGATGATAACCAGATGACTTTCTTCATTTCAAGTTCAGCTTTCACACAGATAGGTTGTCTTTTCAGTGCTCTGACTTTGTGCCTTGTTTCAAGATATATTTAATTTATCTGTTGGAATACGCCATACTTTGAAAGATGAATTTAAACACTCAGGAAACTTCCAACTTCTCTAATGAAGAAGTAAGTAATTTTTTTTATTTAATATATTGTATAATTAGCTTATTTTAATTGTAAAATGAAGATGTTTCTGGAAATTTGGGTTGACTGTGTCTCGCTTTGTTAAAAATTAATTTTTAAAGGTTAAGTATCATAGAAATATCTTAAAGATTAAAAACATATTTTTCATTCATGTGAGGAATATTGCTTACAGTAATTAGTGAATAGAAAATGATTCTAAATTATTTTAGATTACTAATGCAGTTCAGTTTGTACTCTAAATATTAAATACATTGCATGATCGTTAAAGCTTAGATTCTCCGTGTATAAAATGCTTCCTTATTAGATTATTTTTAACCGTGAATATGACTTGTGATATTTTTAGCAACAAATAGATTTAGTTTTCAGCATCGCTTAGTGAATAATGCTAATGATACAAAGTGAATACAATTGATTATTGTAACATAGCTTTAATTTGTGTATGATACTAATTATCAAGTATAAAGCATGTTTATGTGATCATAGAATATTTTTAATATTAATTAAGTATTTTTAATCACCCATTCAGTTGTTAACAGTAATTGACGAGTGTAATTTACATGTAGATTATATAATCGTGTATTAGCTTTGTTTTAGTGCCGTAAATATTGCGGTAATTATTGAGTGTATACATCATACTTAGATTACTTAATCTTCACTATAGCTTCTTTCGAATATAGTAATAATTAGTTAACATGGTGCATGCTTTGTTTATTTCAAAGTTTTCTGCATAACAGTAAATAGATTTAGTGTTCTGTATTGTTTAATAGTTTTTTTTTTTAATTTTTATTAAAGTTCATCGATTTCGGAGTCCAGATAGAGGAGCTCAATAGAGTCATAGATGACCGCAGTAGTGCTTTTAATCCTCAACCAGGGGCTTCGTCCGCCATTCCACGGATGGAAGCAGGCGCAAGGGATACGTCAAATGTAAGTGTATTTCATAAAGTATTTTTATATGGATTGTTTTCTTTAGAGTTTTAGTTTAGTGGGGAATTGTTAATAGTTGTATATTTATACATTTCAGTAAATTTAGCATGCTGTATTGTTATTCTATAATAGCGATTAAACTTGAAAATGTGTTTTTGATATATTTGTGCTTTTAATATCCAACAGCCGGGTTTAAAATTAAATTTTTGGCATACATACGCTTGATTTATTTTGTCATTCAATCAATGGGTTTTAAAAATTAAAATTTTAAAAGTGCTTATGATTTTTAGTCTGTGGGACTGTTATGCAATATTTTTTATATGTTTATTTATTTATTTCATTTTTCATTCCATGAAAGAGTTTAAAATTATAAAGTATGCTTATGATTTTAGTGCTGTACAGTATGAATATTTTTATTCAATGAAGGAATTTAAAATTTTATAAAGTAATATGCTTAATGTTTAGCTCCACACCATATTTTTAAATGTTTATTTATTTTTTATTCAAAGAAGAAATTTATAGTTTGAAAACTTGCTAATGATTTTAGTGTTGTACAATATTAATATTTTTATTTAATGAAGGAATTTAAAAATTTTAAATGAAAAAAAAATTGCTTAGGATTTTAGTGTTGTGCAATATCAATATTTTTATTTAATGAAGGAATTTAAAATTTTAAAAAATTGCTTATGATTAGTGTTGTGCAATATCAATATTTTTATTCAATGAACAAATTTAAAAATTTAAAATTAAAAAAATTGCTTATGATTTTATTGTTGTATAATATCAATATTTTTACCCCTCAGGGGGAAAACCTACTTTAGGTTTTACGGGTGTCGCAATCCCGGGGCCCCAGCGATCTTTCCCTTATCTTTGTTCTACCCTCCTCTTATCTTAGCTATCTCCTTCCTTTTCCCCCTCAGTGTAGTTTCCTCTGTGGAGGTGAGGGCCCCCCTTTAGAAGCTGCGGTCGCCCTGTGCCGTCAGCTTCTATTGGCGGAAAACTACCCACATGTTTGCCGTGCGTGGAGACCCGTGTCCCCGGAAATGGGGATCCTGGTAATTGAGGGGATTTTCTCCAACACATTGCTTTGGCCTCGGCTTCAGGTAAACAGGAGGTGCACAGCGTTCCCCTGTGCATCAACCGGCTGGTGGTAATGATTTCGGTCAACTGCTAGGGATCAAGCAAACGGACATCTACTGGGCACGTCGTTAAGGGTGGACGCTGCCTAAGGGATGTACTGTGCGCGTATAGACCCGGCTAGCACTGGTGCACGCTTGTGCATCCCCTTGTTGGGCTCCGTGGTGGGTGGTGCGGTCGGGTCCGAAACTACCAATCCCCAATATGGATACGACATTGTCAAACGTCAACGCTCCGAACTCTCTTACTCAGGGAGATATTAATGCAAAATTTTTTGTTATCAAATGTCAGGAAGGAAACTTTAGTCAAACATCCCCATTTCTAATTCACAAGTCAATAATTGCTAATGTTGGAGAAGTTTCTAAAATTAAAAAAATACGATCAGGAGACATCTTAATAGAAGTAACTAATAGCAAACAGGCAACCAACATCATGAAATTAAAAACTATTGGTCAAAAATCTGTTACTGTGTCACCCCATAACACACTCAACTCATCAAGAGGCGTCATATCCGAACCTGACCTGTTAAACTGTTCTGAGGATGAAATTCTTGATAATCTAAAATCTCAAAATGTCTGTGCAGTTCGCAGAATCACCATAAAACGCAATAACCAAATTCTAGAAACAAAACATATCATTTTAACATTCCAAACTCCCAAACTTCCGTCGCACATTAAAGCTGGCTACCTTTCATGTCCTGTTAGACCATACGTACCCAATCCAACTCGTTGTTTTCAATGCCAAAAGTTCGGTCACACAAAAACCTCCTGTCGTGGCTCCCCAGTATGTGCCCGTTGTGGTACATCTGGCCACGACAGTGATACATGCTCTGCGCCACCCAAATGTATTAACTGCAAACAAGATCATCCGTCTTATTCCCGTTCCTGTCCAAAATGGACCTATGAAAAAGAAATACAGTCCTTGCGCGCCACACAAGGACTATCTTACCCAGAAGCCCGTAAAATAATAGCCTCCCGCACTCCTAAACCTGGTCAGTCTTATGCTACAGCAGTAAAAACTGTCAAATCAATTGCTATCCAAACCGACCCACCGAAATCCGTACCTGTCTGTCCATCTACTTCTATTCAAAATGCAAAAAAATCACATTCTACCCAAAATATTTCATTCACTTCTCAAAAACGCACACCCAAGAAAATACACCAAAGCAATCCCTCCACTCAGAATAAACCATTAATTAAAAAAAGTGCAACTTACAGGTCAAAATATAATAAAGCCAGACTTAAACGCATCCTTCCACAACGACCCATTGATGACGCAATATTAAACTTGGATCCCACGGACTCTGACATTTCAGACAATATCATGGATGACGATAATATTCCTAGTACCCCACTTACACCTACGGGGACTAAAAGCAAGCTCTCAGTCATCCCTAACATCACTTGATTATGGCCCTGCTGCTTTCTTGGAACTGCCGCGGTTTTTTAAATAAAATTGATGACCTCAAAACGATCATCTATGATCATAATCCTGCTTGTTTGGCCCTTCAGGAAACATATCTCAAAACTAATAAACAAACGCGCATTCACAATTATAACATCCTGAGAAAAGACTATGAGCTCGGGGAAAGGGCTTCTGGTGGTGTTGCCCTTTTAGTAAATAATCAATACCCTCACCATATACTTAATCTCAGTACAAGTATGCAGGCTGTCGCCATTAGAATCCACCTCAAATACCTTACTACAATCTGCAATATATATCTTCCACCAAACGAAACAATTCCCCAAACTCAGCTCAATAACTTGGTCCAGCAACTTCCTCCCCCTTTCATAATCCTAGGGGACATGAATGGCCATAGCCCATTGTGGGGCAGTAAAGATACTAACAATAGAGGACAACAGATTGAACAACTAATCACAGATTTTTCCTTATGCATTATGAATAATGGCGACAACACTTACTTCCACTATCCAACCAAATCCTTCCATGCCATAGATATTGCAATATGCTCCCCCTCCATTATGCCACTGTACAACTTCTCTGTTTCTGGTGACCTACACAATAGTGATCATTTTCCGATAATTCTTTCACCCACTTACCAAATCCCTAGCTGTAACTTTTCCATTCCCCGATACATACACGGTAAAGCAGATTGGGAAACCTTCTCCAAGATGTCTGTTATATCATCTGAAGACATTCAAGGCACTATTGGCGAAGTTGTGAAAAAAATTACCAGTATTATAATTGAAGCTTCTGATGCAGCAATTCCAAAGTGTAGCAACTCCCAACGAAAAAACAAAAAACCGTGGTGGAACGAAACCTGCACTATAGCAAAAAAGCAGCAGAAGAAAGCCTGGAGCATTTTTCGGCGGTACCCTACCACCAAAAACCTCCTTGTTTTTAAGAAAGCAAAAGCCTATGCAAGGAAAATAAGGCGGCACAGTCAAAGACAATCCTGGATGCAATATGTCTCCAGCATAACAACCTCAACTTCTAGTAAGGAGCTATGGACGAAAACTAAAAGAGCCATGGGAATCTATAATAACTCTTCAATATCCTGTCTGTCCATTAATAACAATATAATATCGGATACAAAAGAAATAGCAAATATTATCGGTCATACTCTTGCCTCTATCTCTTGCAGTACCTCCTTCTCAAACACTTTTCTTTCATATAAACAAAGATCTGAACGGCAAAAAATAAATTTCAAAACCTCCTCACACCTCTCTTATAATAGTGATTTTACCTTCAATGAACTCACCAAATACTTAAGAGAGTCTTCAAACACCTCTCCTGGTCCTGATGGTATAACTTATGAAATGCTGAAACACTTATCCCATGACTCTCTACTTCACCTCTTACAACTATACAATAGAATCTGGAACGAACAAGCCTTTCCCTCTGCCTGGAGCAATGCAATAGTTATTCCCTTCCCAAAACCTGGGAAAGATACCTCTAACCCTAGTAACTACCGTCCCATAGCCCTTACTAGCTGTCTGTGTAAATTACTAGAAAAAATGGTTAATGCCCGCCTTGTCTACATTCTAGAAACTGGGGACCATATACATCCCTTTCAGAGTGGTTTCCGCAAAGGCAGATCCACTATTGACAATATTTTAAATTTAGAGATGCAAATTCGTAATGCCTTCCTTAGGAAGAATCACTTAGTATCAGTGTTCTTTGACATCGAAAAGGCATATGACCGAACATGGAGATATGGCATCCTTCAAGACCTCTATAATATAGGCTTTCGAGGCAATCTACCAACTTTCATAAAAAACTTTTTATCCCTCAGAAACTTCCGTGTCCGGGTAAACGGCACTCTGTCAGATAATTTCATACAAGAAGAGGGTGTTCCCCAGGGCTCCGTCCTTAGCGTCACCCTCTTCTCTATAAAAATCAATAATATTCTTAACCAATTGCCACCCACCGTCTATGGTAGCCTATATGTAGACGACCTTCAAATCTCCTGCCAGGGAAAAGATATGCGTCTCATCGAACGGCAGCTTCAAAATGCCATCAACCGCATCCTCAAATGGTGCGACACAAACGGCTTCAACATGTCTGTGGAAAAAAACAGTCTGTATACATTTTTGCCGGAAACGCGGGATCCAACCCGATCCAGAACTTTATCTGGGTCATAATAACGTTGCTGTCAGGGATTCTGTTAAATTTTTAGGTCTAATTTTCGACAAAAAACTCCCTTTTGCTAACCATATTTCTGACCTTCGCAGTAAATGTGAGAAAAAGCTTAATATTTTAAAGATTTTAACCAATACCTCTTGGGGGGCTGACCGTGATTCTCTCTTGCGAATTTACCGTGCAGTCATACGTTCAAAAATGGACTATGCCTGTTGCGCGTACGGGTCAGCTTGCAAATCAGTATTAAAAAAACTTGACACTGTGCATCATACTGCACTACGCATTTCCTCTGGTGCTTTTAGGACATCACCTGTACATAGTTTTTACGTCACTTGCCACGAACCATCTCTCACCCTCACCCGACATGAGATATCATTAAATACTTACTTTCGTATTCTTTCTCATCCCTCTCATCCATTAAAGAATTCTTTTACAGATACTCATTTAGACCGACTTTATGCAAACCGTTCCATATGTACACCTCCTTTCGGGCTAAGGACTCGTAGGAGTCTTGTTGGTACCCAACTGGAGGATGTTCATGTGTCTACCTGCTCTTTTCATGACATACCACCTTGGGGTATGTTGCAGGTTTTATACCTCCAACCATTTGAAGGCCTTTCAAAACCCAATACTGACCCCATAATTTATCAGAAGTTGTTCTTAGATCACAGGAACAAATATCAAAACTATAGAGAATTATATACAGATGGCTCTAAAACTGGAAATCATGTCGGCTTTGCTTTCGTAGGCAGAAATTACACATGCAGCTATACCCTTCCTCAATTTTGCTCAGTCTTTACAGCTGAATTACTGGCAATTTACGAAAGCCTTCGGTACATCTCCAGGCAAAATGCAAAGAACTTCATAATATACTCAGACTCCCTCAGTGTACTGGAAAACTTAAAATCTGGCTCCCTACATCATAGCTATATACAGAAAGCTTTACATAAGTATGAACAACTTGTAAATCGGGGGTACAGGGTCCTCCTCTGTTGGGTACCCAGCCACATCGGCATCTGTGGAAACGAGAAAGCGGACACACTAGCCAAGAATGCAACCCTCCCGTACACCGGCAATCTATCCTACGGTGACATAAAGTGTAGCATCTCCAGCATAGTAAAAGGCATATGGGTTAGTAATTGGGACAATGAAACGGGAAACAAACTGCATTCTGTCCACCCAGCTCTCACCTATAGGTCATCTCATCCCTATCGCAGACTAGATGTCATCTTAACACGGCTTCGCATTGGTCATACACGGCTCACTCATACGCACCTACTCCTGGGCGATCCTGCTCCGGAATGTCCTCACTGTCATACTCACCTCACCATTCGTCATGTTTTAACCTCGTGCACTGCTTTTAATAATTTTTACCAAATACTTTTTAACAGTTGTCATCCCAAACTTGACGAAATTTTGGGTGAAACCCCACATCGGAATCTGTTCGCCTATCTTAGACGGACCAATATTTTTCATTCTGTGTGAAGTGTCCAACTCTGTCTGACTGGCATCTGGATGGGAGCCCCATCCAGTATTTTCTACTTTTCTATTTTCTACTTTTTACCTACTTTGAACAAGACCTTTTGGTTTTTACTTTTCACGTTTTTAGCCTTTACAGTTTAGCTTTTACTAAGTTTTTTATGGTACCTTTTACCTGACTACCTAATTATATGGCTCTAACCTTTTGTCTGGCGCAGTATGTCCTTTCTGGACCTTGTGCCACTAAAAACCAACTAACCAACCAACCAACCATCAATATTTTTATATCTTTATTTTTTTTTATTTTTTTTTATTTAATGAAGGAATTTAAAAAATTTTAAATAGTAGTATGCTTAATGTTTAGTGTGGTACACTAGTGCATTAACAGTATTTATGAGTGTTTATTTTAAAAATATTGCATATTTAACGGAATGAGTAAAAAAATATTAAGGTTTTGGTAAGTTTGTGCTTGGTTAAAAATATGTGTTTTTGCTGCATTTAACAAATCATTATAATTAAGGTTATGGTATACTTATATTTTTCTGTTAGGTTTATTGTAATGTATTGGGGGGTATAAATTAAAAAAGTAGTATATTGGTGCAGAATTATTCTAACGCGTCGCATTTTTGGATCTTCCGTAGATCTGCGACCAGTGTGGAAAAACCTTTAGTAGAAGAGATAACCTTAAACAACATATGAAGATTCATGATAATAAAAAGCTATTTACCTGTGACATATGTGAAAAGTCATTTAATCGAAGTTATGCTTTGTCGCGTCATAAAAAGATACATACATCAAGTCTTACACATCACAGCTGTGAAACTTGTAAAGAAACGTTCAGCAGGAGAGATAAATTAATGCATCATATGAAAATTCATGAATTACAACAATCCTTTGCTTGTGATATATGTGAAAAGTCGTTTAATCGAAATTGCGATATGCTACGTCATAAGAAACTGCATGAGTCAAACAGTGTTTCTCTTAGCTGTGAAACTTGTGGGAAAACATTCACAAGAAAAGATAATTTAATGCAGCATATGAAAACTCATGTAGGAGAAAAGACTTTTACCTGTGATGTATGCGAGAAGTCATTTAATCGAAATTATGATTTGTCGCGTCATAAGAAGATACATAGTTCACACGCTGCTGGTCTTAGATGCAAAACTTGTGGAATGCTTTTTACTCGAGCAGAATATTTAACTCATCATTTGAAGGTGAAACATTCTAGCAAGTCAGAAGTAACTAAGAAAAGAAAACGAATTTCTTCTGAAAATTTACCTAACAAGCGTATCAAACAGAATAAAGCTTTAGATGTATTTTCTACATATGAATTGCAGCCGACAAATGAGAGCTGTAATGATTTGAAAATTTGCTTAGAAGAAATGAAAAGTAGCATTCTTCAGAAGCTTCTAGATGATTTAAATGAGCAAAGAAGCATTAAGTGGTGCATTATAGTGAATGTAAAACTGGTGCGTACAACTTCAGATGGGGATGAAGAAATCATTACTTCTCATTTTCGAAGCAAGACTTTACTATATTTAGAAGAAAGTACTCTTACAGATCGTATATCAGAGGCTTATGCAAAAATTGAAAGATCTTTCGATGAATTTATACAACTTGGATCTGGATGGACTTTAGAAAGTATCAAGAATGTGGAATTACATACGGCAAAATATCATCCATTTGCAGCTAGTAGTTATATTTCTTTACCTCTTGAGCTAGCAAAGAAGAAAGCTATTCTGAATATACAGAATGAAGATCAGAAGTGCTTTGTTTGGAGTGTTTTAGCTCATCAACTGAATATTGATAGGAAGAATAATCCAGAGCGTGTAGTTCACTATGCTCCTCACGAAGAGAAAATAAAAATGGGAAATGTCCCATGTCCAGCTCCAATCTCGAGAATTTCAACTATTGAACCATTAAATAATTTGTGAATTAATGTGTTCGGATACGAAGAAGAAGAAATTTTCCCATTGTATATATCAAAGCAGAGTCATGAAGATTGTATAAATTTACTATACATCAATGAAGAAGAAAAACAGCATTATTGTTTGATTAGAAGCTTTTCTAGACTGATTGAAGACCTAACTAATCATCAGCATGAAAGATTTTATTGCTATCGATGCATGCATCGGTTTAGCGAAAAAAGAATTTTAGATGCTCATTTAAAATATTTTTCAGAATATGCCGCACAGAAGATCGTAATGCCGAATGAAGATAACAAAGAACTAAAGTTTAATAATCAGCACTATCAACATCCGATACCATATATCATATATGCTGATTTTGAAGCTATAGTTAAGAAGATACATACTTGTCAGCCTGATAATAATTCTTCTTATAGCAATCATATTATGCAACAGGAAGCTTGTGGATACGCATATGTAATTGTGGGACCTAACGGGAAAACTTTTAAACCTATTCAAATATACAGAGGGCCACAAGCGATCGATCATTTTTTATCAAGCATCATGCAAGAGAAGAAAATGCTTGCCAAAAAGCTCCCATTGAATGTGCCTCTAGTTATGACATCGCAAGATATATATAATTTTGAAAGAGCGAGCATTTGTAACTTGTGCAAGAAACCGCTTCATAAGGACCGAGTGAGAGATCATGATCATCTCACCGGCCAGTATAGAGGTGCATTACATAGTCAGTGCAACCTCAAGTATAAATTACATAAGAAAATTCCCGTGGTGTTCCATAATCTGAAGCATTATGATGCAAAGTCTTGGGAAGTTTAAGGAATATGAAATAAGTGTTATACCTACCAACATAGAAAAATATATTTCTTTTAGCATTAGCAGCAAATTTAATAACATAAAAGTATCTTTACAATTCATTGATAGCTTTCAATTTTTAAGTACTTCCCTAGAAAAGCTGGTGCAAAATTTACCTTCTCATAAATTCAATATATTAAAAGAAAACATAACAAAAGGTGATGTTGAGCTGCTACTAAGAAAAGGAATTTATCCTTATGACTATATGCAGTCATTTGAAATGTTTGAAGAAACATGTTTACCACAGCCAATAGCATTCAGAAACAGTTCGACCAGTGAAGATACAATGGCGGCTCCAGGCTGAATTTTCGGAGGGGGCCATTGAACTTTTTAGATAGCCTATAAATTGTTTAAAATGCCAATTGAACGTGAGGAATCGTAAAGTATACGAATCTAAATTTCAAAAACAAAAAGTTCGGAGGGGGCTATGGCCCCTATGGCCCTCTCGCTGGAGCCGCCCTTGTGAAGATATCAGTAAGCAAGATTACGAACATGCACAAAATGTATGGAATTCCTTCAATTTGCGTACTATGGGGGATTATCATGATCTTTATGTCAAGACTGATGTTTTGCAACTGGCAGACGTATTTGAAAATTTTCGAAAACTATGTGTTGAATTTTATGAGTTAGACTGTGCTCATTTGATGACTTCCCCTGGTTTATCGTGGCAGGCATGCATAAAGATGGTGAATCAACGGTTAGAGTTATTTACAGATGTAGATATGCACTTATTTATAGAGAGAGGTATACGCGGTGGCATTTCGATGATCACTAAACGTTTGGCTCGTGCAAACAATAAATACCTAGAAGATTATGATTCATTTCAACCGAGCAGCTACATTATATATTTAGATGCAAATAATTTGTACGGCTGGGCTATGTCACAGCCTTTACCGTATGGAAAATTTAAGAGGATATCACCTGATGTTAGTCTTGAATGGATTTTATCTATACCCGATGATTCAGAAGAAGGGTTTATATTTGAAGTGGATTTGGAATATCCGCAAGAACTCCACGATTTACATAATGATTATCCACTTGCTTCCGAAAAAATTCAAATCCAAGCTGAAGATCTTTCACCGTTTTCACTTGACATTCAACCTTACAATACTTTCAAAAGCTTTACGAAACTAGTTCCCAACTTGAAAGATAAGAAAAATTATATAACTCATTACAAAAATCTGCAGTTTTACTTAAATCATGGATTAAAATTGAAGAAAATACATAAAATTATGGCATTCAAACAGAGAGCATGGTTAAAACCGTATATAAATTTTAACACTGAACAACGTAAAAAAGCCCAATCTACCTTTGAAAAAGATTTCTTCAAGTTACTCATTAATTCAGTATACGGAAAAACCATGGAAAATCTCCGAAACAGAGTTAATGTAGAGCTTGTAAATACAGAGAAGAAAGCGAAGAAACTGGTAGCAGCGCCTTCTTTCAAACGATTTACAGCGTTCGATAATGAACTGGTCGCTGTGGAGCGCTATAATAATTCTATAGTCCTAAATCGTCCCATTTATGTAGGATTTGTGATTTTAGAGTTGAGTAAAATCCTAATGTATGACTTTCATTACAATAATATAAAGAAGAAGTATAATGATAAAGCATCTCTGCTATTCACGGATACGGATTCGCTAACGTATGAAATAAAAACTGAAGATATATATGAAGATATGCTAAATGATGTTAATGTGTATGATACATCAGACTATCCAATCAACCATCCTCTCTACAGCACGCTCAATAAAAAGAAGATAGGTTGTTTTAAGGATGAATTAAATGGTAAGCCCATCGTTGAGTTTGTTGGACTGCGTCCTAAGATGTATTCCATATTAGCAGAAAATATGGAGAAGAAGACAGCAAAAGGTGTGTCGCGTCACGTGGTACAAAAGAAATTATCTCATCAAAACTATAGAGAATGTGTGAAAAATCACCAAGTAACTAGAGAAAATCAAATACGAGTACAAAGTGAAAAACATAGGTTGTACACAGTGCAACAAAACAAAGTTGCCCTAAGCCCCTCTGATGTCAAGAGGTACATATTGAATGATGGCATAAACACGTTAGCACATGGTCACTGTAATATCAGTAGATGAGGTTTATACTAATAAAATTATCTGTTCTAAGAAAAATGTATTGAAAAAATAGGCCTCAAGGGGAATCTCCGCCAAGCATTTGCTAAAAGGGAGATAACGCGCAATATGCTGTACTCCATGAGTGGTGCGGAAATCAGCATTTTTATTTCAACAACTAAATTCACACTATCTAAAAATTATAAAGGGAAAAAAATTTAAGTCGCGTGGTATTCTATAAAAAGAACACATGGTATAAAAGGAAAAAAAATCATAATATAACTCTTATTCTTAAAGCAGAATATTTTTATTCATAAAAAATTAATTTAAAAGAAAAAAAATGTGAAACTCCTTAAATATACGATTAAAAAATAATAATAAGTACACTAATTAGAAATAATAATTCACTCTCAAAGAAATCTACAATTTTTGAAATAATGCTAAGTCCCACTAATCTGCAAAAAATATTTACAGAGAGAAAGAAAATCCTAAACCATAAGAAAAAAGTGAAACCTACTATTCCTTGAATACACTATGAAAATAATAATAAGTTCCCTAATTAGAAATAATTATAAAAAATCAAAGAAACCTACAATTTTTGAAATAATTCTAAGTCCCACTAATCTGAAAAAAAATATTTACAGAGAAAAAAAATCCTAAACCATACTCTTTCGCCAACGGCTTAACCGTTAAGCATCACTGAAAAGGGGAAATTCCCTGCACACTACGCCTTACGCCTGAGGCAGAACCGGCCTTTTCTATCTACTCATCAGGCATGGAGCGAATGAAATAAGTGAATGTAGGAAAAAATGCCCCTAAGAATTATAATTTTTATTGGCAAGGAGGGAGGGGGGTCACAGGGGTACAAGCACCCTCATGTCAAAAAGAATTTAGACTGTAAAATATTGACTTTTTTGCAAATTGAAATACATTTATAAAAGAAAGGATTAAAAAAATTGTGTGCCCCCTCTGCCAACGTAGAATATTTTATAGGCCATTCCCGATTTTTTAAAATATTAAACTTAAACTTATTTGATTTGCTCTTAATGAAGCTCTTGCATTCGCAAGGAGGGGGGGTTGAAGCAGCCACCAGCCCCCTAATGATTAAAATACATTTTTCACGACGAAATTATTCAAAGTTGGAGCATCGTCAAAGTTATTTTAGTTAATACAGTGAAACTTCTCTGGAGCGACCACACTCCGTTCCACACACACACACACACAAAAAAAAAAAAAAATCGATCGTTAAGAGAGGTGGTTGCTGAAAGAAGTACAAACATTTGGTAGCCAAGAAAAAAAAATGATAAAAATTATTGTTTGTTTTGTTGTTCATGAAATTGCATACTAATACATAAATAAGTATACAAAAATATTTTTAAAATCTAAATATCAATAAAATATTTAGAAATTTCAGATTGCTTCGGTCTTTTTTCTTTCTTCAAGAGTACTTCTCTCTTTACTTTTTTGTACATCTGACAAAAGAACACTTATCCTGATAGTCTTCATGCATTCTGAATTTGCCACAATAAAATCTATCTGCTTTCTGAGTTTTCAAACAGCCAAAAGTAACCGCCACCGTCTTCTCCGAATTTCCTTTCTCGCGTGACGCGATCACATTAATGCTCTGCTCCAACAGTAAAATCACTCGTTTCTTAGACATGCACCTGCTGTCGATTTGCAGTTTAGAGGGACTGGTTTGGAATGTGGTTTTTGTTTATTTTATTACCGAAGAATTCCAAGTAGGATAGCGAACCGCTAAAAAATTGGTGCCTTTGTAACCGGTCGATAGAGAAGAGGGTTGCTTAATAAAGGTGGTAGCTTATACAAGTTTCAATGTATTGGCTATTAAGTAGATCACACTGATCGAAACAAATAGAATCATAACGGATCATATACTACAAAACCCTTTCCATATACAATCTTAATGGCACGGGTACTGCTGTCTAACGAATAATTAACATGTTTGCTTCCATCTTTGACAAGATACGACGGCAGCTATTCCCTATTCCCCTTTCGTGCGCATATCTTCCCGGCATAGATTTTCTCTGTGGACCACCGTATTCTCTTGCGTGCAAGTGCCGCGCTACACCGGGACATTCAAAGAACTAGGCCAAAAGTTATGACGGGCACGGAGAAGGAATAGCTGCCGCGTCTTTGCAACGATGGAAGTAAACAGGTTAAACTAATCAGACATTAAAATATTTTTAAAAACCCCGTTCAGAGCGCAATCTATGATAATTACTTTATTTGCCTCTGTATGAGTTATAAATGAATGCTAAATTCAGTATTTTCTATGGGGAGTATTTTTTACAAATCTCAGCTATACGAACTACTAACTCGATTTTTTTTTTAAATCGTGTTAATGAGGTTCGGTAGTATAGGGGTTTCCCCAAAAGTACTAGGCTTAGGACCTTCGAAAGTCTTGTTTTTATTGAGACAATCCCCAAGTATTTGATGAATACTAAAATGCATGAGTATAAATCGAGTGACCTCTTTCCTTTTACACATACACAAACATACTCTTTTCCCATTGAGGGCGTTGCTCGGCTGTCTGCTTAGTTTACCACCATTGCAAAGACGCGAATGCAGAGATTTTGCTTATGTCCATCGTTGTTTCCCGGCATCGTTACTCCCACTGAAGCCCACAGCGTACGCTTTCAAAGACCTGTGCCGGGAAGCAACGATGGACACAGAAGGAAATTCCTTGGTAGTCCAGTACGCCAAATTTGGTCTAGATCCGACGAACGGTCTAGGCGCCTACAGCGAATAAACATACATACATACAAACAGACAAAGAAAAATTCTCCTTCTGCTGCATTATTGGGATGATACTAATTTGATGTAATATTGTTGAGGTAGAAACAGGTCACTGATAGGGAATCGAATTAGACGAAGGATTTAAGAAAAACATGTGCATTGCATACGATGAATGTCCACGGTAAATCCGTGGGGCGAATTCTTGATTATCAATTCTGTTTCTTGTTCAACAAAATAACCAAATTAAATAATTGAATTTAATCAATTAAGTAACGTAAAGAGTTTAATTATTTCTTCTATTTATTATTTTCAAAAGGATGTGCATATTTATGTAAAAAAAAGAGAAAAAAAAGCACTTAGTGCCTAATCTACAACAGAACATATATTATTTTATGAATTATTTTACACTCTAAAATTCTGTTGTGTTTTGATACAAATAGAGGAGTTTTTTGAAACTATTTCTTTTTTTTATTTTTGTGTGTGTGCTGTGTGTATGTTGGGGGAATTATGCAAAAACGGATAAAAAGTATGACGGGTTTATCTGGGATCATGTGCCTCAAAAATAGCTCAAGGGAGACTTGAAATTCGGCAACATTTTAGGTAGTGACTCAAATTATATAACAGGTGAATTTCTATTTAAAAAACTGAATATTCTTTAAAATTTGCTTTTTTTTTTTTTGGTTCTACGTTAAACTGTCTTGAACGAAGGAAAAGACATTTGCTAATACGATAGCTGGCTATTCCACTTAAACAATTAACGATTTTCTTTTCTTTTTTTTAATTTCATTTGATTTTAATGAGTAGCTGAAGTGCCCGTCAACTACAGGCCCGTCTGAACTGAAGTGCCCGTCAACAACTATAATAGTTACTATTAACCAAACACTGTGTAAAAGGTTCTTTTTAATTAATATACTTAAAAAACTAGTGTACTTTTGATAAATGTAAGCTAAGATTAGTGTTCAATAGAGCATTTCGACGTGACGTATCTGTGACGTCAGCTGAGTGACAGCTTCGCGCATCGTTCTGCGCATACTATTTCTTTACCTAAACGTATTATTTAGCAATCTCGGTAATCCGTAAAACATATGTAGCTTTGCTCTGAAGCAGATTTACCCTTCTAATCAATCTAAAGTCGAAATGTTTACAGAAACATCGTGGCAACGATAATAAATAATTGGCTCAAATGCAAATGCTCATTTTGGTTTGCTTGGATTAATCAGTAACTCCTGAAACGTTTAATTGCCTGGAGTAAAATGTTAAGCATCAACTTCATTCAGTTAACATAGTTATATCACTTATGAGGGAACGAAAATTATTTATGAGGACTTACTCATTTACATCTGTTAAACGTCTAAATTCTACATTGCTTGGACATCTGCAAATAATATTGAATAGAATTCAATCCATGGTTGTTGACTATTGTTAGTTTGCATTCATGCAAACAATGTTGCTTATAATTAGTATGAGAATGCTGTTTAAAACTTCTTTCACATAAATGAGATGAGATATGACATATTGATTAACCACATTCTATTCACTTGTAAGAACTTAAGCGTCAATATAATGTGAGAACCTGTAAAACATAAAAATGAATGAGATATGAACTTATATTGGATATCAAATTTATACATGTGTATACTTATTCACAGTGTGAATGAATATTTATACAATAGTATAATGTGATAGTATGTTTATATGTCCCTTTCACAGAATAAAAATCGGCACAATAAAATCTTGACCAAAGTATTTATAATTGCTGATTTAAGATTCAATTAACAGAAAATACTCTATATGCAATTAACAGCGGATACTGTCTCAATTGTTTTTAACAGTATATTAAATTGTTATGATAAATTGTTCATAGCATTAGCAAAAAAAACGAAAAAGTTCAAGTTATTATTAAGATATTATGGATATCATTTCTAACAAAATTCAAAAATTATACTATTAAGAGAGTATGTTCAATGGTAGATTTTCTTCAATTATTGTATATATAAGTTGCATGTTTAATTGGTTGTATGTAAAAATTCTAACCCGAAAAAATAGTTGCATGTGCATAAGAATACAATCGCAATACAAATTGGTATAAGAATTAATTTCACATTCGATTTACAATTTAATTGTCAATACTAGGAAATAGTTAATTCAAAACTGAAGATTCACAATTTGGCAAAACAGAATTATATCAGTTGAAAATTCTAACAATATGGCTGAAAAAACACAAATATGTTGGCTGTAAAATTATTATTCAATAACTTAGTTCGATTACACACATGATTGAATTAATTAGCAAGAATTTCTTTTTACCCTTAAAACAAAATGAAATAATCAAAATATGAAGACAGTTAATACATATCAAAACATAGAATGTACTGCAAAGACCTTACAAACAATATCGAAGAGTCATTTTATCCTTTATTATCAAACATAGTTACTATCTCCCAATATTTAAGAATACATATAGTGAAATGCACTAGGTAATTTTAATTTACCTATGAATATGTCATTAGATTTTAAGAACTATCAAGACAGATATAATTAAAGTTCACATCTGAGTGTAGTTATACTTCTGAAATGTGATATAAGAGTTTTAAAACTTCTGCAGGTATAATTTGGTTAACTGTGTGTCAAGAATTATGAACATCAGTGTTAGGAAATACTCCAAAGGTTAATTGGCAAGAGTGCGTCATGGACAGGAATTTAAGAAAAACATAAATCTAGCACAGGCAAATTCTAGAAGTTATAATTCATCGAGTTGTTTTCTCATACAAATTGAACTAGACAAATTTCATTCATATTGTTTTTTTGTAGCTGAATCTAAGTGGATACATCTATGCAATAGAGACATTTTATCTTGCAATGACGATGAGGCCAACTATGCTAGGAGTGAACTTTACTGATTCAGGTTCTAAATTATAGTGCTATATTCTGCAATTGATGAATATTAGACTAAGACTTACAGATCTCGTCGAAATCAATTATTACATATTAGGTAACACGTCACTGTGATATTTCCATATCAGGACAAAAAATAATACGTGATATTAGTATACTGCAATATGACAGTGAAAATGACCCTGTACATTTGTAAATTACATACAGGTTGTCAGAATTTTATGAAAAAAATATTTGATGGATCCAAGTAATGAGCAAGTTAACACAGGTATACTGTACATTCGAACTTAAAGGCAGTATTTATGAAAACAAACAATATTGGAAACAAGTTATGCAATCCCTACATTATGTGACTGCACATCTTCTAGCGCATAATTTAGCATGACAAACACTTGTATGTATGCTAACATTACAAAATGTTAGTGACTATCATGGCTAAACTTGCTTCATTCAGTAAAATGAACAATGCTATAACATTATTGCGGTCCTTTGAAGTAGAAAATCCTATGGATATTATGCTTTCTGGTTATTTCAACTCATATGCTGATAGTCACTAAATGCACGATACATTAATCAGTGAAGAAAGATAATTGGACAATTACTTATTATCTGTAAAATGAAATAACTAATTAAATAAAACTTTAAGTTATAATACTGAATAAGTTTCTGAATTATAACAAATTTATTGTTAGGCATAATTTTGCTTCGAACATTGAACACTGAAAACATTTTTCACACAAGTAAATTTTATTGCCCAAGCTGTAATAACAAACTTTAAGTAATGCACTGTTTTGTGGATTTCATAGTTTATGCTGAACCTGTACAACTGCTGAGAAATATATATTTGCATCTAACTCATAGTTACATAGTTTGTTGCACCATAACGACTTTTGAATTTCTGCAATAACACTCATTTTTTCATATTGTAAGTTTGAATACATGACTGCTTGTTAACCATCAAATATGAAAACATTCATTTCTGACATATGTAAACAATAGTTAGATAAATTGACTTCATCAGAGCATGTCACAGTTGTCATATTTGACGTCAGATCAGCATCAGGGTTTGGATAATTAAATATGTCAGAAACGCCAGTCTGGTATTTCACTGGAATGATGAAAACCCAATTATAGTCTCTCACTGGACTTGCATGAATAGCCACTAACTTTCATTAGGTACTGACAGATAGAACACATTTAAACAGTGATATACAGTTTCACATTTCACTAAGATTCTTTCACAAAATTATAGCCAATTAAAGGGCCCTTCACAAAAATACAATCAATTAACCTTGCATTGTCTTTTACTGATACTTAAATTTGTTTTGTAATTTTATGTTTATAAAAAAAAAAATCTTCAAAGTATGATTGCTATTTTGATTCATTTAAAAAAAAAAATTCTCTTAAGAGAGGATTCTTCATTGTGTGTAAAGTTCAGTTTGGATGAACGCAAATCATTTCATACAATTGACATGTTAAGTTCATGATTACATTGGATAGAATGACTAACCGATTTACGCTGAATATCGAAATTGTAAAATTCAATACGCATATTAATTTTATTGATTCAATGATAGTTTAAACTTAAAACTAAATGTATCAATGTTCTTAGCAAGATGCCAGATTATTAGGCATGTATAAACTAATAGTGAATGCTGTAATTTGTTTTACTACATATTTATTTAAAATATTAGCAGTTAATTGACTTCACATAGTTATGAATACTTATGTTATGAGTTTCTTTTTTTTCCTGGTTACGTTTCAATTTAGATCAGTAGTAATAGCACAGTTAATGTAATGCGTCATGCAGATTTAGCAAAACTGAAAAGAACAAAATTCTAATTTAACATCGTTCTTAACCTGTTTGCCTTATGCATTAAGAAAATGACAATTGAGAAGAATTCCTTAGTCATGTGACTTAACAGACTATTCACATTTGAAATGCTACCTTGAAATTCAGTTAACTATGCACATTAACTTCTTAACATTATCAAAATAGTACTAGTAATCATATCGTTAATGACTACCAATATCAAATCTGTACGATATCAAATGTATACCGTCCGAACTTCAGTATCCAAATGTACATACCCGAATGCATACACATTACAAATGATACAGCATGGTTCACATACATTACCTACATAAATTGGTCTTTTAAACATTGGTATACCTTACTTTAACTTAACTTAAAGGTATCTTAAACATGAATTGCTTTTCACAATTAACTGTGTCACTAAAGTCAAAACAGGATGACTTTTCTATCTGTAACAGCAACATTATACGACAAAACATGAAATTAAATAGAACTGCTCGAACAAAATTGCTCACAATCAGTTTGTACTAATGCAATCAAGGTAAATACTAGGTTCTAGCGAAAGCATATTGATATGTGATTTGACATTGCAGCATATTTGTTGACATCTGGTAACATTAAAAAACAACTAGTCACTATGATAAAACAATAGTGTATACATAAACCTACAATATAAACAACTATAAATATGTTATAACATGATTTCTTAATGATGAAAGAACGTATCAAGATATACGATACGTTTCAGTAACCGAACTTGACGATAGTTTCACGAATCACTTTACCATGTTATCCTCTAGATTTTTTAATTTAATGACGGCGTACGATTCCACGATGCTTGTCGTTATTGAATGAATGAAGGGAATCGCTTGCGTTGAAATTGAACACATCTTTGTTCAATGAAGTTAGTACGGCATGCGCGAGTTTTGAAAGCGTGAAGAAGTAATTGCCCTGAGTCATCATACACTTCCCCCTGTACGGTTTGCTCTTTTCATTGACTATGCTGGAACTTCCCCATGAGCTTAACGGACATAGTTGCTTGGGAAGAAGCTCCTCAAATGCATGTCTTGAATACGCTTAATGCTTCAAAATGAGCGTCAATGCTACCAGTCATTGTATCAGTTAATTCAAGTTATCCACAAAAGTACCACCATGACGTCCACCTTCCGACGCTCGAGGTTGCAGACTTATGACGGGCTGTTAGTTATACAGCAATGAACATTACTTACGACACAGCAAAATACCTGTATCACTACGCACACATTTCACAACGCGACATCAGCACACATTGAGCTCCGTCAGATGTTAGTTGCAAGGTACGATGAGCAGTCCACCATATTCGGGTGGATGGGAGCAGTACAGACTCTCAGATACCCCCCCTACTTAGCTAACTGCCCACTGTGTTTCTTTCATATTCATTCGATTAAATGACTAAAAGTTTCTTTTAAGAAGGATGAAGGCGGGGACGATGAAGTTATTTTGAAGGAGGGGGTTGGCGGATACGACGTGAATTTATCCTGTACAGTTTGCATTTTCTGTTCGTTGACTTTTCTGTAGTATTAGAGCATTTTCGTTTATTTGAAACGATGCGCAAGCTCGTTGTTAGTCGGCAAAAGTACAACTGGCGGCCTGCGAGTTGAATGGACTGCTAGTCTTAGCAGACATTACTTACGCACAGGAAAACTGTACCCTCGACCTTTCGCGCGGACCTCACACCAATAGCTCCGTATTGTTAGTGAAGGTCGATGGTGTCCCATTTCGGGGGGAGGGGCAGCAGCCTTGAGCCCCCCTTGCTACGCCTAGTCTTTCATGCTAAAAAATGAAATAATGAGGGCAAGAATATTTGATGGATCATAACTTTATTTGGTAAATAAATTTATTGATATCCATTTGTCAGTTTTGGCCCTAACCAACTGCCCCTAGTACTAGTAAAGTGGGATATAGGTAAAAATGTTTGGCAATGGTTAAAAACGTATTAAACGCCCCCTCCTCCTGGAACAATATTTTTTTATAGCATTTAGACCAATGCATTCTTTGATTACGCCTCACGTAACCCAAACTTATGTGTCTTCCACCAACAAACTGAAGCATTTCCCCCGTTTTTCTATCTCAAAGGAATGTGTCTTCCGGGAAGTTCTTCTAAGAAATAGCCGCAGAGTTTTGCGGTGGGTGGTTCTGGGCATAATACACCATAGATACGTGGAACCTGTACTAGAGAGTGTGCGGAACATCAGGTACGGGAAATCGGTACACGTGTCTAGCTATTGGGTGAAATCACTGGCCCTCTCGTTTCCCTTCTAAGAGAGGAGAAGTTTTGAAAGTGATGGATGATCCGGACGGAACGAGACATAACCAGCGAGATGGGGGAGATGGTCTATGGTTTTAATTGATCTGTTTCCTTAGGATAAATTCGTATGGGAAAAAAAAAAGATTGGATTTTCGTTGTAGCTCTTATTTGTTTAACAAATACACTTTTTATTCCTCCTTAAGACTCAATTTTTGTTCTTTCTTTTTTTTTTAAATCTCATGATTTTTAAAATTATTGCTCATTTTATTTATAAGTTTGGCGAAAATTTCCATTGAATAACACACTAGATGCCATAAGGCCATAAGGGGAGAACATTACAAATTCAAGAGTGAGTATAGAGAAGTTTCAGCAGGTTTTGGAAGGAAAAAAAAAATCTATGTACACGTATACAAATAAACCTCCCGAAGTTGGACATTTGCAGTTCCCACAAAAATTGTTCAATTTTTGGAGGTGTTCAAATTATGGAGGTATATGTATATGTTATGAGTAAACTGTATACTTAGGAAAGTGTCCAGCGTACGAAGGTGTTCAAGTTAAGAGGCTTACTATGTATAGTTCTTATACGTAGTTCAGGGGGACATGTGCCCCACCCCCATTTTTTTCTGATCTACGCTTACGAATGTATACTGAAATTATAAATTTTCAGCTCTGAACAAACATAAATGATGTTTTAAAAAAACCATGATTTTGCTGTTAAAAAAATTAAGCAGTGAATAATAAAAATATTACACTAAGGTTTTATATTGTTGTTAAAAACGCTATAAACGCTCATATAAGTTTATTTTTATATTTAAAATATAATGAGTTTGGTATAGACTTATTTGTTTATAATACTTTAATAAACAACGGTATAATGCACTGGCGGCAGTAGTCGCAAGTTTTCATTTCGGCCTCACGGTTTGAGTTGGGAAAAAGGCCTTCGCAGAAAGACAGAAAAATAATTTACGATACCCGTTCTGTGCTGCGAAAAATATTAAACGATCCTGTTTTCTTCGACGGCTGCTTTTAAAGTCTTTTGTATAGAAAGTTTAATAAACGGCTAAGATTTGACATGAATAAATGACAGATCTCAGATCTGACATAAGTTGACGCAGATGGTGGTGATAATATTTTGCGCTCTTTTTGTGTACGTGTTAAGTGTTGCTAATGCGTCTTGCTTTATCAAAGGCGTCGTTCTATTATTTGATACACTTCATGCATTTTATGCCGTCTCTGGTATCTTGCAACATTTGTTACAACTTGCGTCAACGGATTGTGGATTACGTTATTGTGATCATTGGCGGATACAGATTTTTTGGGGGGAGGAAAAGTTTGTTTGACCTAAAAAAAATATAAAATAAAGAAAAAGCTAAGGTAATGTAATTTTGGGAGAAAAAGCTGATTTCAAGAAAGAAAGGGGAGGGGGAACTGAACTGATCCCAACGTACAGTGATGTTCAGTACAGAAAAGCGAAATGTTTCCCTTCAACATTGTCATCTGTAAGCTTGTCGTTGATAAACGACCTTTTGCACGGGAGGTAAAGAGCAGGGAAGGTTTGACATTTGGCTTCCGGTTTCAAGTTAACACCCACTGTAAAAATCCCTCCCCTTTTCTGCATCATCTTTGGCACCCGAAGTGTACAGGTCATCGACCTTGAACTAACAAGACGGAGCATTGGAGCGGAAACCGTGTTCGAACATCTCCGGCGAGCAACCCACAAACAGCTGATCTTTGTTGTTGTTTGGAAGATCGCGCACGTTGTATTGCGTATCTCGGCGCGTTGATATACAGCTATGTTTTACTTCTAGAAACCGCTCAAAACATCATGAATGAGCATGTTAAAATTAATTCTTACTTCCCTTTAATACACAACCTATTAGAGTAGAATATTAATATTTAATTCATTTCGATTGTGTCTTTCTTTAATAATAAATGATTAATTTTCGCTATTGTAAAGACCAAAATTAACTAACTGGAAAGAGTACTAATTAAAAAATACAAACTTTTTGTATTTTAACTTGCCAAGAATTAATACATATCTTAGTAGTCGATAATTTAAAATATTTAACTGATGAGGAAATTATTTACATGGTAGACAAAAATAAATAGATCAATATAATTTTCAAAAGATAAAGAAGAAATTATGCAAATGTTGGACCAAAATAAATACAAATTAATGAAGAAAAAAAAACATTTTTATTAATTAATCCACCACTTAAAAAGTACACCAACAATTCTTGAATATAAAACACAGATCACTTAAACAAATATGTTTACTCTTACATTCCCTAATTTTGGCACTCAAAATACATATTATTAAAAACAATTACAATTCATCGCAAAATTTAATACAATAGGCTAATAAGTGGATAAAAAATAAAATGCTTCTATGAAGGAAAAAATATAGATCCATGTTTAATAAGAATGTAAAAATATTTGTTTAATATTAAATAGATAACTATGTAAAGTATTGTTTAATTAAGAAGCTGAATAATAGAAAATGCTAAGAAAAATCTAGGAATTTTAAATATCTTATTTAGAATTACACTCCTTCATTTTAAAATTGTTTTAGAAAAATTAAGTAAAATTTAACTAATAAAACACTCACAAAAAATAGATGTCTCCTTTTCCGATGAATCAGATGCAGAGGATGATAACACTGAACTAGTGGATCAATTACCAGACTAGAATAACGGGGATCAGATGGGTAATTTAGAAATTTAATTAATTTTGTTTTTTATTGAATTTATTGAATGAGGATGGGGTATATATTCACCACTATACAACAAATATAAACACCATTATTAAATACAAAATTACTGGTTTTTAAATAAAATTAATTTCGTGAATGTTTTCCTTATATTCTTAGAATTATTTTTTAAATTATATGAAGCGGTTACATGGTGCATTCTTATTTGTAAATATTTTTCAATTATACATTTTACTAAAATTATAAAATTTTTATTTTCTCCTTCATGGTCAAACATATGGTTTTCGAGGCATTTAAATAAATTATTTACATTAATTTTCTTTAAAGCTTGCTGTGTCATATAAAGAATAATTTTGTTTTTCCCAAGACCAAATGCTTTTTGAGTCTGGCGAAAAACAATTTCTGTGTGTTTACATAATAGTACAACATCATTTGCTGGTGCAATTAACCCAGCATCAGGTGAAAATGCCTTATAGGCTATCAGCCCAGATTTTTCTTCATGCATGGATCCACGCTTTACGTAGATGCTCATGAGAAGGAAATCTAAGAAATAAAGGCAGTTCTCAAGTAAACATTTTGACTAAAAGACACATTTTTGCACTGTAGGGTAACAAAACATGTGAAAATGCCTTATAGGCTAAAAAATTAAATCTACTGACTAATTAAAATCTACTGACAACATAAGTGAGACATAAACATAAATGAATCTATCCTTAATTATTTCAATCAAATTTTGCGTTAGATCAAAAGAAATTTAATTACAATCTACTGATCATAACATAAATGAATCTATCCTTAATTATTTCTATCGAATTTTGCCTTAGATCAAAATAAATAATGTATAAACAAGAGAAATAACAGTTTCTGAAATATAAACATAAAAATATATTTTTCTCTCTCATTTTGCGATCAAATTAATTATAACTATCTTCGCAATCATTGCTATTAAACATAGAAAAAAGTAGGGAACTTACTAAAAATAAAAATATATTTCATTGACACATTTTGTTTACATTAACTTAAATTAATTTAGTCAATATCTGACCATCTAAAGTATGCAAGCAATTAAAATCCTATACATGACATAAAAGTTAGACATTTAAAACAATAAAATACGTTTCTTTTACATTAGGTTACACAATATCAAATAAAAAGCTTTCAACTTTAAAAGAACGTCGGCGTATTGCCACGTGCAATGACCGGATAGTTAAGACCTATTTCTATGATGATCAAAGAAAGTTTTCACTTAAATGAATGGAGTAAAACATTGAATAAGGTGTAATTTAACGTCTAAAATCATACTTACGTGAAAAAAGAATATCCTTGGCCGGCTTTAGCATTAGAATTGTATGCGGCACAAGAGTTCACCATGTTCACTGTATGGGCGCAAAGGCGAATGAGTCCCACATTCACGTGACCATTTGGCTGGAGATGTTCGAATCAAAAACTGGTTTCCCGCTCGCAAGCGTGCTCCGTCTTCTTCAGTGAAAGGTCGATGCCCAGAACCAAAGAATTCTACACCTATAAGCGAAAAGCCTACCTGGCTGGTGTGCCAAAGATGATGCAGAAAAGGGGAGGGATTTTGACAGTGGGTGTTAACTTGAAACCGGAAGCCAACCTGTCAAACTTTCCCTGCTCTTTACCTCCCGTGCAAAAGGTCGTTTATCAACGACAAGCTTACAGATGACAATGTTGAAGGGAAACATTTGGCTTTTCTGTACTGAACATCACTGTACGTTGGGGTCAGTTCAGTTCCCCCTCCCCTTTCTTTCTTGAAATCAGCTTTTTCTCCCAAAATTACATTACTTTAGCTTTTGCTTTATTTTATATTTTGTTTAGGTCAAACAAACTTTTCCTCCCCCCCAAAAATCTGTATCCGCCAATGATCACAATAACGTAATCCATAATCCGTTGGCACAAGTTGTAACAAATGTTGCAAGATACCAGAGACGGCATAAAATGAAGTGTATCAAATAATAGAACGACGCCTTTGATAAAGCAAGACGCATTAGCAACACTTAACACGTACACAAAAAGAGCGCAAAATATTATCACCACCATCTGCGTCAACTTATGTCAGGTTTGGTTTGGTTTGGTGGTGTTTATTAGCACAAGGTCCAAGAAGGACAGGCTGCGCCAGACAATGAGTTAAAACCATATAATGATGCATCCAGGTAGATAGTGTCACAAAAAACCTAGTAACAGCTAAAATGTAAAGACTAAAAAGGTGAAAAGTAAAATTCAATAAGTGTTAAAAGTAGATAGAAGTGGGACAAGACATCTGGATGGGGTCCCCCATCCTGGTACTACTCAAACAAAATTCACACTGAATAAAAAATATTGGTACGCCTAAGAAAGGCAGATACATTCCGATGTGGGGTTTCACCCAATATATCGTCATGCTTGGGATGAGAACTGTTAAAAAGTATTTGGTAAAAATTTTTAAAAGCAGTGCATGAGGTTAAACCATGACGAATGGTGAGATTGGTATGACAATGTGGGCATTCCGGGGCAGGTTCACCCAGGAGTAGGTGCTTATGAGTGAATCAGGTGTGTCCAATGCGGATACGTATCAGAAAAACGTCGTACTTGCGGTTGGGATGAGAGGGCCAGTAGGTGAGAGTTGGGTGTATTTTATGCAGTTTATTTTCTGTTTCTGTATTCCAATCTTTAACCCAATTGTCCTTGATTAAGTTAGAAATTGCTGACTTGATGTCACTGTAAGGAAACGGGCAGGTATAAGGGAGAGTAGAATGTTTAGCCATTGAGTCGGCTTTCTCGTTGCCCTGGATCCCAATATGACTGGGTACCCAGCAATAAAGTATGTCGCAGCCGCTACTTGTAAGTTGTCCGTGCAAATGTAGGACTTTACCAATATAGCTATTGGAAGAAGAGCCTGATTGGAGGTTTTCAAGAACGCTTAAAGAGTCTGAGTAAATTATAAAGTGCTTTTTATTTAACTGGAGACTTTCGTAAATGGCGAGAAGTTTGGCTGTGAATACTGAACAAAGTGTAGGGAGAGAGTAACTACAAGCGTGGGAACTACTAGTGTAGGCAAAGCCAACGTGGTCCTCAGACTTGGAGCCATCAGTATATAGATATTCATAATTGGGGTACTTGGCTTTGTGGTTTTGGTATAGCTGTTGATATATTGTAGGGTCAGTGTTCTGTTTTATGAAGCCTTTGAATGGTTTTAAGTAGGGGATATGCAAGGTGTCCCAAGGTGGGACTTCATGAAGAGAAGAAGCGGCAACTTTTACACCTGCGAAAGGGGTACCTATAAGACTCCGGCGCGTTCTGAGCCCGAAAGGAGGAGTGCACGACGGACGATTCTGATAGAGGCAATCCAGATGGGTGTCTGTAATAGAGTTTTTTAATGGGTGGGAAGGGTGAGATAGGATGCGAAAGTATGTGTTCAATGAAAGCCTATGACGGATATGGTTGAGAGAGGGTTCACTACATGTGACATACAAGCTTTGTGTGGGCGATGTCCTAACAGCACCTGAACAAATACGTAGTACAGTGTGATACACAGTGTCAAGTCTCTTTAAGATTGACTTGCAAGCTGATCCATAAACGCAGCAAGCATAGTCCATTTTTGATCGAATGACCGCTCGGTAAATGCGTAAAAGGGAGTCCCGGTCTGCACCCCAGGAAGTTGTGCTAAGTACTTTTAAAATATTTAGGTTTCTTTCGCATTTACTGCGGAGGTAAGCAACATGGTTTGCAAACGTGAGTTTTTTGTCAAAATACAGGCCTAAAAATCTGGTGGAGTCATGAACTGCTATTTTAGAAGCATCCAGGTAAATTTCAGAATCTGGGTGGATCCCACGTCTCCGGCAAAAGTGTGTTGCGGTGGTCTTTTCGGCAGAAATATTAAAACCATTTTTAGTGCTCCACTTGACGATGTGATTAACAGAGTTTTGAAGTTGGCGCTCGATGAGACGCATGTCCTTCCCCTGGCAGGATATCTGGAGATCATCCACGTATAAGCTGCCTTGAACAGTTATAGGAAGTTGTTAAAGTTGGTTGGTTGGTTGGTGTTTATTGGCACAAGGTCCAAAAACGACATGCTGCGCCAGACAAGAAGTTAAAATCATATCATGATGTATTCAGATAAAAGTTACCACTAAATCTAGTAAAAGCTAATTGTAAAGACTAAAAAGGTAAAAAGTAAAATTCAAAAAGTGTTAAAAGCAAATAAAAAGTGAAACAAAAACATCTGGATGGGGGTCCCATCCAGATACAATTCAGACAAGTGCAGACACTTCACACCGAGAAAAGAATGTTAGCCCGTTGAAGGAATAAAACAAGTGATGGTGAGGGGTTTCACCCAAAAGGTCGTCAAGTCTGGGATGAGAACTATTAAAATAATTTAGGTAAAAGGTTTTAAAAGCAGAGCAAGAGGTTAAAAGATGATGTATAGTAAGATGAGTATGACAATGAGGGCATTCTGGAGCAGGTTCACCCAATAGAAGGTACTTATGGGTAAGCCTTGTATGGCCAATGCGAAGACGAGTCAGAATAACATCGTGCTTGCGGTATGGTTGCGTGGACCAGTGGGTAAGGGCCGGCCGGATAGAGTGAAGTTTGTTTAGGGTTTCACCGTCCCATATATGATCCCAAGTGCCTTTTGTTAGGGAAGTGATGCCAGATTTTATATCAGTATAAGGTAGATCGCAATTATATGGGACAGTAGAATGCCTGGCTAAAGAATCAGCTTTCTCGTTTCCAAGAATCCCAGTATGGCTAGGTACCCAGCAGTAGCGGATGTTGTATCCACGGTTCATGAGTCTCTTGTGCATGCATAGGACTTTTAAAATATAACTATGAGTGAGGGCGCCGGATTTCAGATTCTCTAATACACTTAATGAGTCAGAGTAGATGATGAAATGTTTGGTATTTGTTCTCGAGATGTAACGAAGGCTTTCATAAATAGCTATTAATTCGGCTGTAAATATGGAGCAAAATGAAGGTAGGGTGTAGTTGTAAGAATGATTTCGATGTATATAAGCAAAGCCAACGTGATAAAGAGATTTTGAGCCGTCAGTATATAGTTCGTCGAAGTTTCTATATTTGCTTTTATGGTCTAGAAATAACTGTTGGTATATTATGGGGTCAGTGTTTGGTTTTGTGAAGCCTTCGAATGGTTGTAGGTAGGAAATCTGCAATTTAGTCCATGGTGGCACTTCATGAAATGAACAAGTAGATGCATTAACATCCTCCAATTGGGTACCGACTACACTCCTACGGATTCAAAGTCCGAAGGGGGGAGTGCAGGAAGGGCGATTTTCACAAAACTGGTCCCATTGGGTGTCTATTAGAGAATCCTTTAAGGGATGTGAAGAATGAGAAAGGATGCGATAATAGGTATTTAATGATAATTTATGACGTATGAGAGTGGGAGATGGTTCATGACAGGTGACGTAAAGGCTATGTACAGGCGATGTCCTAAAAGCTCGAGAGCATATGCGTAGTGCAGTATGATGCACAGTGTCAAGTTTTTTTAGTGCTGATTTAGAAGCCGATCCATAAACGCAGCTTGCATAGTCAATTTTGGAACGGATGACGGCACGGTAGATACGCAAGAGAGCATCACGGTCTGCCCCCCAAGAGGTATTGGTTAAAACCTTTAAAATGTTAGGTTTTTTCTCGCATTTATTGCGGATGTCTGAGATATGTTTAGCAAATGTAAGTTTCTTGTCAAAATGTAAACCTAAAAATTTAACAGAATCTTTTACAGCAATATTAGTATGGCCCAGATAAAGTTCCGGATCCGGGTGAATCCCACGCTTCCGGCAAAATTGGGTACAAACTGTTTTCTCTGCTGATATTTTAAACCCATTTCTGTCACACAACTTTAAGATGCGGTTGATGGCATTCTGAAGCTGGCGTTCTATCAGGCGCATGTCCTTTCCCTGACAGGAGATTTGCAGGTCGTCTACATAAAGACTACCGTAGACAGTCGAGGGCAGTTGTTTCAGGATGTTGTTAATTTTTATTGAGAAGAGGGTGACACTAAGAACGGAGCCCTGTGGAACACCCTCCTCTTGAACAAAGTTATTAGATAGCATGCCATTAATCCGGACCCGGAAATTTCGGAGTGACAGAAAGTTTTTTATAAAAGTGGGTAGGTTGCCTCGAAGTCCTATATTATGAAGATCCAAGAGGATCCCGTACCTCCACATTCGGTCATATGCCTTTTCAATATCAAAAAACACAGAGACTAAGTGGTTCTTCCGTAAGAAGGCATTACGAATTTGGGTCTCTAATTTTAATATGTTATCTATGGTGGATCTACCCTTCCGGAAGCCACTCTGGAAGGGATGTATATGGTTCCCTGTTTCTAAAATGTAGACAAGACGGGTATTGATAATTTTCTCCATTAATTTACATAAGCAACTAGTAAGGGCTATGGGTCGGTAGTTATTAGGGTTAGATGTATCTTTTCCTGGTTTAGGAAAGGGAATAACTATTGCATTTCTCCAAGAGGTGGGAAAGGTTTGTTCGTTCCATATTCTATTGTACAATTTCAAAATTTTGAGTAAAGATGCATGGGATAAGTGTTTCAGCATTTCATAAGTAATACCATCGGGACCTGGGGATGTGTTTGACGACTGTTTTAAGTGTTTGGTGAGTTCATGGATGGTAAGGTCGCTATTGTATGTGAAGTGTGAGGAGGTTTTGAAATTTATTTTTTGTCGTTCTGCTTGTTGTTTATATGGAAGGAAAGAATTTGAGTAGGAGGTACTGCATGAGATGGAAGAGAGAGATTCACCAATACTATTTGCGATTTCTTTTGTTTCGGATATAATGCTGTTATTTATGGATAGACAGGAAATAGACTGATTAGTATAAATACCCATGGCTCTTTTTGTTTTCGTCCATAGTTCCTTACTAGAAGTAGAGGCTGTAATGCTGGAGATATATTTGATCCAGGATTCTCTTTGACACTGACGCCGGACTCTACGTGCATAAGCTTTAGCTTGCTTAAAGTGGGTGAGATTTTCGGTGGTGGGGAACCGCCGAAAATTGCTCCAGGCTTTCTGCTGCTTCTTTTTAGCAAGGGTGCATTGTTCATTCCACCACGGTTTTTTATTGCGTCGAGGTCTGATGCCTGATTTAGGAATACTGGCATCAGCGGCTTGGATGATGATTGAAGTAACGTTTTGTACAACCTCGTCTATGGCGCCTTCAACAACATCAGAGGTGATGGCAGACAGAGAAGTGAAGGTGAACCAATCTGCCTTATCATGAATGTATCTAGGTACTGAAGTATGTTAGGGATTGTGGTACAGAGGTGACAGAAGAATCGGAAAATGATCACTGTTGTGGAGATCGCTGGATACAGAAGAATTATATGTTGAGAGAAGTGATGGAGAACAGATAGCAAGGTCTATTGCATGGAAAGTTTTAGTTGGATAGTGAAAATAAGTATTGTCACCATTATTCATGCAGCAAAGGGAGAAGTCAGTGAGAAGTTGTTCGATTTGAAGGCCTCTATTGTTGGTGTCCTTGCTACCCCACAAGGGACTATGAGCATTCATGTCACCAAGGAGGATGAAAGGAGGAGGAAGTTGCTGAATGAGACTATTGAGGGATGTTTGGCTTATGGCTTCACTAGGAGGGAGGTATATACTGCAGACAGTTGTGAGTTGTTTTAATTGAATACGAGTGGCAACTGCTTGGAGATTTGTGTTAAGATTGACCATAGTGTGAGGATAACTATTGTTAATTAATAGGGCAACTCCACCTGTGGCCCTATCATTGAGCTCATAGTCCTTGCGAAAGATGGTGTAATTATGGATTTTAGTATGTCTATTGGTTTTGAGAAAAGTTTCCTGAAGGGCAAAGCAAGCGGGGTTATGATCATAAATCAGCGTTTTGAGGTCATCGGTTTTATTAAGGAAACCGTGGCAGTTCCAAGACAGCAGCAGAGCCATTATCATGTTGTGTTTGGGATGATGCTCATCTTGCTCCGAACCCCCGTAGGCTTGAGAGGGGTGCTAGGGATGTCGTCATCATCCATGGGAAGATCTGACATTTCAGAGTCAGAGGTGTCCAAATGTAGGATAGTATCGTCTATAGGGCGTTGTGGAGGAACATGTTTGATTTTGGGTTTATTGTACTTTGATCTGTAGACCGAAGACTTTTTTATTTGTGGTCGGGTTGAGGTAACATTTTGAGAGTTTTTCTTTGATATATGTTTTTGTGGAGCCGTGGAGGATTTATTTTGATTAGAGATGGATTGTTTAGGTATTTGGGCTGTTGCAGAAGGAGACAGGTACGGATTTTGGTAATTCAGTTTGAGTTGCTCTTGTTTTAGTTGATTTTGTTGCAGCTGCATAAGATAAACCAGGTGTTGGTGTCCGGCTTTCTATTATCTTACGGGCTTCCGGATATGAGAGTCTTTAAGAGGCACGTAGGGACTGAATTTCTTTTTCAAACGCCCGGGCAAGATCTGGAGTATGAAGGATGTTCCTCTTTACAGTTTACACATTTTGGAGTTGCAGAGCAGGACTCACTGTCGTGGTCAGAAGCACCACAGCGAGCACAGGCAGGTGACCCACGACAGGAGGTTTTAGTATGGCCGAACTTTTGACACTGGAAGCAACGGATTGGATTTGGTACGTATGGTCTCACAGGGCATAATAAATAGCCGGCTTTAATATGAGATGGAATAGTGGGTGACTGAAAAGTTAAGATAATATGTTTAGTTTTGATTATTTGATTATTGCGTCGAATAGTGATTCGAGGAACGGCACTTACTTTGTCATCTGTTAGGTTTTCTAATATTTCAGCTTCAGAGCAGTGCAAAAGGTCGGGTTCTGATACGACTCCTCGGGAGATGTTTAGGGAGGTATGAGGTGTCACTGTAACAGTTCTTAGGCCAAGGTTTTTAATTTTCATTATTTTGGAAGCTTGTCTATTGTTTGATACTTCTACTAATAGGTCTCCAGATCTTAATTTTTCTACTTTTTTTACTTCTCCTACATTGTCGGTGATATATTTATGTATTAAAAAAGGTGATGTTTCATTAAAATTACCTTCAACATAGTGTACGATGAAGAATCGAGCGTTCATGTGTACTAATTGTGATTCAATGTTTCACTACAAGTTGACAGCGGAGCATTGACGATAGACGAAGAATTTTTCATATCCATGTTGGGAAAATTTGAGATTCGGACCCGACCGCACCACCCACCACGGAGCCCAACAAGGGGATGTGCATTTGCACACCAGTGCTAGTCGGGTCTATACGCTCACAGTACATCCCTTAGGCAGCGTCCACCCTTAACGACGTTCCCAGTAGATGTCCGATTGCTTGATCCTTAGCAGTTGATCGAAATCAGTAGCACCAGCCGATTGATACACAGGGGAACGCTGTGTACCTCCCGTTTACCCGAAGCTGAGGCCAAAGCAATGTGTTGGAGAAAAGACCCCTCAATTACCAGGATCCCCATTTCCGGGGACACGGGTCTCCACGCACGGCAAACACGTGGGTAGTTTTCCGCCAATGGAAGCTGACGGCACAGAGTGGCTGCAGCTTCTAAAGGGGGGCCCTCACACCCAAAGAGGAAACTACGCCGAGGGGGAAAGTGAAGGATAAAGCTAAGGAGAAGGGAGGGTAGAGGAAAGAGAAGCGAAGGATCGCTGGGGCCCCGGGATTGCGACACCCGTAAAGACCTAAAGTAGGTCTTCCCCCTGAGGGAGGAAGTTGTTAAACAATATCGTTGATTTTTATAGAGAAAAGAGTCACACTGAGAATGGAGCCCTGGGGCACTCCTTCCTCTTGTATGAAGTTATCAGACAGGATGTTACTGATTCGTACTTTGTAGTTTCTTAGGGAAAGGGAATTTCTGATAAAAATAGGCAGGTGCCCACGGAAGCCTAGAGCATGCAGGTCCCGGAGGATCCCGTATCTCCAAGTCCTGTCGTAAGCCTTTTCAATGTCAAAAAGATGGATACCAAGTGGTTTTTCCTCAGGAATGCATTTCGAATTTGCATCTCCAAATTTAAAATGTTGTCATTAGTAGATCTACCCTTTCGGAAACCGCTCTGGAAAGGGTGGATGTGGCCTTCGGTTTCAAGGATATATACAAGGCGTGCATTGATTATTTTCTCCATTAATTTGCATAGACAGCTAGTAAGGGCTATGGGACGGTAATTATTTGGGTTGGAGGTGTCTTTTCCAGGTTTAGGGAATGGAATAACTATGGCATTTCTCCATGAGGAGGGAAAGGTTTCTTCACTCCAGATTCTATTGTATAATATCAAAAGGTTTAGTTGAGAGTCATGGGACAGGTGTTTTAACATTTCATAAGTAATACCATCGGGACCGGGAGAGGTATTTGAGGACTGTCTTAAGAATTCTGTGAGTTCATTAATTGTAAGGGCACTATTGTAAGAGAAGTTGGAAGAAGTTTTAAAGTTTATTTTTTTTTGTTCTGATTGTTGTTTGTATGGGAGAAAAGAATTCGAGAAAGAGGTACTACTAGAGATGGAAGATAGGGTTTGACCGATAGTATCTGCGATTTCTTTTGTGTCAGAGATAATTCGGTTACCACTGTACAGACAGGATATTGAGTTGTTATTATAGATTCCCATGGCTCTTTTGGTTTTGTTCCACAGCTCTTTACTAGATGTGGAGGTGGAGATCCCGGAGATGTAGTTAATCCAGGATTTTCTCTGGCTCTCCCGTCGTTTTTTACGGGCTTTTGCTTTCTTAAAGCTAAGTAGGTTGTCAGTGGTGGGGTCAACTTATGTCAGATCTGAGATCTGTCATTTATTCATGTCAAATCTTAGCCGTTTATTAAACTTTCTATACAAAAGACTTTAAAAGCAGCCGTCGAAGAAAACAGGATCGTTTAAAATTTTTCACAGCACAGAACGGGCATCGTAAATTATTTTTCTGTCTTTCTGCGAAGGCCTTTTTCCCAACTCGAACTGTGAGGCCGAAATGAAAACTTGCGACTACTGCCGCCAGTGCATTATACCGTTGTTTATTAAAATATTATAAACAAATAAGTCTATACCAAACTCATTATATTTTAAATATAAAAATAAACTTATATGAGCGTTTATAGCGTTTTTAACAACAATATAAAACCTCAGTGTAATATTTTTATTATTCACTGCTTAATTTTTTTAACAGCAAAATCATGGTTTTTTTAAAACATCATTTATGTTTGTTCAGAGCTGAAAATTTATAATTTCAGTATACATTCGTAAGCGTAGATCAGAAAAAAATGGGGGTGGGGCACATGTCCCCCTGAACTACGTATAAGAACTATACATAGTAAGCCTCTTAACTTGAACACCTTCGTACGCTGGACACTTTCCTAAGTATACAGTTTACTCATAACATATACATATACCTCCATAATTTGAACACCTCCAAAAATTGAACAATTTTTGTGGGAACTGCAAATGTCCAACTTCGGGAGGTTTATTTGTATACGTGTACATAGTGTTACATAAAAATGTAACACTCTTAGCAGATATCAACAACACACATGTGTTTGTAAACAACACAACTCTTTGCCACTCACGGCAAGAGAAACTAAAGAGCAGTGGTCCCAATATTCTAACCACGTTAAAAAAATTGAAAAATACTATTGGGATATAGATAATTTGGTCGAAAAAACAATTGACAATATAAGTTTTATAGTAGGGGGAGATCCCTCTGAAGACACAGATACTGCAAGTGAAGGTATGGAATCCGATTTCGAAAATGATAGTGATTCTACCTTAAGTGGAATAGAACCACTATAAGCACACATAGCACACATAAATAGTCTTTTTCAAGGCTCATGGTTTTGATAGGCCTCCTGGGGAAACACTCCATGTAAAAAAAAAGTTGTTAATGCGTCTAACGCAATAACTCAAAAGTGGTGTGGAAAATTGCATAATAAAATAATAATGAAACTAAAAAAGCTATTATACAGAAACAAAACACATAAAAATACGCAGTTATGGCTCGGGCTTTAAAGACAAATGCGGGTTGAAGGGGAATCACTGACGTTGCGTATTTCCCGAGATAGGAGCGCACGGATAAGTGGGAAAAAAAAGATAGATGGTGCATTGTAAAATTTTACAAATGCTATTAGAAAATAAATTTATAAAATTCCTAAGTCTAGATTTAAAAAATAATGTAATTATATTCATAAAATTCACTTAAATAGTTTTTTCAGGCTCCAGCTCAACTTAAAGGATATCCTGCCTCTACACTGCAAAATTTACAGAAAAAAACCTGTCAGCCAGGGCGCTAGTTTATTTCTGTATATTTTACAGAAGTCTTCCGTAAATTTTCAGTTTCTTTTACAGAAATCTTCCGTGTATGAAAAAAAAATACGGAAGACTTCTGTAAAATATACGGAAATAAACTGTCGTCCTGGCTGACCGTTTTTTTCAGTCAGTTTAACAGACTTTTTTTTGCTGTGTAGCCCCCATTAATACATGCTGAGTGTTCTTTTCAAGTACAAAAAGTTGTTACAATACTTTTAAACAGCTTTAGAAACAAACCACGTTATAAAAGCGTGCGTGTTTTTCAGTTTTTAAACAGAAAAAGCAGAACATTTTCATATTATTATTTCAAATTATTTTCATATATATATGTATATGTGTGTGTGTGTGTGTGTGTGTGTGTGTGTGTGTATATATATATACATATACACATACACACACAAAAATACTAAAGATATTATTTGGGTATTCGTGAAAAAAAGGTCTATAAATAGAACAAACTTTTAAATTATTGTATTGACTTGATAAATGTGTAAAATTTCAATTTAATCCGACGTTCTGAAGTTCATGAAAGTTACTTTTGAACGCTCTTTACATACATACATACATACATACATACAGGTGAATTTAATAAAAGCGTGTTAGTAAAAAAAAAAAGAAAGCAAGAAAGAAACCTAGAATTATTTTGTAGATACATATACAAGTGTGTTCGATTTATTGGAATATTTCGACGGTCATTTACAGTATATTGTTCATATTTCCCCAGAAATTTTTTTAAAATCCACTGTAAGTTTACTAGCCGTGTATGCGCGATAAGGTGCCAATTTCGGCCACCCAACGCAAAATCTGTTACCGAATTTCCCCAGTGGACTCGACCAAATTCACATGACCGACTGCCAAGTTATCGTGGCAGGACTATATTTAACCGTCATCAATTGCGCCTTGCGAACGTCCCCAGTCTGTGAAACGCTACGTCATAGGAGAAACTGGTTTTCCGTATCTCCGATCAGCAGAGTCGAAAGGAATGACTCCGAGAGGAAAGAGGAAAATTTCCTCACGCGTAGTCTGGCAACAGTTTTTAAAATAAGTACGTTGAGAGACGCTAAGAAATCAGTTGAGGAAAAGTCGTGATGTAAGAAGTGTGTGTTGCGGAGGGGCTCCCCATACATTCCATTGTTAGGCTTCGAGCCATTTTGCAGCGTGGGGAGCCCCAGGCTAATCTTCTGTCAAGTTCTAAATGGAAAATTCAAGAAATAATTTTGACACCTGAATTTTATTCAACCTCAAAAAGACTGAAGTGTTTGTTCAAAGAAATTTCGTATTTTCCTGTTTTGAGGCAAAACGACAATGGTGAATGAAATACTGATCTTAAAAGAAAGTGAACGTCACGTGTCTACATACAAATCAACGACATGTACGTCAAATATTGTGAAGATTTCTGCAAATCCCAAAAATTAACATAGATGATATGTAGCATCGTGCCACAGTGATTTTGTTTAAAATTGTGTATTGTGTGTGTAGTATTAAAGGTGCTTTTTACAAGACAACTTAGAAACTGATTCGCATGGAGTGTAAAGTTCAAAGGACTTTTCTACAAGATTCTCATAAGAACTGTTAATGAAAATTTAGGACTGATTCGTCTCCTAGATAATGTGAAAGCTGCAAGAAACAGTGATTTATATAATTTCTTCGTTGAGTATCTGCTATTCCAGAACTGGGTAAATATTATGTGAAATTCATAACTGGTATATTTTGGGAGTAATTTCGTATCCCATACTTTTAAATGTAAGATTTGTTCACATTTTATACTCAGAATTTTCTAGTTAAAGTATGTTGGTTGAATTTTTAAATTCTGAAGTGATATCAATTTGATATTTTAAATTGATAATATGCCCATTGATTTTTTTTATTTTTAGTCAACTAAAGTTTAATTTTTTACTAATCTGTTCTTTGGACAAATTGAAATGAAAATCTTAATTGGCATGTTATCTCAGTGTGTGATAATTGAATCTCATTCTAGTCCACCAATTATTTAATTTCTAAAACTCAACTTAACCAGACTTTTAACATATTTCAGTTTGGGACAATTTTAATGATTTTCAATTATCACAGAGCACAAATGAGTGTTTGAGTATTATGACTTTTGCTGGAAGGTGTACTGGCTTTCAGTTTTTTTTTGCAATTCCTATGTTAGTGTCAGGTATGAGAATTGAATTGAAATTTTGAATTGTTTAGCATGTAGGGATCTCATATTTGAATGTTACACCTATTTAGTCAAGAAATGATTTAATGTTTTTGTCATTCATAATGATCAATAAAAACAAAGCTCAAAAATTTGAATTGCTTGATTTGAGTTAGTGAATTTTAGGTAAATTTTACTTTTCAGCTTTTATCACATATAGGTTCTGAGTGTTTATTCCTTACCAGGTGAGTGTAAATAAAATAAGTTATTTTCATCTCTCACAATTCAGGTTTTTAATGCCTAGGCGGCAAACTGCATTGTACTTTTTTCTGATCTGAATTTTTGTTCAGAAGTACTTCTACCTCTCACTTTTTACACCCTATCGATCATGGCAGTTAACGTCAAAGGTTTTTAAAACCTACCCGTTAACACATAGATTTTTTTTTCCTTCCAAAACCTGCTGAAACTTCTCTATACTCACTCTTGAATTTGTAATGTTCTCCCCTTATGGCTTTATGGCATCTAGTGTGTTATTCAATGGAAACTTTCGCCAAACTTATAAATAAAATGAGCAATAATTTTAAAAATTATTGCTCAAGATTAAAATTGCTTTAAGATTAAAAAAAAACAGAAAGAACAAAAATTGAGTCTTAAGGAGGAATAAAAAGTGTATTTGTTAAACAAATAAGAGCTAACACGAAAATCCAATCTTTTTTTTCCCCATACGAATTTATCCCAAGGAAACAGATCAATTAAAACCATAGACCATCTCCCCCATCTCGCTCGTTATGTCTCGTTCCGTCACATCGGTGACCAGTAACGACGGACGAATACAATTTTGTAAGGGAGAGGGGTTGGAAGTTGGAAGACACGTAAGTTTCGGTTACGTGAGGCGTAATCAAAGAATGCATTGGTTTAAATGCTATAAAAATATTGTTCTGGGCGGGGGTGTTAATACGTTTTTCTTACCACCACCCCCCTTGCCGAAAAATTTTTAACATACAGTCCATATATTTTTCATTTTTTACATAAAGATTATATCTATAAGGTGAAAAACGCCACTTGGAAAAATAGGCTATGGTCTAGGGCCCCCAAAACTAGAGGGCAGTTGTTAAAATAGTTTAAGATAGAGTATTCAATCAAATTTACTTTTGGTAACAATGGATATCAAATAAAAAATGTTAATATTACCAGAAAAGAAAAGAAAACTGAAAAATAAAATCACGTCGTATGCACCCCCCCTCAAAATATTCATCCCCCCTCACCCTTAATTTTAGTTTTTCATGAATATGAAAGCTAGGGGCGTAGCAAGAGGAGGGGCTCAGAGGCTGCTGCCCCTCCCCCCGAAATGGGACACCATCGACCTTCAACTAACAAGACGGAGCATTGGGTGATGTCGGTGTGAAAGGTCGATGATACAGGTTTTCCTGTGCGTAAGTTCTGCTAAACTACCAGTCCCGTCCTAATCCCCTCGCCAAGGACGCCAGGTGGTCTTTTGTTAAGGCTACCAGCTGATGATCAGCTGTTCGCTCCCCCCCTCTGGCTCTTTGTCATCGACCTTGAACTAACAAGACGGAGCATTGGGGCGGAAACCGTGTTCGAACATCTCCGGCGAGCAACCCACAAACAGCTGGTCTTTGTTGTTGTTTGGAAGATCCGGCGCGTTGTATTGTGTATCTCGGCGCGTTGATATACAGCTATGTTTTAGTTCTAGAAACCGCTCAAAACATCGTGAATGAGCATGTTAAAATTAATTCTTACTTCTCTTTAATACACAACCTATTAGAGTAGAATATTAATATTTAATTCATTTCGATTGTGTCTTTCTTTAATAATAAATGATTAATTTTCGCTATTGTAAAGACCAAAATTAACTAACTGGAAAGAGTACTAATTAAAAAATACAAACTTTTTGTATTTTAACTTGCCAAGAATTAATACATATCTTAGTAGTCGATAATTTAAAATATTTAATTGATGAGGAAATTATTTACATGGTAGACAAAAATAAATAGATCAAAATAATTTTCAAAAGATAAAGAAGAAATTATCCAAATGTTGGACCAAAATAAATACAAATTAATGAAGAAAAAAAAACATTTTTATTAATTAATCCACCACTTAAAAAGTACACCAACAATTCTTGAATATAAAATACAGATCACTTAAACAAATATGTTTACTCTTACATTCCCTAATTTTGGCACTCAAAATACATATTATTAAAAACAATTACAATTCATCGCAAAATTTAATACAATAGGCTAATAAGTGGATAAAAAATAAGATGCTTCAATGAAGGAAAAAATATATATCCATGTTTATTAAGAATTTAAAAATATTTGTTTAATATTAAATAGATAACTATGTAAACTATTGTTTAATTAAGAAGCTGAATAATAGAAAATGCTAAGAAAAATCTAGGAATTTTAAATATCTTATTTAGAATTACACTCCTTCATTTTAAATTTGTTTTAGAAAAATTAAGTAAAATTTAACTAATAAAACACTCACAAAAAATAGATGTCTCCTTTTCCGATGAATCAGATGCAGAGGATGATAACACTGAACTAGAGGATCAATTACCAGACTAGAATAACGGGGATCAGATGGGTAATTTAGAAATTTAATTAATTTTGTTTTTTATTGAATTTATTGAATAAGGATGGGGTATTTATTCACCACTATACAACAAATATAAACACCGTTATTAAATACAAAATTACTGGTTTTTAAATAAAATTAATTTCGTGAATGTTTTCCTTATATTTTAGAATTATTTTTTAAATTATATGAAGCGGTTACATGGTGCATTCTGATTTGTAAATATTTTTCAATTATACATTTTACTAAAATTATAAAATGATTATTTTCTGCTTCATGGTCAAACATATGATTTTCGAGGCATTTAAAAAAATTATTTACATTAATTTTCTTTAAAGCTTGATGTGTCATATAAAGAATAATTTTGTTTTTCCCAAGAACAAATGCTTTATTGAGTCTGGCGAAAAACAGTTTCTGTGTGTTTACATAATATTACAACATCATTTGCTGGTACAATTAACCCAGCATCAGGTGAAAATGCCTTATAGGCTATCAGCTCAGATTTTTCTTCATGCATGGATCCACGCTTTACGTAGATGCTCATCAGAAGGAAATCTAAGAAATAAAGGCAGTTCTCAAGTAAATATTTTGACTAAAAGACACATTTTTGCACTGTAGGGTAACAAAACATAATTAAAATCTACTGACAACATAAGTGAGACATAAACATAAATGAATCTATCCTTAATTATTTCAATCAAATTTTGCGTTAGATCAAAATAAAATTAATTACAATCTACTGATCATAACATAAATAAATCTATCCTTAATTATTTCTATCGAATTTTGCGTTAGATCAAAATAAATAATGAAAATAAATAATGTATTCATTGACACATTTTGTTTACATTAACTTAAATTAATTTAGTCAATATCTGAACATCTAAAGTATGCAAGCAATTAAAATCCTATACATGACATAAAAGTTAGACATTTAAAACAATAAAATACGTTTCTTTTACATTAGGTTATACAATATCAAATAAAAAGCTTTCAACTTTAAAAGAACGTCGGCGTATTGCCTTGTGCAATGACCGGATAGTTAAGACCTATTTCTATGATGATCAAAGAAAGTTTTCACTTAAATGAATAGAGTAAAACATTGAATAAGGTGTAATTTAACTTCTAAAATCACAGTTACGTGAAAAAAGAATATCCTTGGCCGGCTTTAGCATTACAATTGTATGCGGCACAAGAGTTCATCATGTTCACTGTATGGGCGCAAAGGCGAATGAGTCCCACATTCACGTGACCATTTGGCTGGAGATGTTCGAACCAAAAACTGGTTTCCCGCTCGCAAGCGTGCTCCGTGGTTATTTATATTCTTTGCTCCGTCTTCTTCAGTGAAAGGTCGATGCTCTTTGTTAATCTCTCTCCGCTCCCGAAGGATATAAATACTAACTCATTGCTGATTGTCTCTATGAATATGCCTATTACCACGCACATTTTAACTAACAGGCTAAAAAATAAATTCTATTACATTAAAAGAAAAGGTAGAAAGATATGTTGGCAATGTGAAAAAGTAATCTAAATTTCTGTAAGCAAAAGTTTAAAATACTTAAATAGGTATTGAAAAAGCCAAACATTTTAACATTAAATCTAAACCGTGTTTACTCGCGTAAATAATAGTCGCCCTCACTAGTCGAATGCCCGTTTTGAAGCAGGAGAAATCGTCAAAATGTTTTCCCCGCTCGAAAGTCGCTGTCACGTATTTGACCTCTTCATTTATGTCTATACAAATATTAATATAAAAAGATAAATGTCTCTTTTTTGTGTGCTACTGACGTGACGAAAAGATTATTTAATACGTGGCAGATAATGTGGACACATTTGTTAAGTTAGTAATTTTATTATAATACCAATAATGTGTTGTTCTATCATTCGAGAATATTATGATTAGATTAGTTAGATTTCACCGCATAACTGTTGCATCTAGCCTTTCACCATGAATAATTGGCAAAAAATTGCGACTATTATGCGAGTAAACACGATAATTTCATTTAATAATTATCACTCTCGGAGTTTGACCGTATATGAAAGTAATTTTATTTTATAGTAAATATGTCATTTTTAGATTTTTTAAAATATTAATATGCATCAACTTAACACTAAATATACAAATAAAAAGAATATTAATACGTTATTCTTTCTTTTAAATCTTTTCAAATTTCTTTTTTCAACAATGTCAATCAGCTTAAATACATTTTCTCAAACTAATTATTATTATTGAAAAGCAAGGAATAAAATTCGCTTCCCAAATCCCTTTGACTTTTTTCCGATAAATACTTTGCCTCAAATTAGTACTGTCTTTAGCAGTGGCGTAACCAGAAAATTTTCATGGGGGAGGGGGGGGTTACGACTACTGCAACTCACCAGTGTTGGGCAAAATACACCGAAAATGTTTTTTCGATACGAAGCATAAAATACATTGATTCAAACACTAAAATGCAAAATACTTCTTGAATTAAAAAATATGCAAAATACATACGAAATAGAAGTACAATTTTTAAAGCATTTTAATTGAGAAGCTAAATGTTCTACCAAAGATATCTTTATTTTACTTAAATACAGTTTATCAAGAATAAAAAAAGCAATTCCAGTAGTTGCGTTAAGGAAGAGGCAGGGTCGTACCCAGAAAAAAATTTCGGGGGGGGGGGGGAACCAAAAGGTGAAAAAGGCTTCATTATGATTGTTTTGTTGACAAAATTTTAAATTTCGGGGGAGGGGCGGGGGGCAGACCCCCTGGTCCCCCCTCCTGGGTACGGCCTTTGGAAGAGGTGCTGTTTTTTTTTTTTTTTTTTTTTTTTAACGTTGCCTTTCAAAATTTTACTTTTATAGCACTGACATCCGAAACCGAACATTTCTGAGAAATTGCATTAATACTGAAAACGCAATGAAAAATATACAATTTCAGAATGTGAACAATGAATAGTCGTTTGTTTCAAAATCGTTTATAAAAACTTTAATTTCCAAAAGTCTCAGTGCCTAAAATAAGCCTCTACATATAATATTTATTACTTATTGATTTCAGTTGAACGTTTGAATATAAATACTCAGCTAAATCACGGCATAAAAAAAATTCAAGTTTTCTCTTTTCAGTGAGTTTTAAAATTTATCGTAAATTTAAATATTTTGCATATTATCTAAGTTTTCAGCTTCCAGAACTGACACTGCTCCTTAACATTTTCATTTCCATCTACAGACAAAATTTGGAAACATTTTAACTAAGATTTGCGCAAAAGGTTTCAAAATCATCTAGAATGGAAATTTGATTCACCCCATCCATTACGGGAAGCTGTCGCTCTAATGGTCTGAAATTTGGTGTGTTTCACTCCATATGTAACGCGAATGCCCCCTTAAAAAGTTCCCCACCCAAGGCATCTCCCCCCAACGGCCGACAGCCTTTGTGTATCTTTGTCCCTTAACCACAGTAACCAAGAATCCATTATACTACTGCAGAAATACTGGCAGCCTTATTTTTCTAGAACTTAGGAACACATTTCGAAAATACCTGAATAAAAGACAATTAAGAAAAGGATACATTAATCTATTTTAAGAATTAATATAACTTTATGTAAAGCTGTGAGAGTTACTTAACTATGAAAAGGGAAAACATTATTAACTTTTATTCACCAAATAAAACCTTTTTTGCATAAAATATATTGCATTGCATTAAAAATTTAAAATAAAGAAACAAAAGTTTTATTGAAAAGCTTTATTGAAAAGAAACCCTATTATTGAAAAGCTTTAACCAGTACAACAGATTTGAAATTTAAAATATTGTTTAAACAAGGGCTTAAAAAAATAATTTTGTTTAAATTAAACAACCCTCGCAGTGGACAATTTTTTTTACAACATTTTGTCAAGAGGAAGAATGGAGTTATCGGGGGAACACAGGGGGACAAGTGCCCCCCTGTGTTCCCCCGATACTACGCCTATGGTTCATATGTATTATATGCTTAAGAAGACCTAATAACATTAGCTTTAAAAGACTGTTTAAAAAACAGTTTGAGATGAAGTTAGGAGGGACGGTCGCCCTACACCGCCCCCCCGAAACTGCTGCTATGATTCACATGTATTATACGCTTAGGAAAACCAAATAATAATAGTAAGGAAGTGTTATTGCTTCCAGACCTACTGAAATTTTGGAGAGGAACAGGAAAGGTTTGGGGGGGGGGCACATATCGGATTTAAGAGCAGAAAAGGGAAGTTTTTTTTAAATTTTCAAGCAAATTTTTATTTAAAAAATTTCTGACCCGAATTTAGAGGGGGGGCATAGGGGAGGGTACGTGAGCCCTTGTGCCCCTTCCCCACCGACGCTTTCCCTATGGTTCATATTATTACGTGCTTAGGCACGGCTACCTTGTCCGAGATAGCCGTGGCTTAGGAAACCCTAATAACAATAGCTTTCTCACTCCCAAATCTACTGAACATGAAAGTTTACCCCTTTACCCCAAAACAAAAGAAATAAGACCCAATTAAATATATTCCTCATCCTCATGTATATTACAAAACACAGAATGTTTATGTCCAGTTTTTAGTAAAAATTAATCATTTGGGCGATTTTACGGTTCGCGTTTTTCCAGTCCATGTTTTTCCCCCCACACCTGGCAAATTATAGCTGATCAGCCAACCCTCAAAAACTGTGAGAAAATCTAATCCCAACTATTAAAAACTCCATCCCGCCTAACTAAAATGATAAAATAACTTCCCGTAACACTGAATTCGACTCACAAATCAATAAATTAAGAGATATCGCATCCCTTGTCCAGTCCTACATTACATCAAATGTTGACATTCTCAAAAGCAATTTATCCCCCGATTTCTTTCTATGAGCTCTCATCTCATCTCACTAATAATGAATGACCATCGCTCTCCTTTGGAATGTCGATCGCCCCCGGCATCAAGTGACGTGTTGGGATGGGACATTATCTTTCCACAGGAAGTAAAACTCCGGTACCTCTTTAACCCACCCCCCTCCCTGTAATTCGCGATCTCAACGACCTAAAGGGGGCGCTATAGGATATAAACAAATGTGCTCGGTGACGGGTAGCTTGTTCCGACAATAGTTGTGCCTGTATTAAGCAACGCGGTTTTATGCCTATTTTCTCTTTTTAGAGGTGGAAAAAAGTTTTTTATGGAAAAAAATGTCGCATGATTTATTTCTTTTAGTTTTATATCAAGCAATCTTTTAATTTAAAGGTAACATTTGCTAATTTTTGGTGTTTTGCTCATGTGTTCTGGGTGTTTATCCACATACAGATGAAATTAAAGTAAACTTTCTCCATCCACATAATCTATCGCCATCATTTTATTACCCATAAATTATATGATAAAAAAAAATGCTATTTGCATCCAATAAATTTGAGAAAAAAATCACACAATGGTTTACTTCCTTTTTTATTTTACTTTTTGCATAATCTGCAAGCTGTAAGTTTTCCTTACTGCATTGAAATTTAAAACTCAATTTTTTTAAAAATACACATCAATTAAAGGTAATAACTGAAATATTTACTTAATAGTTCAGAATATGCATGCAACATAAAAATAACATCTTACTGTAATTATTTCTTTTATTTATTTTTTAACCTGAAAATGTTATTATTTAAAAATTGACAATTAAAGGAATAGTTGTAACTCATTGGAATAGTGGAAGCATTTTATGAAACATAATGATTTTTTTAAATTATTAATGAATTGAAAAATGGAATTTTGTTAGACAAACTCTGAAAATTCCTATTAAAAGGGGGGAGGCACACCCCCTTTCATACTTTGAAAGCACCCTCATTAAAACCCCCAGCAAAAACAAATTTGGACTCAACTGCTCTTGAAATTTTAAAAACAAATAATTGTTTTAGTAAAATTCTATTTTTTATTGGGGGGGGGGGAGACATTGCCTTGTGTGTACCCCCAATGAAAGTGTTGAAAAACATTATCAACATTATTTGTTCTCTCTCAAAATTCTTATATTAAGTTAAAAACGTAATTTTATTTTAAAATACAAAAATTTTCTTTTGTAGTTATTAAATCGAGATGATAGCAATTTTCTTAAATTTATTACTCGAAAACCCATGGTAATCCCAAAATGAAACTTTCAGATATTGTTAACAATAATAGAAGAATAACATAATTTTTTTGAAAAATTAAAAATATACTTTTTGAAATTTTAAAAATTTAAAATGATGAACTTTAAATTAAAAATTTAAAAAATTTAATAATGTTACATATGATAAGAAAGGGCAACCTGTTTACTTTCTATAGACACTTTAGTTGAATTTCTGTGATAATTAGGAGAGAAATTGGAGCCAATTGTCTAGTGCAAGAATTTCTAAAATTGCATTAATTTTACAAACTTTAAAATTAAATATTCCAAAAACTTTAAAATTAAAAACTAAAAGTGATATGGACTAGAAATTTCTAATTTTTTTCTCTATAGATACAACTATCATACCAAATTTCATTGAATTCTGTGTGGGTCAGGTTGTGAGCCTCGTTGATTTGACATGGAATGACAAATATGGCAATTTTGTCAGCAGAGAATTTTCAGAGAAAAAAGACAAAAAAGTGATTTCCTCTTTATTCACAAAAAGCTGAAATCAGCTAAAAAGCTGAAGAATCTCTGTTGAAGACTTACAGCCAGAATTTTGTCAATCTTTTAAAAATGCAGAATGATAGATATTTTTCACATTACAACATTTTTCATCCAAAATCATAAACAGCTAAAATTTAAACCAAAATAATGATGACTGTTTAGACATTTCTGATTTTTTGTTTTTCTGTGATGCTAAATTTTTTACTGAAATTAGTTCAGACAATTTGAAAGAGAACAACACTAACACACAATTACTTTCTGATTTTAACAGAACGTACATATTAAAGTATACATATAAATAATATAGAAATCAATATAAATAGCATGGAAATAATTTAGGACATGCATTTGGAATTGTGTTCATAAAATTAATCCAAGCACTTATGACTAGATCTTTCAAAGATTAAAGAAAAAACGGCAAAGTATATTATTACATACTTCTTGGTATAAAATTACTCTAACGAAAATGTTTTCCACAAACAAATATTCTGTCCGATACTTTTTTGCCAATTTTCAGAGCGTTAATCCATTGTCTCCTAAGCTTCCGCGTGGTCGCTTCGGATGAATTGTTTTGATTTCTTTTAATTAACGGAAATCTGTGGAAACTGGGTCGAGGAATATCTCTCCCCTTAGAATCACACTGAGGAACACAGCAATTAACTTTGTCGTTACCCATAATATATTTTGGGAAAAAAAAAAAAAAAACAAAAAAAAAACAATAATTACACACATTTGAAATAAGCGCGTCTCAAAACAGTAATATGTAAGCTGAGCTGAGCTGGCCAGGCAAGCCTGCCACATAGTAGTTCTAGTTAGGCCGCTAGATGGCGTATTCAAGTCCTGAGATCGCGAATTCTCCGAACGCAACATCCTCAGCATACTGATTTCAGCAAGAGGGAACCGGGCAGATTTTGAAACGGATCTGGATCCAAATGACAGAAGAGCGGGTTCGGACAGAAATGGACCGACTTCGGAACCGAATGTATCCGGACACAAATGACTGATTTCAGAACCAAAGGACCGAAAGGAACGATTTCGGACCGAAAGGACTGATTTCGGAGCCGGATGAACGAAAGGAACGGGTCCGGACCGAAATGACTGATTTCGGAACCAAATGACCGAAAGGAGAGGATCCGGTTCCGGACCGGGTCCGTTTTTAGAGATGGATCCGCTCCGGACCGGGTCCACACCCGAATCCGTTCCTCCGGACCCGTTCCGCTCAGAACGACAGACCACTATTAGTGTTTATTTATATTTTGAAATCTACACAAAATCATTATTGAATCTTTATGTTTCAGAAATATATGAGGTCCCAGAAAATATTTTGCCTGTATTTTGCAGGGAGACCTTTTATTTTAGGGAGAAATGTTAGGAAACGCCACTGGCCATTGGAGTAAAAATAAAGCGAACCTCCAGTTCTTTGCCTACAGAGCGAATTCCAGAAGATCATGTTTCTTTTCAGTGTGGACAATCAGCTTTTACAAGAGCCTTATCGGCGGCCGACGAACAATCCTTTTGTCAACAACCTGGCAGACAAGTTTAAAAGGCTGTGAAACAGATTTTTCAAGGAAAAGGGGGAGAGGGAAGGGAAACAGTTCAGTTAGCAAGAAATAAGTAGTTTTGTATAGCAGGTTTGATTTTGACAAACGAGTAGACTAGTACATGCCGGTCGAACGCGAAAATCCATCATTAGGCTTTCTTACGGTTTAAAGCTTGATGTGAATGCTAAACACAAAGCAATTTATTAAATGGAAATTTATATACGTTAAAAATGGAATTGTGTATGCGTGAATAAATTTAAATTTAATAAGTCAAAATGTGGAGCTTTAAGAATTCAACTTCCACTAATTAATCAAATAAAAGCAAACAGTCAGAAATTTTTGAATTTAGGTAGCATTATTTTCACGAATTTAATCAGCGTGGCTAAAATTGAAACTAGTCTTCGAAAAATCTTATCAAACCAATAAAATAACTCGGAAATTTTTGAACATCAAAAATGTATTCAGCAAAAGGAATATGTAAATCCGAAATTTTTTAATTTCGGGTTTACAACTCATACAGAGGAAAAAAAAAAAAAAAAAAAAAAAAACGTGCAACAGAAAAAAAAAAACCACGCTAATCGAGACTGTTTATTTATTTATGGGAAGGGGGGGGGGGGAGGGAGTACACATCATCCTTTGAAAAATGTATCAAACTTTATTTAACCTCGCACTGAGAAAGTAATTTTTATTTCTAAATTGTGAGGACAGGATGATTTGATGTATTAAAATACACAACCAGGGTTACAGTGGCGAATCCAAATGGAGGGCTATGGGGCGATTACCATTTCAGCCTTTACCTGAGCACACTTGAATCAAAAACTTTGCTGAATCTTTAGGGAATTAATCCACCATTGAACCTATGTTTACCATGCTCACTCTCATTTTTTTAAAAGACGGAGCGGAAAGGACTCACTTTTTGTGACCAGTGTTCCCACCTGCACGTGTGTCTTTGATTGCTCAGATAGAGACCACCCTTGCGAGATAAACAGGTTAAAAAGAAAAACGACTGGCCCATTTGTAATAAAATGCTTGGATACATTTATTACTCTTCCCCTCTTGAAACTTTTCACTGGATTCGACAGGGGGGGGGGGTGTAAAGAAGTTATTTGGTTGGGCTGATTTAAATTTAAAGGCTGCGTTGTGATACATGATAATCCAGTTTCGAATACACTTATAGTTGCAATAAAATAAAAAGACGTTAAATACTTGAAACTATTTTATTAAACATATACTATTGAAACATTATTATAACGGGCGATGGTGGCTCAGCGAAAATAAAATGACGTCCTATATGGACAGTGAAATTAAGGTAATTACGCCAGCACAGAATTACACATTGGCGAGAACAAACACTTGGCTGATATCAATAACGCCAATTCCAGAGCAACCCTAACAGTTAATCCAATAAAATTACAATGACGTAATCGCGAGCAAATAATTTTAAAGCCGCTGCAGGGGAACAGCAATATAACTTACGCCAGCAGGAAGCCAAGAGGGAAAACAAAAAGGCCGTTGATTTTGCAAACGGACGTAATATAATCTATTTTTAGCACACCGGTCTGAAGAGACGAAGAACAAAAAGAATAGTGCATACAGGGTGAAGTAAATATACAGATTTAAAAGCCGAAATGGCAGAAAAATGAGAACAGAAGTGATTTAGAATTCTTGAATTTTGGATAGATTACATTAAAGAAAGCCAAAGTAAATGATTATTAAATTAGATATGTGATCTTCGTCACATATATACTACTCTCAACCTGGAAAAAATTTTGAAGAATTTTTTTTTATTAGTTACAATGAATGTCTTTAAAATTTTAAATTAAATGCTGTGTTTGGCTGGCTTAAACAATTAAGAAAAATCATAAACATATACAGACTAAATTATACAATTGAAAAAAAAATACTGATGACTACCACCTAAAAAAATGTTTACAGAGAAAAAAAAGTTGTCATGACAAAAATAAATATAATAAGTGCTAGCAATAAAAAGAAATGTCGACAAAATAAAAAGGGAGCATTTAGCTCACAATACAAAGGGGCATTTTAGCTAATCCTTTTTTTTTCAAATGAGGGGCATTTCAGCACACCCTTTTCTCTTTAATTGAGCATCTCAAGCTCATGTGCACATCAAAGATATACTGCTCAAAATTGCAGTGACTGAGTACTCTAAATATGCTTAAAAAAAAAAAAAATTAACATGATCATGATGAAGCAGCGCTGCTCAGTAATTACAAAAATAAGGCCTTTTAAACATAAGAATGCATGCATGAAAGAAATCAATCAATAAAATTTGTGGCTATGTAAATTTACCATAATATGCCATTCAAAAATTGCTTTGATGGCTATTTCTCACAAGTTTTGTACCATGGTAACAACAAGTGGTAGAAACAATTTAAATTATCTGGCAGCATATAAACATATATACTACATAAGAGGAGAAAAAGAAACACATATATTCAATACAAAATATACCCACACAAAATACCTATAAGACATTTTTGTTTTGGAGAAAAAATGAATCTATATACAATACAGTCTATGAACATCAATTTAATTACAATAAAATAATGTGTAAAAATGACCTTCGAAACGGTGTAAGTTCTGTTGAATTGTAACTATTGATTATGTAATTTATTTTAATACAATGTCAATCTATATTTTATTATCAATTAATATTTTATTAAATTTTAGTTGTTATTATTTACTTTAGAAGTCCTAATTTATCAAGTGTTGATCTTAAAAGACATTAACTTAACGAAGACAAAACGATATATTGACAGATACAGCCAAATTCCAAACACACCTGTGATACCTGTTGGTCCAGCCAGACAGCACACAAAACATGCATACATTCCAATCAAGCGGGATCCCTCGATAATTAAACAGACATACATCAATATATCAGTGTCTAACAAGAAAATTAATAATTATGTGAAGGTAGGAGAAAAATTTTAAGTAGCAAAAACATGATGATATTTAACTTTGAAAGTACTGAAATGTAGGTTTAAACTTGGAATGAAATTTAAATAAACTGTAAATATGATCGTAAAAATGCAGTTACGAAAATAAAAAGAGACGTTTGTGGACATCTAGAAAATATTGACTAAAGTAATTATTTAAGAGATTCAAGAAAAGAATTGTTGCGTTACTAAGTCACCACATTAATTTTCAAAAGTGACAAAAATGTGAAAGAAAAAAAAAACTTCAAAATGCAATTATAAAACAATACAATATACTCTAAAATTTCACTTATTAAATGTCTTAAGTGTTAATCTGATCAATACATAAGCATTTTATTAATAAAATATATGAAGAAACAACAATTCACAAAAATCACTACAAATAAGCATATAACTAAGTAATCAGATAAATGTAAATACTCTGTAAATATATTTCAACTAAAGTGTTATTTTATAACACTGTGAGTATTTGACAAAATAATATTGTATTAATTTACAAAAAGGCACATAAGAGTTTTTATTTTTTATCATATTGTAGAAAAAGAAAATAATGAGATATTTCAAAGTATGATGTTATGTTTGTGTGCAAACAAAAGAGTGATAATAGACAAATACAATGTGTTCAAAAAAATTGTTATGTACTACAGTACATCATAGTGAAAATGTTTGAGAAAAATGCAAAAAATATTCAAAAATTTTGTGTGTACAAAATGCGGAAGGACAAGCACAATGAACTCAAAATGAGCATAACATCAGTGTGAACATATAAGACACAAACACAAGTGTGATAAAAAAAAAAAAAAGTGTGTGAAAGGTTGAGAGTCAGCAAGTGTAAGCAATGTAAACAAAACATGAAAAAAAATGCAAGTAAAGTGAAAAAAGTAATTGTGGACAAACACAAACTTCAAAGATCAGTAACTATTCAAGTATGAATCTTATTTGAAGTACAACAAACAATGTGTTATATAGTGTAATTGTGAAAAGGAAAAAAAAAAAAAAAAAAAAAGGTAATCAAATGAAATCACTATACTCTTCCAAAGAATTGCATGTATTAAACAGAGGCATATCAATGGCAGGAAAAAAATGAAACAGTGTATCTAAAAAATGTAAAAATGTGTGAACTGTACAACTTACGGTAAGCATGTAGCACTATATTAAAAAGGCCAAAAAAAGGAGTGGAACACAAAAATATAAAGTACTCTTTAAAAAGTATTTAAAACAAAGAATGTGTAAAAAAATCAGTCAACATGGGTACTGTAAATAATAGCATATTCAAAGAAAAAAAAATGTGTAAAAATATATGATAAAAATAGAAACAGTATATTGTGAGGTAAGAAAAAAAAACTGAAAGCATATGTATGTTGTGCCATGGACTTTAATATGCAAAAATGCAGTGTGTCAGTGTTTGAAAAAAGTGTGTGCCTTGGAAAGGCCTTGCCATGGACTTAAGTAATGGAAGAGGGTGAAAAGATATGTAATTGAAGACTGTCGTGATTATCAAAATAAAGAGTAAAGAAAAAATAACGATGTATGTGTACCTCATAGAGGCTGAAAATGAACACAAAAATGTAAAATACAATGTGAGCAAAAGCGAAAACATAATTCAAAATCAGAAGAATGAATATGTAAGCAAATAGAAAATTAAACACACAAAAAGGTATGTACACAAAAGTAAACATATAAAGCAATGAGTAATAATGATATTTATCGTGAGTGAACGAAACCCAGTGCATAAAGAAAAAAATTAAGAAGTGTATTAAAATAATTAAATGTGTGTGAATTGCAATCCAACAATTGTATTAAACAGTAAAATATTGTCATATATACTATATAAAAGGAATAACTTAGATTTAAACTAATTTATAAACATGGTTGATAAACAATAATAATTATTTTTTTATAACTCCTTAGAAGCAGTAAAATAATAAAAGAAAAAAATTCAGCATATTAAATATTTTCTTTGACACGTTATGTCTAAAAAACTATTCTTAGCATGTGCTATTTGCATACTAAAAAACAGGATGCCAAGACAATATGAACATGATTATTATTATTATTATCATACTAGTTTTTTAAAAAACTGCATTTATAAATGACTTACCAAATTTCCCAAGAATAAAACTTCAGTCATTCACTAAATAAAAAATTTTAGCAAGAACTTTTCATTAGTCATACTTGAAACATAATGTCCATTACATTATCAGTTCAAATGGCATTGCATAGTATGAGCTGTCGGTGTATCAGGAGCGCGCACATTTAAAAAAAAAAAAAAACAAATTGCCGATCACAGGAGAGGGGAAAACAGTTTTCGCCAAATTCAGTGAATGGCACACCTAGAGACGCACGAAAAAAAAAAAAAAACTACTGTAGACTGCAGACATCCGGAAACAAAGTCCCAAATTTGCGGTGATCGGGCGGCCTTTCGCACAGTTCAGATTTAGTTGTAAGTTTCACGCGTAAAGCAAGGCAGGAAAACATAACATACTCACTCCATAGACCGCGCTGCAGGAAGCCGACACAAAAGTCTCCAAATAGTCATAGGAACGTGTAGAACTCACATAAGATTCGTCGGAGGGTGGTGTGTAGTAAGATCATCCATATTACATATATGAAATGAGGAGACGATCGGAAACTCATCATTAATGAATAGCCAGTCCATCAAGGAGCTCCGTGTTCCGTAAAAACGAAAGTCACATCACTAGAGTAATACATCACACATGTTCCATAAAACGAAAGTCACATCACTAGAATAAATAGCATTGCCGGGGCCGGAATGTGCATCCACAATGCAAGCAGACGGACTGGAGTGAAGAAGTGTCTTGATCGGGCTAGTTGATACCGCCATTTTGCTAAGCCACCACCAGAATAAATGCAACTTAAGTGCCTGGGTAGGCACCAATTTATGTAAAGAAGTTATTTGGTTGGGCTGATTTAAATTTAAAGGCTGAGTTGTGATACATGATAATCCAGGTTCGAATACACTTATAGTTGCAATAAAATAAAAAGACGTTAAATACTTGAAACTATTTTATTAAACATATTCTATTGAAACATTATTATAACGGGCGATGGTGGCTCAGCGAAAATAAAATGACGTCCTATATGGACAGTGAAATTAAGGTGGAATGATTTAAAAATTACGCCAGCACAGAATTACACATTGGCGAGAACAAACACTTGGCTGATATCAATAACGCCAATTCCAGAGCAACCCTAACAGTTAATCCAATAAAATTACAATGACGTAATCGCGAGCAAATAATTTTAAAGCCGCTGCAGGGGAACAGCAATATAACTTACGCCAGCAGGAAGCCAAGAGGGAAAACAAAAAAGCCGTTGATTTTGCAAACGGACGTAATATAATCTATTTTTAGCACACCGGTCTGAAGAGACGAAGAACAAAAAGAATAGTGCATACAGGGAAAAGTAAATATACAGATTTAAAAGCCGAAATGGCAGAAAAATGAGAACAGAAGTGATTTAGAATTCTTGAATTTTGGATAGATTACATTAAAGAAAGCCAAAGTAAATGATTATTAAATTAGATATGTGATCTTCATCACAGGGGGGGGGGGGGGGGTGTTCCTTCAAATGATTAAAATAGACTTTAAGATGTAGACGTAGAGTACTTACCGTCAAAACTACTTTGGCTTATATTTTGGGGGTGGGGAGGACGAAACAAATCATAACAAAGTTTAAAATACCGAAACAATGATTACAAAAGCCTTTCCAATACAATCTTTCTGGCGCACACACTGTGTAACGCAGTGGGGGTGGGGGATATCGGAATATATATTCCCAAATTTTTTAAATTACTTAGCATAAGCGTTATATCGTACAAAATTCCATCTATTTATACACGAATACACTTCATTTCTCCTTGAGACATTTTTTCTGGCTACGCGCCTGATGCAATGAATAATTAACCTGCATTCTTCCATCATTGTAAAGAATTCGACAGCAGTGAATCCACTCCCATGCATATCGTTGCTTACCGGCCTAGGTCTTTGATTACTCCTACTATGGCATATGACTACAAGACGTATTCCAGGAAGCAATGATGGTCACAGAAAAGGAATCGCAGTCGCGTCTATGCAAGGATGGAGCAAACAGGTTATAGCAAATAAGACACAAAATTTTTTGTTTAATTAACTACTGTAGCGCTTAGTCTATGTCAAATATTTTGTTTGCCTCTGCAAACAATATTTTCGACGGAAAGCATTTTGTTAGAAATTTTAGTTATTATACTAACTACTTTTAACTGAGACACGCATTTTTTGTTCTTGCTAAAAAGGCTTGACTGTAAAGGGGGGGGGGGAGTGTTCTTAAAAATACTAGGCTTACAAACTGTTTTGTTAAGGAACTATACAAGAATATGGTACTGTATCTTGAAAATAATAAAGATATTGTTAAATTCTTTTCATTATTATAAATTTAATACATTAATCCTTTAATACAGTGTTTACTAGAACGCGAACGAGAAACTCGAATTTTCTTTTCTTTTCCTCGCATTAAAAAATTATTACTGCGAGAAATTCTCGCCCTTACAAATTGGTTTCATTCTGCACAAAATTATCGCCTCTCGAAAGATTTGGCCACCTAAAAAAAAAAAAAAAAAAGAAGAAGAAGAAAGAAAAAAAAGTCGCGCATGCTTCCATTTTTCATAAAGTGGCGTAAAATCCTTGCAGTTTCATTTTTATTGCATGTAACTAGGGCTGGCCTGCAGACTTGTAGGCCCAGTTACATGCTATAAAAATAACTAAAATTCATAAATACTCTGATTTGGAATGTTTACCGGAGGCAAGTGAAAGTACCCATTTATAAATACCTTAGCCACTGGGTATTTACCCAACTCGCATCTATAGTGAAAAATTCTCACCCATTTTTTCCCATATTGAAAACCCTGTAATATGTCATTGCCTTTTTTTTTTGGGGGGGGGGGAATGTGTACTAAAATTGCAAAAATCAGCAAAGAACATCGGTATCTTCATTAATACTACTTCTCACTCACCAGACAACAGAGAAAAAGAATATAAAGCCTCACAGATTTAACGAGCACGTTCACCGTGATAAGTTTCATCGTAAGTCCGATATCTTACACCCGTATTCACGAAACTTTCTACCAGCTGGTAACAGCCGGATTACCATAGAATCGGATGGTTAAAAAAAAATGGTATTCACAAGGCCAAATCGGCTGGTTACATCTCGTTTTTAACAGACGAATGTAACCAGCCGAATTCGGGTGGTTACCGGCCTGTTACATTCGACGCATGCGCTGTGAGGCTCTAATCTGTTAACAAACATGGCGGACTACAGCGCTGTTGAAGACAGAAGATATGGAAATTTTAGAATTTATTGATAGATTTGCAAAATTTATGTGTGAGGAGAAAATAAACGGTTTAGAAGACTTGTGTGTCAAGGATTTTCCAATACATTACAATCAAAGTAAGTAAACGGTAAACAGGCGAAAAAGGAAATGTTTTAAATTTACAGCAAACGTGTTAATGAAATTATGGCGCAGCGGTAAAGCGAGCGATTGGCGAACAGTAGTTCCAGGGTTCTGGCCTCGCTGCGGCCAAAGTTTCCCTTCTTGCTCTCTCACCCCCTCTTTTTTTTACATCTCTTTTTTTTTATTTCTAAAAAAGTAAAGCCCTCTGGGATGAAGTACTTAACCATTTTAATTAGGTGTATAAATTCGACATTATACTACAATACCATCAAAATCAATCATGATCCCAATCCTGTCAGAAAAAAAGAAATAATTTTATTATTTTTTTATTTTTTTCCCAGCAAGAAGAGTATTGCAAAATTTAATAGACAAAGCCATGTGAATTAGCAGGGGTTAGCTGGGCTGGAACAGGTTTCTTTAATTAGTCCCCTTTCTAAAATTCCTTTAATTGATTTCCCCCCCCCCAATTTTAGTCAATGAAATTAGTAGTTTTTTTATTTGCATTGATTCTGCAGTTCAACTATAGGTAAAAAAAATTTCAGCGCTACATATCCCCCATCCCCTCCCAATTTTTATTTGCCTACGATTTTGCAAAAGAAGAACATGTAGCTTTGAGACAAAAATTCATTGACATTTGTTTTATCTGTTTCAAGGGGGAAGAAAATGTAAATTTTAACAGAGTCTGTTTTAAGCTTATAGTATTAAATATTTATTTACATACATCCGATGAAATAACTAATATAATTCTTGATTTTTGCATTATTCCATTAATAAAAATACATCAGAGGCATTATTCACTATTAATATTTAAATTGAATACTCTTTTTCCCCGTTCCTGCTTTATTTAAATAAGTTGTACACTTCGTGCTAAGTTATTACTCATAAATTAATCACATGCGAAAAAAAAAATCTTATTTTAATGTCTGACTACAGAGTGATTAAAGTGTCTTTATTGTGGGAAAAAACTTGCAATTTCGAGTGGAGATCTGCAATTCCTTTTTTTTTTTGGGGGGGGGAGGGGAGGGTCCAAAAATTTCTAGTCCTTGATATGAAAAATCAAGAGACAGCCTAGTTCATAAATTCAGTTAAAAATTGAGTAATGGCTACCTCATAAATCATTATTTAAGACCCAGCAAGAACCATCTCAACACAATCACATTTTAATATTCACGTATATATTTACCCTTTACTGTATAAAATTACAAAAAATTGCAGAGCTGCTCTATGATCCATATTTTTGTGATTAAAGTATGGTCACCAGTAGGTTTCAACATTAGAATCATTACAATTGTATGCCTAGTAAGACATTGTAAAAATATTTGCTTTTTTATGCATTTGAAATTTTAATTATTGATACTCAAAAAAAAAAAAAAAAAAAAGAAAACATACCATCTCCTACAGTAAAACAAATAAAATACCCCCAGAGTAAGCTCTTAAGTATGTATTCACAAATTTTTAAACAATCGTACTGTTTTTGACTGTCAGATACATTAAAAAATAAAAATAGGAAACCTTCGAATACCTTTAAAAATTATCTTTTAAAATCAATATATCTTTTAAATTCGTAGGAGTATATAAATAAAATATCGGTTATTAATTACAAAAAATTCAGCAGAAATCTCCGAAATAAATAATTGAAGCATTTGTGATTATACAAATACATGAAAACACATTACACTCCTGCTTATTTTCAACTATTTTGGAGCGCTCGCGAAGAGGGGTCAAGGGTCGGCTCGGCAATCAGCTGGTTGGATAGCCAGTGCCCTAAGCCAATCACAGACGAGCTTACAAAGCAGAATGCACAAGTACAAGTTAATCGGTGGTCAAACGTTGGTCAGGAAACCAGTGGTTTTAAATAGTTGGTGAATACCGTTCTGAGGTTACCAGTGTGTTACCAGCAAGTAACGGTCAAACGTTAGTTTCATAATCAGGCGGTTACTAGCCGTTTCGTGAATACGACTGTTAGTAAGTAACTATCTATTATTACACCAATGAAAGGACTTCCAAATAATACAAAAAACGTTGCAAGCTCAAGAGTATAATCTATAGCAGATTTTGACTCAAAAAAACTATTGAAGAATTTTTCTTCTCAAGTTTATAAATTATCATCGTTAGCCCTCTGAACCTTAGAAGGTAACAGAATACTCTCATAGAGAGGAGTAAACTTATTATTTTAATATCTAGAATTTTTTTCTTAAGCATTCTTGAAAGACTCCAAGGAAAATATATTGATTTTTTTTTTTTTTTTTTTTTTTTTTTTTTTGTGAATTTCAATACTTAATTTTGCGAATTTCAACACTTATTTTTGTGAAATTTCATACCAATTTTTTTTAAAAAAAAAGGATAAATCAGATTAAAATGTATGGTCAAATGCCAATGAAGGGCCGCTTTAATCGATTGCATTTCTGTGAAGGGGCCACAAATAGACCCAGTTTTCGTCTGCACAGATCCTTGGGTATATAAATCTGCCCCCCCCCCCAATCTTTATCAAAATCAGCAAAAATGTGGCCGAAAAATGTGTTTTAGAAGTTGAATCTCTTTTCAAAATAATGTGCTAGAGATTATCCAGAATATGTAAAGTCCATAATGTTAATGTCCAAAATAATATAAAGATTTGATTAATGATCAACTGTATTAGTGACTTTACCCATTCAATGAATATCTTACATGTGTTTATACTAGTTATTAAAATTGAAATCATCAGCTTTCTAATAATGTTATTATTAAACGAATAGTATCCCGCAGTGCCCTAGTCGCTAAGCTCCGTTCCCATGGAAAATGACACCATCAGATGTACAGGTTTACAGGTGTAAGTTTGTATTGTAATAGGTGAATTTTTGGAAGAAATTATTATAAAGCAACCAGGCCCGTGCTGGGTGCCTTGAGAGGGCGGTGGACAAGGGATGATGAGGGCGCTTTCCATAGGCGTCGGCAACATAGAACGGGGGGGAGCACTTGTCCCTCCCTGTATTTTGCATGCCTTTTTGTAACTGTTTATGTTTTCTTTTTCTGTCTTTCCATCATAGGAACGTCATAGTAACGTGATGAACATATGGTGAAGTAATCTTGGCCAATCCCACACACACACCTGGGAAATATTCTGTTCACGCTTTCATAATCAGAGTTGGGCAGTATCGCAAATACTTGTATTTGAAATACTATTTTTAAAATACATTTTCAATGTATTTTGTATTTTCGAAACACCGAAAATACATTTTTCATTCTGAAGTTAAATTAATCTAACATAAAAATTAGGTTGGTTTGGAAAAATTAAACAGAATTAATAGGACTGCTGGCATTAATTTTTCCCCAGTTCATGACATAAACAATTCTGTTGCATCTGCTCTATTTTAGTGTTATAAATGGTAACTAAAAAGATGTTATGTTTTTTAAGACGCTTAGTTTATATTAAGCAAGAAGGAGGGGGGAAATCTCACACGCCTATTTAGATTAGTTTAATGATAGTTGGTCTAGGAGGCTTTCTGTATTGCTGATAACTGATTCACAAATGTGACTGAAGCTGAAAAAGGAGAAAAACATGTTTGAGTAATATTCACTGGATTTCTGTAAAAGAATTTATATTATTATATTATTATTTAGAATTTATATTATGTATATTATTATCCATTTATTATTAAGATTTCAAATGCGATACCAAGTTACAGAAAAATTAGTCAGTCAGTATTTCTGAAGTTATATGTCGAGATGGATCAAACTTCTAGTTTAGATGAATTTGCGAGTCGTTGTGCAATTCTCAGTGGAATTTTTTTTCAAATTTTATCTGTAGATACAAATGAGAAAGTTAAGACCAGGTGCCAGCTTTGCCAACCATAAAGGTCTATCTAAATGGAACATTCAAAACCACTACAAATTTTAAAACTCTCGCTTAAAGGTAAAACTTCAGTCTTTTCATAAAATTGATTAAGCTGAGTTCCTTTGTTCTAATGTTTAACTGAATTCAATAACTCATAAAATTTAATATACATGCTTTTCAACGCTTTTTTTTTTTAAAAACTTTTTTAATTGAACGCTCTGCAAGTCATATTTACTTCTCTTTCCATCAAAGCATGCTCTTCCTAGTTTTTAAAAAAGCATGAGAGAGAAACAGTATACATATATTTAAAAAAAATTCTTTGTCTTGTTTGGAAATCTAAGTAAACCTTAAGTTTCTTTTATTAATTTTAATTGTTCATCATTTACTCATTTTTTTCGTCATCCTATATTTAGAATCATGGATGGATCGTGTTCGAGTTCTCAGAAATTTAAACTTCACCATTGATGTCTGTATTAAAAAATATTGGATTTGGGTTTGAATTCGCTTTAGGAGCTTGAACCCTAAATTTATGTTTCTTATCATAATTTGAGATTTTATTTTATTAGCTTGGATGAAATAAATGAAACATTTTAGTAAGCTTTTCAATTTTTAATGTTGTCCTTATCAAAATGAAGTAATTTTAGAGTGGTGCACGAGAGGTTGAAGATAAAACTACTACGAATGATGTTGACGGGTTTGAATTTAATGACTCCGAACCGTATACCACAAAGTCTCAAAATGCGGTTGGACTTCAATTGCTGCAGTTTCTTTCCGAAAAATCAACAGATTTGAAAGTTCTCGATTCATATCCAACAGCAAAAGAAATTTTCATGAAATTTAACACAAGTTTGCGGACTAGTGCTCCTGTCGAAAGACTTTCTTCCTTTGCAGGCATCATAAATGCTCCAAAAAGAAATTTACTAAGCAACAATCAGTTTGAAAAACTAGTATTTTTTTTTTTTTTAAGCAAATCATTCTTTTTCTAAATCATAGTGCTTAGAATAATTATACTAGTCCTTTTCATAAGTTCTTAATTAAATTGCATACTGTTAAGTAAATTAATACAATGGCACACTGATTTTTGTAGTTATATATGAATGCACCTTAAAGTAGAAGCACAATTTAATTCATCTTCGTTTAGAAGTTATTTAATTTATATTTTAAGCGCTGTTTTTTGTTTATGGAGAAGAACCACTGCCCCCCTCTTTTACAATCATACTACAGTGGATTCTAGTATTTAGTGGGAGTTGGATTTTTTTTTTTTTGAACATGTGTACACGTACATCAGAAACATTCGTGCTATACAGATATATATTTCCATGGACAGATCCAGATCGGTGTGTGCGTGTATGTATGGGGGGAGGGGTGCCCGTTTACAGATACCGGACACCCATGCCTGATACCGGACACCATTACCTGCGATCCAAGCCAGATGGATGGAGGTAATCTCGTTTTGTTGCCTGAAAGTGGGCGAAATGGGGAAGAGAAAAAAGGGTGCTTAGAAATCTTGTTACTGAGCATGGTTTTTCAAGGAATATAGATGTTTTCTGTGCTTGCCGCTATGACCTTATCATATGGAAACGCGAAAGGAGTGTAAAGTTATGAGAGTCTGGGATAAAATAGGTGTGCTTTCCTTGTTTACCTCTTTTTTGAAAGTTAAAAAAATTATAAAGCTTAATTATTTATTTATTTTTGTACAGGAATAAAAAAAAAGGTTTGCATTGTATGCGACTGCACCAATCAGCGAATCAAAGACTTAAGGAGAGCAACTGCTGCCCCCCCCCCCTCAGAAACGCCATTCCTTTCAAGTTTCTGAGGAAATGACATTTCCATTTTATTTGGGGGGAAAGGACTTTTCATAATATTAATTTACAAAATCAGTGCCGTAGCTAGAAGCTGTCCAGGTTGGCAGGTGCCAGGGGCGCAAGCCTCAGAAGGGCGCACTTGATAGTCTTTTCCTGCATAATTGTAAGAAACCTTTGAGGTAAAAAATTCAAGGGGATTAAAGAGGGTAGAGGGGAGATCGCCCTTCCCGCAATGGCGGATCCAGAAATTTTTCTTGGGGCGGGGGGCGATAGTTTTACTAGATGAAATCTCAAATGGTTGACTGTAAGAATATAACAATATGATTACATCATGGTTGTTCTTGAGTGAGTTGTTCTTTGTACTTCACGTATACATGGAAAAGGCACGAACAAGATGTTAAGTGATTGTTCTTAAAAAGAAGCCGAAATGTCTTAAGGGGAGGGGCATTAAATCTCGGGTAAGTCTTTGAAGTCTCGGTTTAGTTATGCAAAAAATGTACTTAGGAAATTAAAGGGTCAAACATGCATCCATCTTGTTGAAACCGTCTTTCCTTGAAATTTCTCCCATCCCATTATTTTTCAGAAAGTCAATCCACTACTTTAGAACGTCTCCGAGCTTACAGAACAATAATAGTACATGCATTTTGATGCGGACATTGGCTTTAACTAGCTTTACAAAAGCCCAAGATGGGAGGTGCAATATACTATCATTTTCTCCTCCAGTAGGGGCGAAATTGTTTGATCTTCTGAATCACATTTAGAGAATTCTGTTGCAGACAAGGTAAGTATTAACCACTACTATTGCCCTACTAGTGTCTTTTTTGATTCTGTTCGGAAGCTAAAGACATCAGAATTATACAAAATGCTAAATATTTTTCATCGAAAAAAAGGAGTAGAGAAAGCAAGGAATAAATGAGTTTTCGAACGAAATATATGTTTGAGATCTAGTCTGCTCAAGGGGGGGGGAATCGCCCCATCGCCCCCCTTGGATCCGCCTTTGCCCTCCCGAGAAAAAAAAGTAAAATATCCAATTTTACTTCCATAAAATGGATGTGTGTGTGAATCTTCCAACTAACCTCCCCGCGTAGCCAGGAAAATTTTTCGGTGGAAGGGAGATACGAGTAATACGTCTATAAATAGGCGATACGTCTATAAATAGACAGAATTTCTGCACGGCATTAATTTTGTGATCACTAATCCGAAATTTCGAGGGAGGAGATATCCCGATATCCTCCCTGGCCACGCCCCTGCCCCTCCCCCACAAAATTGCAATAATACGCCACTGGACCCTGATAACGCCTGGCTACGACTTTGTGAAAAACAAAGAAATTTACTCTATCAATATGAAATGTCGCGAATATTTTTAGACATCGTATTTTACCATCGACAACCGAAACATTCCACTAACAATATAAGTAAAAGCAGACTTAGAGTCGATGCCATTCAGAAATCACAGACTTTTAGTCCTTCATGCAGATCGAAATCGAGTGAGGGGAATATTACAGTTCATAGATACTTAAAATGTTAAACTTTTCGTACATTATATGCTTCTTCGTAATAGTGTAGTAAATTTACATTTTTGTAGTATTTTAAAAACTAGAACACTCGAGCAGTGGTGGATTAAAGCAATTTTTTCGGGAGGGGGTGGGGGGGGCGGTTAGTTAGAAGGTTGACATACACATCCATTTTATGGTAGTAAAATAGGATCTTTTACATTAATTTCTTTTCTCTCCGGGGAGCGGTCGCACCCACCGCCCCACCCCCTTTAATCCACCCTCGCATTCAAGGAAAAAAAATATTTAGTATAAAACATTTTTTCAACGTTAATTTCTTGTACATGAAAATGAAATTCTTTCACAATTTTTTTCATTGGCTTAAGGCGCAAGGGGCGCCTCTAGCAGAGGGCGCAGGGGGACACGTCCCCCTGTCCTCTTGGGCCAGCACGGGCCTGAAAGCAACGAAAGAAATATATATTTTTTAAGATTTTTATTTGTTATTTGATTATTATTTTTGAAAGAAAACTTAAATCAGTTTTATGTATAAATAAAAAGTGTGTAATAGAAACCTAAAAAAAATTTCCGCATACCCATCTTTGTGTAAAAACTAACTGTACAGCTAATTTACTACACAAAAACGGACAATTCGGATATGCCAAGAAAGTAAAAATTTGTGTCGGTCTACAACATGTAATCCCAAATTGCGTAACCCATTCAAATTTTAAGTAATATTTGAATTCACGCACCTCAAAATTCTTGTTATATCTTCGCAATGTAAGGGAGTGAACATATTAAACCTAAACCTGGTATTAAGAAGGAGTTTCATCGTGTAGTCGCAACTTGCGTAATCGATTCAAATTTATAATACAGTAAAACCTCGCTATAACGATATTGGATAAATTTTATTTGGTCTTGGTCCCTTAAGTATTGCTGTTGTCAGGTTTTACTGTAAAATATAGTCGCCCCTAGCTATTTGTATACTGAACACTATATCTTTTCATTTACAATAAATAATATACATACTTAGGATTTTAGATTAGCTACAGAAACAGTTCCTCTCTTTTCTTTCTCTCTCTCTCTTTTTTTTAATAATCAAAAACCTAACAAAACGTGAATTTTTGCCGTACTATTATTTATGAAAGTTTTTTATTCTACGGATATGTTTGTATAAAAACCAACTATAGAGTTTCTCTGCCAAAAAGAGAAAAGACTAGCAAACGAAACAAAAACGGAACCACTTTCAAATAAACTGAGCAGTTCTTTTAAAACAGCCACTGCATCCTATCCGCGACCGAATCATTTTAAAATGAGCTGCATCAGTGTCCGATTCGTTTTAAGCGGACAGCTCTCGTTACGATCAGTCCCGGATCACAATCGCAGACCGGTTTTCCATTCCTACCGAACTGAGAGGCTTGCCAAGTAATGGGAGAAATCACCCCTGCCGCGGCGCTAGTAGTAGGAAGTCGCCAAGCAATAGCTAATCGGAAAGCCAGCCAAATAATTTTTTAAATAACGTAAATTTATGCATTGAAGTTATGAAATGTGCATAGAAAATATAATTTGTGTAGATTTGGATAAGCCCGACACTACACAAGTCCTCCGTCCAAGGCAACCATCCCTAGGAAAATACCCCTCGTCTTGGTGTTATAATTTTTATTATTTGTTATATAATTTAGTGGGGGAGGATATATTGTTAAGTTTTTATCTAAAAGGGGAGCCAATGATCGTTATAATGGTTAGTACAAATTTTGCGCTGTGCATATGAGAGAAATATTAAAATCTTACCTGAAATGTATCCACATAAGGATACCGCTAAATCCTGAAATTTAGTTCACTCAAATAATAACTCTATTTTTTCAGACATGTCTTTATTTATTTGTATATTATATTCATTGCACATACAGTTTATCAACACATCCTAAATATGTCATTCAATAATAATTAATACTTCATGATCAATTATTTCAGAGAATTATACTAAAATATCGGGTACCCTTCAATTTTGAATATTAACAAATTTATTTCAAAAAGTATTTTTACTTATGAAAGTATTTATCTAGAAAATTCTTCAAACGATTAAATCCCTTTCGTACTATAATCATTTAAACATTACTTATACCAATACAATCTACTTAAAAATTATTTCAAAAACACTAAAATACTTTTTATATACATAATAGGGTAAAAATAAATTTATCATACCATGTTGGGGCAGATGTAGTAATACCTCTCGAGTTCACAATTTTTCCCGCATCACTTTTACAAATTTTCGAAGTTCATAATTCTAAAGTTCACTAATTTCGCTATACATTGTCACTCAGTCCACAATATTACGGTGTCTCACAAAGTCTGTGACATAATTGCGATAATTTAGCGTTCCTCTCATAGTTCATAGTTCACGATATTGCGATGGCATAGCGTTCTTCCAGCGTTCTTCTGATAGTTCATTTCTCTAATTTTGATTTCGTATACAGTTGGTGCACCACAAAATTCTTCATCAGCTGGAACAGTTCGATCTTATAAGAAATGATTTTTGTAATCAACGAAATTCTTAGACGAAAGAATTTTCAAAATCTTCATCAGCAGGAATAGGCGATATTTCCCAAACGCAGGAATAGATGTATCAGCGGAACAGTTGATGCCGAGTTCAGAGCATCGGTCGATCTCTAGGAATTTTCTAATAATAAAATTTTCATTTTCTTCAAACAGCGACAAAAACATCCAGCCGAAGGCATCGGTCGATTTCAGGAGAGTGAGACAGAGGTCTCAAACCCTTCAATCTTCCGAGAGGCCTGGCTTGCTTTTCTGAAATTTCAAATCGAACTGACAAAAACCGTTACCGAAGTTCTGTAGCTTGACTTACGCCAATTTGGCTAATTCTTATGTTTTTGGCACAAAGTCACAGTATCCACTGCATATTTTCAATTGTAGCCAATAGAGATAAAAATTCACATGGGGGTTCCCTTTTCCTTGTAAACCTGAAAATTATGAGTTTTTTGACTGTGTCTGGCGAAAAGATTATCCCTGCGAAACCGTCTGTGTCTGGCGAAAAGATTATCCTTGCATCGCAGTTACGTTGTTTACAGAAATATGATATCAGCCAGTGTGGTCTGAAATCCCTTCTCTGAAAATTCCATGTCTGTGCGGTCCCGGTGAAAGAACTCTGGGAACTTGGGGGGGAAAAAATGTGTTTCATACTTGAAGAATCTTAAAAACTTCGCATATACTTGTACTTTTTCCAGAGCATGATTGAAAAATGTTATGCCTTCGCATAACATCACCTCCCTCCGACGAGAAAAAAAAATTACCATGATCAAGCCATTCGTAGAATATCACAAGCACATGATGTTTCTATAAAAAAGGATTTACTGTTTGTTGCCACCAACACGTATGATTTTTGACTAAGATATCAAATTATGCACACAAAATTAAAAAAAATCACCTAATAATACTATACAGAATACCAGTAATCATATGCAAGTATAGAATAACGCAGATAATATAACAAACAATGTAGCACACAATGTAATAATATTCAATATATAATATTCAATACATATACCATAACATTTAATATAAGACCATATATATTACAGATTACGACACAATCTTTCTTTAAAACACATAACAAATTCATATTTTTACTTTAGAACACACGATCAAATGTTTCTTTTCTGCTCTCAGTTTCTCTTATCCTTTATTAACTTTCAAAATCCACTTAAATTTATTTATTCTCAATTTATTCAAATTCTTAAATTTTCTCATTATCATTTCTCATTCACTTATTAACAACATTTTATTTTCAAATTTCTTTTTCCAATATGTCATTGGGAATTATCAAATTTTACAAAAGCACCACAAATCAAATTAACAGTCTATGAAATTAGATTTTTTTTTTTTTTTTTTTTTTTTTTTTTTTTTTTTTTAAACAATTCTGAAGTTCTCCAACTGTAGGACCCGCCGTACACAGTTAGACGTGTAATTGAAACTTAAGGCGCCATGAGTTTACGACACTTAAACTACGAAATTGTTAAACATAACCTCCATTTTTTTTTTTTTTTTTTTTTTTTTTTTTTTTTTTTTTGAGATGTCTTAAAAATTTTAAAGATTTTGAGTACGACTGTTAAATTATTATCTAATTTCAGAAAGAACTGTTTTTGAATCTGCCTACGAAGAAAGTTCATCATTTCTGATATTTGGTCTGAGAGACCTTTGTACAAAAATCTTACTGACGTGTACCTTTCTTTCCCTAGGTGCATCATCTTCCATTTTCTCTAGAATGAAATTATCGTTTCTTAGTATTTTCTTTATTTCCCAGGGCCCATTATATTTCTTTTGTAATGCTCCTGGTTCATTAAACTCTTCTAAATATACCTTATCACCTAATTTGATACTCGGTTTATTTCTACCCTTTGTGTATTTGTTATATATCTTGAAATACTCCTTCTCATTTTCCTCTATATCATTTTTCATCTCTTCAGCTATTAATTTAACCTTTTCAACATAATCTTTAAATTCAAGTGTATATTGAGGATCATCGAAAGCATTTAATGGTAGATTTAATTTTCTACCAAAGAATATTTCTGCAGGTGTGTATTGTGTGACAATGTGTTTTGTATTGTTGTAGTGAAGTTTGAAAATTAGTAAGTTGTATGACCAATCAAAAATTCTGTCTGAAATTGCAGCTATACATTCTTTCAGGCAGCGATGAGCTCTTTCAATGGTCCCGTTAGATTGTGGGTAGTAAATAGATGATTTTCTGTGTTCAATATTTAGTTTTTTGAGGAAGTCTTCAAACTCATGAGAGCAAAAATTAGTCCCGTTGTCAGACAGTAAGATTTTAGGAATACCAAATCTAGAGAAGTATTCATTAAGATGTTTAATAATATTTGCCGATGTAATGTTACTCAATGGGATAGCTTCTAAATATCTAGAATAGTGATCAATTATTGTTAGGACGTAAAATTTGCCATCAATTGATCTAGGTAATTTCCCGACAATATCAATGGCTATAAATTCACCTGGAGCGAGATGACTTTTAGGAATAAGGTCATACTTAGTCTTTTTATACTTAGATTTATTTTCTAGGCATTTACTACAATTATCGCAAAAGTTTTTTGTGTCTAAATACATTCCTTTCCAAAAAAATTTTTGTTTCAAACTTTCATACGTTTTTGAGGTTCCAAAATGAGGAGTGTGAGCCAGTTGTAAGCAATTTTTTATTAATGATTTGGGAATAAGAATTCTGTTAACTAGGGACTTGTTTTTTCTAGCTTTAAGAGAGGGTTTAATTTTAACCATAACCAACTGTGAGTAAGAGTCAATAAAATATTGTTCTTTCGTTTTAGGATCATTATTATTAATTTTCTGTATAATTGATTTTATTTCTTCATCCTCTTTCTGTTTATCCACGATATTACTTTGGCTTATGTTGTTATCAGTTACAAAAATATTTAAATTGTTAACTTGAAAATCGTCTTGGGTCATTCTTGATAGAAAATCAGCTGGGTTATTAAAACCAGGTATATGTTTCATTTCATAGTCAAATTGTTGCATGTAAAGTAACCATCTAGCTACTATATCAGGTTGTTTATCCAACTGAAGATGATAAGTCAATGGTTTGGCATCTGTTAAAATAGTAAATTTTTTGCCATATAGTTGCTCATAGAAATGTTTGCATGAAGAAAAGATAGCAAAAAGTTCTCTTCTTATTGAAGGATACCTAGCCTCAGCAGGTGAAAGTTGCCTCGAAAAAAATTCAATAGGGAAGAATTGATCATTTATCTTTTGCATCAATATTCCGCAAATTGAAATTTTGGACGCATCACAAATTAAATATAATTCTTTTGAATCATCTATATTTTTTAAGGTGGGTTTGTGAATGATAATGTCCTGCAGTTTTTCGAAAGCATCCTGACATTCCTTACTCCATACAAATGGTGTATCTTTTCGAGTGAGTCTTACTATAGGCTCCACTATTTCTGCATAATTATAAATTAAGTGTCTAAAATAGTTGAGCATACCGAGGAAAGTTTGTGTTTGTTTTAAGTTTTTTGGGACAGGAAATTTATTAACTTTATTTATGTTCGCTTCAGAGGGTGAAAAACCGTGTTTGTTTATGTTGAAACCTAGGTATGTAATTTCTGATTTACAGAGTTGTAACTTTTGAGGGTCCAGTGTTAAATTAAATTTAGCCAATCTATCAAAAACTTGTTGTAGGTGAACTTTAAGATCATTTAAAGTATCAGCAGCAATTATTATATCATCTAGAAAATACTGAACATTAGGCCCTTTCAAATCACTTATGCATTTCGAAATAAGGGTATGGAAATAAGAAGAACTATTTTTACTGCCAAAGAATAACCTAGTGGGCTGAAAATTTCCAAGTTCACAGCAAAATGCAAGTTTCTCTTTGTCACATTCTTTAAGCTTAATTTGAAAAAATGCGGATTTTAAATCCAGCACGCAGTAATAGTTTTTGCCTGAGATGTTATGCAGAATATCCGAAATTTTTGGAAGACAGATTTTGAAAGATTCCGTAATGCAGTTCAATAATCTATAGTCAACAACCATTCGGAACTTTAATTCTTTCTGATTACTATTGAGCAATGGCTTTTTTCTTATAAAAATAATAGGAAAATTATAATTCGATGTGGAGTTTTCTATGATTCCTGCCTCCAAAAGTTGACTGATCTCTTTCTGAGCAAAGTCCTTCGCTATTTTGGGTATTGGATACGGCTTAGTTTGTATTGGAAAGTTATGTAGAAGTTTAAATTCTGGAATTACAGCATCAGTTGAACCAAGGGTTTTATAAGATTTTGAAAAAACTCTGGAGTTTTGCATAAGCATCCTTATTAAATCGTTTCTGTCTGTTTCGGCTAAATGCTTCAAATCAAAATCATCTTCTTTTAATTCCTCTTTTCTTAATTGGAGTATGTCGGTTAAATTTAAATTGTTTACCTGTAAATGTTCTTGATTAGAAGGATTTACCTTAGAAGTATCATCAAAAGCTTGTAAAAAACCTAGTTTAGAATTTTTCCGTACAATAATTGGATAGTTGGAGGGATTCTCTATTATAGTGTAAATATACTTATTCTGACTGACAGCATGTAATGATTCGGAAACAATGTAATTTAATTTGGTTTGTTTCGGTGTAAAAATAAGTTGAAGCTCACTTTTTAAAATATCAGGAATAATTAATTTAATTATTTGAGAAGAGTTAGCTTTAAGTGTAACATTTTGTGCAGATCTGGCTGAGAAATCGTTCTTTCGAAACTTTCCTTTCTTTTGCGAGTTGAATTTGTTTTGTGATGTAGATTCTATATTATTGGCATGCATAAGTGTGGGAGAAGAGTCTTCAAATTCAAAATGCTCATTTTCCATAATTAGTTTTTTATTTGCTGTATCAATCAATATTTTATTTCTTTGCAGAAAATCATAACCTAAGATTATATTGTACTTAGAATTCCAATTGCGTTGAGTAACAAAAAATTGATTCTGGAACCATTTATTTTTTATTTTGAATTTAATATTGACAGCGGATAAATATGGGATTGTTGAGTCTCCTAGAGTGTGAATTTTTACTGAGCGAGATATATATTCAACTTTAGATGTTTCTTTGATCATTTCCAAAGCACTTGGCTGAATTAAGCTTAAATTAGCACCTGTGTCAAGAAGACTCTCAAAAGAGTTTTGACCGAATTTTAATTTGATAATTGGTAAATTATTATTGTTGGAAGAGCATGACATGACAAATAAGTTGTTGTTATTATTTTGATTAATTTCTTGCGTTCTCGTTTCTCTAGTGTGAGTAAAGTCTGCTAGTGTTTGTGTACTCTTGTTTCTATTGTCTTTTACTGCATACTCATGTGAATTCTGGGTTCTTGCATGATTACTCTTGTAGTTTTCGAACTCGCAAGAACCCGCTAATAGTTTAAATTTCGTCTGTAGGGATGATTTCTGTACCTATTCCCAGAATTACTTCTAGCATTATTTCTGGGTATAACTCTTGAATGCATATATCGATTCGAATTAGAATTGTAATTGCCGTTGAAATTAGATGTGTTATTGTAGCGAGTGCTTCTATCACCCTGTAAAGTTCTGACCCCATAATGAGAATTGAAACGTCTGTGAGGATATCTGAAATGTTTTGGATGATTCCAGCAATTGACAGTGAAGTGTCTTCTTCCACAAATTAAACAATATACGTTTCTTCGAATTTGCTCATCCGAATTATTTATGTTTTCCTGTACTTGCATGCTATTTACCGTTTTGTTCCCTGATATGTTTTCAATAGTTTTTGCTAGTTCCAAGATTTGTTGATTAGTTTGAATTTGATTTGTTATCACCGTGTTCAATTCTGTTGAATTTGCATGATATGCGTGGTAGTGGGGATCATTCAATGCGTTTTCAATATTTTTTGCCCATTCTATCGCTTTATCAAAAGTTTTAGGATTACGCTTCATGAGTTCTATTTTTATGTCGGGACGAAGTGCATCATAAAATTTGTTAAGTTTGATTTTTTTAGCAAGCAATTTTATATCTTTTGTGGAATTTTCATCAATTCCTAAATATTTATCAGCTTCAATGTTTATTTTTTCAGCAAGCTGAGTGACAGTTTGATTTGGTGACTGAGAAATGGAAGAGAAATTATGCTGCAAGGTTGCAAAAGACTCTTTTTTAGAGAATTTATTTTTTAGCAACTCTTTAAGATCAGTTGCTGTGCTAGCCTTGCTCGCAATAGGATCATTGGAAATATAATGCAAAGCCTTGTCTTTGCAGTTAAGTTTAATGATTAATAATTTTTTTGTTTCATTCCACTTTTCTAAAGCAGCCACCTCCTCGATCTGTGTCAAAAAATAGTTCACATTTTCATCGGCATTACCATGAAAAAATGGCAAATTGCTTGCTAAACTAACCTCCAAAATTTTGTTATCAGCCATCATTAAATGATTTAATCTTAAATTGGCACAAATATGTCTAAATTCTCATCTAGTTTCAAATTTAGGATCTCAACACTTCATCAGATATCTCAAAAATATGTTAACCTATTTAACATACACTTACACATATATAAATATATAAAATAATGAATATACAACACTGTGCAATGAATATAACATGTCTTTTCGAACAATGTATGTTTTTTACATAAAAATATTTTCCATAATAAAGATAAATGCGACATGTGTATTTATACATATATTGTATTATATTTGAATTAAATTCTTAACATTTTATAAATAACCCGAGGCGTCGCAACCATACGGCACCATTGTTATAATTTTTTTATTATTTTGTTATAATTTAGTGGGGGAGGATATTGTTAAGTTTTTATTTATAAGGGGAGCCAATGATCATTATAATGGTTAGTACAAATTTTGCGCTGTGCATATGAGAGAAATATTAAATCTTACCTGAAATGTATCCACATAAGGATACCGCTAAATCCTGAAATTTAGTTCACTCAAATAATAACTCTATTTTTTCAGACATGTCTTTATTTATTTGTATATTATATTCATTGCACATACAGTTTATCAACACATCCTAAATATGTCATTCAATAATAATTAATACTTCATGATCAATTATTTCAGAGAATTATACTAAAATATCGGGTACCCTTCAATTTTGAATATTAACAAATTTATTTCAAAAAGTATTTTTACTTATGAAAGTATTTATCTAGAAAATTCTTCAAACGATTAAATCCCTTTCGTACTATAATCATTTAAACATTACTTATACCAATACAATCTACTTAAAAATTATTTCAAAAACACTAAAATACTTTTTATATACATAATAGGGTAAAAATAAATTTATCATACCATGTTGGGGCAGATGTAGTAATACCTCTCGAGTTCACAATTTTTCCCGCATCACTTTTACAAATTTTCGAAGTTCATAATTCTAAAGTTTCACTAATTTCGCTATACATTGTCACTCAGTCCACAATATTACGGTGTCTCACAAAGTCTGTGACATAATTGCGATAATTTAGCGTTCCTCTCATAGTTCATAGTTCACGATATTGCGATGGCATAGCGTTCTTCCAGCGTTCTTCTGATAGTTCATTTCTCTAATTTTGATTTCGTATACAGTTGGTGCACCACAAAATTCTTCATCAGCTGGAACAGTTCGATCTTATAAGAAATGATTTTTGTAATCAACGAAATTCTTAGACGAAAGAATTTTCAAAATCTTCATCAGCAGGAATAGGCGATATTTCCCAAACGCAGGAATAGATGTATCAGCGGAACAGTTGATGCCGAGTTCAGAGCATCGGTCGATCTCTAGGAATTTTCTAATAATAAAATTTTCATTTTCTTCAAACAGCGACAAAAACATCCAGCCGAAGGCATCGGTCGATTTCAGGAGAGTGAGACAGAGGTCTCAAACCCTTCAATCTTCCGAGAGGCCTGGCTTGCTTTTCTGAAATTTCAAATCGAACTGACAAAAACCGTTACCGAAGTTCTGTAGCTTGACTTACGCCAATTTGGCTAATTCTTATGTTTTTGGCACAAAGTCACAGTATCCACTGCATATTTTCAATTGTAGCCAATAGAGATAAAAATTCACATGGGGGTTCCCTTTTCCTTGTAAACCTGAAAATTATGAGTTTTTTGACTGTGTCTGGCGAAAAGATTATCCCTGCGAAACCGTCTGTGTCTGGCGAAAAGATTATCCTTGCATCGCAGTTACGTTGTTTACAGAAATATGATATCAGCCAGTGTGGTCTGAAATCCCTTCTCTGAAAATTCCATGTCTGTGCGGTCCCGGTGAAAGAACTCTGGGAACTTGGGGGGGGGAAAATGTGTTTCATACTTGAAGAATCTTAAAAACTTCGCATATACTTGTACTTTTTCCAGAGCATGATTGAAAAATGTTATGCCTTCGCATAACACTTGGTTTAGCTTAAACACAAAAGAAACAAACAAGCCTTACACCTAATTACGCCCCTGATTTAAAAACAAATCTTTATTTACCGTAATCTTTCATTAAAAATACGTTACTAAAATATCAAAATACAGATAAAATCCGAATGCACGACTTAAAAAAAATCATGCATTTTTTATGCTTTGCTACGCAAATAAATAAATAAAATATCAGGAAATTATTTTTAAAAATCTTGTTAACTACTGTTCTCTTATAATGGTTTCTTCAGCTATAAAAGTAAAAGAGAATTTTACAGTCTGAAATATTTACACATGTACTGAAAAATTTTAGCGGTATGATACAAAACACTCACAATAGCACTGCTACAAAAAATTCACAATAGAGAAAAAAAAACAAAAAACCCTTTATCGAAAGCTAAAGGGCAATAAGGCGTTTCGGACGGACATGGGGATACTGTGCAAAGTGATAGTGTGTACTTACAAATCAGACCATTCTCCTTGGAAAAATTATCTGAATGGCAATTTTCAATAGAGATAAATACAAAATATACACTAAAGTACCTCTGAAAAATCACTCAAAATACTGGTGTTAAACGATAAAGTAATTAAAAAACTTTGTAAAAAACACACATACCTAACACACAACCTATTACATCTTATGTGTGTTTTTTACAAAGTTTTTTAATTACTCTAAAGTACCTCTGTTTGCGCCCTTTCGGGTGCCCACTCCTGCCTTACATTTATTATTTCACGCCCCCCCCCTCACTCATCTAAAAAATAACCCCTTGAATATTGTGCACTTTTTTCCGACCACTTATGGGTACATATTTACATTTTAATAAAATTTAAACTTTCAATTCATTAATACTCATTTAATGGTGATTGACTGTCATATGGAAGATAAGAGATGGTACTCAAAAGTGTAGGGTACCCTATTTCGAAACGACTTGCCTTTAATTTTATTATATTGCAGTATGATCAGCGATCCTTGTTCTTGTTTAGTAAAACAATATAGTTAATTTGATATATTGGTAATTGTATAATATCTTTTTTTTTTTTTCTGAAGAAGTATATGTGCGTGAAAAAATGGAGGAGGATATCTTAGTCCGTTCTCATAATAGCTGAACTCTACAAGTGCATAACCATGCAAAACAGATTATACAGTACTTTTATGAATATTTCGCAGTGCCAAATTCTCTTTGGTCATTTGAGAGTAAAATGAATGGATACATTGTACTGCATTGTGTATTTAAGGTAAACACTACAGGTAGGGTAATCTGTCTAGGGGATGTCTTGGGGGGAGAACTTTCTAAGGGGTTCAAACGCGTATTCACGTGAGATCTAGAGAAAACCGCCCAAAGTTCCCGATCGACAGCCGCGCGGTAGGCTAGAATACTTGAATGACTGGTGACAATATTGATGATACTGAATTCTCAGAACCAACTTTTGATGTTTTGAATGTATAAATAGAACAAATGAAATGCTAATTACTAAAATACAAGTGCTGTAAAATATATAAAATAACGTCACTGTTTATTTAGTATTTTGCTTAATATTCTTTAAATATGACAAGTTATCTAATAGAATACTTACTCATTTTACCATTTCACGTCATAGGACAAACTGCTCATAAAACTTAAAAAAGGAAAATGTTATGGGAATATGTTTTATTAGGGGAAACATTTTAAAAATTTATTAAATGTGTACAACTGTACTTGTAACTAGCGCAATGCAAAGTGACTAAGAAAATTTAAAATCTAAAATGTACTATGCTTATAACTATTTAAAATTAAAAATTATTCATTTTATGACCTGACCCTTTTTTTATATTGTTAAACCTGACACTAGTTTGTTGAATTAAATAAGTGCAAAAATATTATCTGCTTAGCACACAAAAGGTCACTGTGAAAATTATATTTGAGCTATGTTACAGCACTCCAAAAACATTTATACATGGACATGGTTGCAAAAAATAAAATGAAATATATATAAATAAATAAGCTGATTTATATCGCCTTCATTTTAGGTTTTCTCTTTCCAATGTTTCGCGTAAAGAAGGGGAAAAAATAATAAATAAAATAAAAGAATTATTATTCGAAAAGCTAAACATGTTTAATTACATGATTGGTTCAAAAAGTTGAATATATGGAGTAGAATATAATATTTCTGTGTTTTTTATCGATTTTATTATATTTATGATACTTTCGTGCAGGGCCTTATTATCGAATGGGCAACCTGGACTTTGCCCAAGGCCCCCAACTCGAAAGGGCGCCCAACTTCAAATGTTCGGAAATATTCTTTTTTATATCAAAATTTTATGTAAAATAAAACAAATTTCATAGATGGGGCCCTCAAATCCACCAATGCCCGAGGCTCCTGTTGGACATAATCGGGCCCTGCTTTCGTGAGGTACTGCATCTTTAGAATTGTATTTGTTTGCATCATTAAATTTATTTTAAGAAAACGAACACGGCGGGAGGAGTCCTCCCCCCTTATGTAAAAATTAATTACATTTTATTAAACCAAAGCTTTATATATATGTGCAAACTTGAAGTATTTTTAAAAATATAATACTTAACATAAAAATATATATAAAAACCATTTACAAAAAATCATAAGCAAAGTTAACAAGCGAGAATTATTTCCGATGAATCTGACGATCGTTAAGATTGATATTGTATAAAAATTTGCAAAATTGTTTGTTTCATTTGATAATTTTATATACGTATAAAAAAAACGTCATACATACATTAAATATGTATAAAAGAACTTTTATTCAATTCTATTTCCAATCATCAAACCTGTCGGAAACTTATTGCAAAGCTTACACTGAATTTCATTAACGGGCATCTAAATTTTTATACTTTTATACCTTATCTTAATTAAAACATGGATTTTTCATTAAATTTTTTACTTAAAAAAAGAAAAAGTCCTCCGAAGGTAGGCTCATACCTTGAAAAGCTTGCTTATTTCAGACTAAAGCTTTAATATAAATTTTAAAAATAGAAATTGCGGACGAAATTCGTTTTCTTTGGTCTAAATAAACATACAATTCTAAATAAATTATTGGTGGATTATTAGTACGAACATTTAAATATAGATGGGAGCACTACAGAACGGGCCGAATAGCGTGAATCTATCCGCACCGGCCGGTCCGAATAGCCACTCTGTTGGAAACATGAAGCTCTAAGGAGAGTCATCGGGAATGGGCGATCAGGCGGGAAAACGGACCAGGATCCATTTTCACCGGCAGGAGGCGCAGCGCACCGCTTCAATAGGGATTTAGCGTTGTTTTGATTGTGAACGAGCTATATTTTTTTAATAAAATAAATTATTTTGATAGAATATGGGTCGAGCGAGTCACTGCTTTGCACCTGGATGTGACAGTGGATATCCAGAAGCCAGAAAAAGAAATGTATCGCTCGGGAAGGAAAATCCAACGTTATTTAAAGCTCCAAACAGCATCACCATAATATTTCTTTAATATGGCCCCTTATAAATGTATAACATAAAAAGTAACACTACGTAAATAGAAAACCTTTTGTACATGTTAGTAGTAGTATAATGTTAATATGAACACTTTAAAATTGGCATTTGGCCTAATAATCAAATTGAAACAGCAGTATAATACTTTGAAATTGTCCATTTTTAAAAAAAATAATAACAGTTTTATGAATAATATTTTGACTAATAAATATAAAAATAATAATAATATGAAAAATAATAATATGGGGGAATAATAATATGAAAAATAAAACAAATTTCATAGATCCCCCCCCCCAAATTCATCAATTCCTGGGGCCCTTGTTGGTTATAATCAGGCTCTGGTGGTGCTGAAAAACGGCGTTAAATGTTTTTCTCTTTCCATATTTGTTTTTGTTTTTTGGTTTAACTAACCAACTTTAAGACTAAAGACAAAAAAAAAATAATAATAAATAAAATATAATGTGGAAGAGCAGGTATATAAGAGGAATTTATAGCTATGAAAGAAGGCAGGGAATATTTTTTAATTTTTAGCGAATTGCTACCAAAAATATTTGTCAAAAACTGATCTATTATAATCGTTCGCATGCAGTTTTAAAGAGAATTTATTTAAATTATTAATTAATTTATTAAATTTTCAAACTGATGTTACATCGTTGTAACTAAGTAATATAGAAACAAAATTATTATATATGCATATTAATTATCATATTTATTTATTCAAATGTTAGTGCATACTTCATGAAATATCAGCATAAATGAATAAATCCCAATTAGAAAAGCATGAAATCGGAAAGCGCGCGCGCGCGATGTTGTTTTCCACTACCGTCAATAGATGGCGCAATCAATGGTAGCCGCAGTTTCGTCGGCAATTCTCATACTGCGTAGTTGGTCCAAATTGGATAACAAGTCGATGTTTCTCCTCCCGAGCTTCATGGTTGGAAAGCCGGGGAAGGGAAGATCCCAGTCAGCCATGGTTCTTGTATTGGGATTCCATCGGGGCCTTTGGGAAAGTCCATAATATGTCTAGAATAAGACACGATTGGGGCATGTAACACCCCAATTAAGTCTTATAGAGCATTTCGACGGACCCCTCCTCTCTGCGATCGGTCGCCGTCTTGCGTGACAGCTTGGGGTTCTCGTAATGTATTTCAATGGGAAAAACCCGATTTTCAACATTCAAAAAAAGTATTAAATTTAATTTTTTGGATGATTGTAATGGATGGAATTTGTTAATCAGACCTTCGACTTTTGTGTCCCAGGTGGCGTTTAATATTTTAAAAAGCTTAACATATAATATTTTAATGATATTTCAAGCGACTTTTTCCGCTGGTACTGCGTTCGGAAAGACAACATTATGTACGGGAATGAACACAACGTTTGTTTTAAGATTCGGCAGGTTATTCGGATTACTGTTTGTTTACAAATATCACTGTTGTGCATGCGAAATTTTCTTACATTGTGAAATTTATGCAAGAATAAAGTTTTGTTTTTGAATTATAATTCATCAGATATTCCGTATGTCCTAGAAAACATCAAATTCCATGAATATTTATATTAAAGAAGTGTTTATTTAAATTCCTATTACGATATATTCAGATTCTTTTTTCTTTTATAAAAAATAAATGTACTGCTTATTATTATTTATCATAGTGTTCTTTTAAATATGTAAATGCCTGTAAAATAAGACCAGTTATCCCATTAATAAAAAAAGTGTAACATATGCATCGCATAACATATTTGTACATGTAATTAATCTAATACGTATGAATATGAATCAAAAAAATAATCCAATAAATCAACTAAATTAAAGACGTAGACCAATTAATGTAATCTTTACTTAGTTGCATAATTATTTAAATTGACAGTAAACATGAGTGCAAAATGTAAATTTATAATTCCATAAAGCCTTTTTATTATAAGATGGAAAACTTGTTTCGCAATGTTAGCTCATAAAACTGTACTAAACAATTCTACAATTACATTTTTGAATTTTGTTTCAAGTTAGAATGAGAACAGAAATCAAAAGCTGGAATTCTGTCCCTGTATTTCTTTTTTCTGGGTGAATTTTTACATATTGGGCAAAACCCAGCAAAGCTCATGAATACTTTGCTCCGAAGCCCAACACTAGTATACATTAATTCATAAATTTTCCCCTTTTCAAGCACAAACTGATTTTAGCAGACACGACAAATCATATTCGCTTCATCTCGACCAGATTTGAGAGTCCTGAGACCACCAGAATTTGGGTGTTTTCTGTATAATGTTTATATTTCTTCCTGCTAATTTCCGACTATTTAATTTTATATCACTGTTCTGTGAAATAATTATTATATGGGAAAATCTTAAAATTATCGTTATTTTAATTAAATGTGCTACCAACCCCATATTGCAGGGGTTTTGAGTTCACTACTGAGGATTAACATAAGAATATTAAGGCTCCGGCACCTTTTTTTGCTAGAAATTGCCGCTAGCCCTGGAGCAATTACATGTTTTCTCATTGAAAAATTTCTTTCATTAATTTCCAAAAAGTTACACTTTTTGTATATAACCCGCATACAAAAATATCCCCAATTGGTAAAATGTGTGCCATATTCTGATGAGGTGATGTACAAAATTTGAGAATTATATCCTGAAAAGTGTCAAAGGTATGAAGATAATGAGTACTGACTTAAACTAATTTTCAGTAGCTCTTGAAAGGAAAAAAATCACAATCACATTTTAAGGGTCATACAGATATTATGAAAGAATATTTTACATTCAAATTCAAGTATAGACCCCAGTCACCTTTGTTTATAGATATCCCTTAAGACGTTATATGATGAGAGGCTGAAATTTTGTACATCACCTTATTTGTGCATGGGGTACATTTTATTTTCTAGGAATTTTTTTGTAAGGTAGTTCTAAGAAATTTTAAAAAGTGTAACTCTGTGAAAATTAACAAGAGGAATTTTCTCTTAACATAGTCTTTTTTTTTTAAACCTTATTTTAAACATTTATTCAATTCACACTGCCTAATTATCTTTCATAGATAAAGAATTAAAGCATGTTATCACTTTCTAGGGGCACTGTACGTGTGTGTGTGTCTATACAATTTATAAACACTAATATTTTTACTTCCTTGTATGACGTACAAAGAAATAATGTGATCGCAAAAAGAATTCGGTATCCAGATTTTGACTACCTCTAAATTTACTAAGTTTTTGCTTGACATCTCATTGTACACTTGTATGTATGTTCATATAAATTCATGTACAAGCATTCTGACTGACAGCTAGACCATTTTGATCAGTGTTTCCTGGCGCCTGTACGTACGTGTGTATGTAGGTAATTCACATATCTTAAAAACTATGAGTCGTACAATGTTGAAATTTTATATTTAGGATTGTTGTAACATCTACATCCATACATTATGCTTTATGGGCAGAAATTTATTAAAGTGTAATTTAGAGATATTAAGTTATTTCAAATGAATCTGATATATGTTGTTAAGGATTACAAAATGAGTCTTGCCATCAAAAATGGTATCTTTATCATTTGCAGTTCTACAGGAGCACTCAGAAAAATTCCAACAAATTATAGCCCATGGCAGTTTTAGAAACATTTTCATTTCAAGCAGAATAACATCTTACCATATGGTTGGATAATGGTCCGGTGACGTTCAGCCACCTCCCTCAAAAGCTGCATTAAAAGTTCACCAAACTTGGCAACTTTTGGTGTATATATGTATATATTTAATTTGCATATCTCAAAAACTATTAGTCGTAGATTGCTGAGATTTTATATATAAGATTGTTGTAACATCTAGTTGTACACCTAGATTTTTTATTCCAATCTACTGGAGAGTTTATTTACAGGACCACCCTAAAGAATTTTGGTACGTGCATATATCCTTGCAGTCTGCCAAGACAAGCGATTTTTCACTTTGATAAATCCAGGTTGCATGAAATCATGATGGTTCCGAATACAATTGGCTACAGTTTGCCAGCACATTTTCCGAAAAAATTATTTGGCACGAGGATAATATGCAACTACCAGAATTCCAATACATTAATGTCTATAGACATCTTCAAATAGTGGCGTAGCCCAGTTAAGGGGGGGCTGAGGGGGCTGCAGCCCCGGGCCCAGTGAACAAGGGGGCCCTAGATAGGGCTAAGAAAACCCAGTAAATAGAAAAAAATATCTGAACCTAAAAATGGATTGGGTTAATTATTTTAATGGAAAATAAAAATAAAGTTAGTGCATCGTGATTGTAAATTTTACAATCAAACGATGGCTTTGTGCGATTGAAGATATTGAGTATCTTTGTTAAACGTATTCTCATGGATAAACTCAAAATCTATTGAGACAAAATTTTTGCCTGAATAAACAGACTATACACAAAGACATAGATTCTCATGAACAACTAGACATGCTAGAAACTGGAGTAAATGAACACCAGCTTCAAACAGTATCAATCTTCTTTTACATTCCATTGTATTGACAGACAATGTGCAACAGAGACGCCTAATGTTATTAGTGAAGAGTTAGTTTAGGCGTCCAAATGTTAGGAGTATGCAAAGAAATCAACCCGTCAATTGCTATCTCTATATGTAAACTTCACCTAAGGATCAGGGGAAAAGACTGAGAAGAAAAAAAATGTACCGATGGTACTGTTAAATCCGAAAAAACTAGCCATGTAACTCTTCAAGGATTTGAAAAATTTAAAGTTGAAACTTTTATTTGTGATAGCCGATAGATTAAATTCAGAAATGATAAAACAAATTGATGCTTATAACTCAGTATGCAGAATTTTCAATTTCATTACTAAATTAGGTCTCGAACAAATAAATGAAGAATCAGTTGATAATTTTTTTGAAGTTTATGGAGGAGAAGTAGATTTTGAAGCCACAAAATCCAAGTCATTCAATTTTCACAATATTTGTTAAGCTGTAGCTTAAAAAAAAATCACCGATTCATATTTATGATCACATGTTTAAAAACGAGTTAAATGACATTTATATGTTTAATCCATTACGTATTTATTTAACTCTACCAATATCAAATTGCGAAACCGAGAGAGCTAACTTCAAATTAGAGAGAGTTCTATCTCTTCGAAGAACAAAAATGTGGGGGGGGGCTCCGCTTATCACAGCCCCGGGCCCTTAAATGGGTAAACTGGGCTCTGGCGTAGCCAGAAATTTTTCATGGGAGGGGTTGCTATTGTAACTCACATATATGTATACATGTGTGCGGTGAGGGAGTGAAGAATATACATTTTGTATTGCAAAAATTTCAGGGTGTGTGTGTGTGTGTTGTGATCCCTTATTCCCCCCAACCCCTGGCTACGCCACTGTCTTCAATATATTATGTCTCTAGTCGTTCATTGTTTGGTCCATGCACAGAATCTCGCTATTTGTCATCCACCGTGTTGAGTTTTGCCAAAATATCGCTAACTTAACACCAAAAATAATTATGCATTTTGCATGACTCTAAAGCTTTTAACCGTAGAATGTTGAAATTTTGTATTTAGAACTATTGTAACATCTAACTGTGCTTTTGATTGCTGTGGACTGAGTAATTTATTTACAGGGTCACCCAAAAGACTTAAAATATATTAAGGGTCTATAGATACCTTCATTTCATTAAAAATCTGTGATGAATAACTGTTTCAGCTGTGATTGAAATCTCGCTATCGCAAGCTTACTGGCTTTTGTCAAAATATTGCCCAATTAAGTGAAACAAATCTTTAAAATTGAACTCAGCTTGGCGGTAAACTTTAGAATTGCAGTAGTTTGTCTCTTTCAAATGAAATAAGTTTAGATGAAGTGCCCCGAAAATATTTCTGGTTTAATAGAGGTACAAGGAAGTCATGTGGTGTCCATATCAGATTTATTAGTTCAATGATTTGATTAAAAAAAAAAATCATAATAAAAGGAGTAGTATATAGATTTTTACAGTTATATTCTTCCATGATGATTGTATGTAAGAGAATTTTTTTTCAGCATCGTAAATTACAGTGTTACTTGAAAATATGTTTTCACATAATTTACACAGGAACCAGACTACATGCAAGCGATAGATATTAAAAAAATGAGATGTCAGTCAGCCAATTTAAATTACTTTAGAAGTTATTTACCAAAAAAATTGAAAGAAAAAAAAAGCATCATATTTGACAATATTTGGCTGTATAAAATGATTTAGATCTTGAATCTAAACAGCAGATAAGAATAGTATTCATAGAAAAATTGCTACTGGCGTATTATCCCGGCACTCAAACAAGACAAGCGATTTCTCGCCAAGATAAATGCCGATCACATGAAATTATTAATGGTTTCGAATACGATTGGCAACAGTTTCCAGCACATTTGATGAAAAAATACTTTGTTGAAAATGACCACCGGGATAATACGTAAGTACCAAAAAATCTAAAAATCTTCAGAATAATTTCTAATCCTAATATCAGCTCCATGCAGAACAGAGTGGAAATAGTTTTAGGTAAAAGAATAAGGATTTATTTTAACGAAGTACAGTTTAACCATTTAATCATCTGTCCATGGACACGAGAACAACAACAGTATAACCTTGATTTCACGAAGTCAAAGAAACAACAGAAAGAATTGAGATAAGAAGGTGAAATAAAAGAGGGTGTCAGTTAAATATCTTGAATAAATGTATTTTTTCTATAAAGTTCCACTCCATACCTAATTTAGAATACTGCAAAAGAATAAAAAGGCTGGTAGCCAAGTTTAGTGATTTTAAAAAAGTAGATTCTATAGTTTTTTTTTTTTTTTTTAGCATAAGCAACAATAAGTAATCATACATTAACACATCACATGCCAGTTTCAACGTAAGAAACTTCCTGTTTTATTTATTATTATTTTTTTAATAAACCAACCACTGGTACAAAACTAGTTCTGTAAACAATGTATAAATTGACTTTTTTAATCAAAATATGTTTTTAAAAAATTATTAACAAACCAATTCTTTCATGTTTTTTATTGATTTATTCTAATGCATTTTATATGCACATTTAATAACAGAAACCACACCAGAAAGTGTTATCCATAGAAAGCATGCACTTAAATTCATGTCAATCTAAGGATAAACCTATCTAGTCATAGTCATAGCTTCAAATTACATTGGAGACAAATTATCCATAGATTTAAAAATCATGAAAAAATATCACAATCCTAAACAAGAAACAATATCTAATTTTGCAATTAGAGTTTAATTAGTTGCTGACAGCTTTAAAATTTCTTTCATATTTCTAAATAAATAATGTACATTCTTTCGTGCATAGTCGTGGATTGCTGTCTAAACCTCTAAACTGAAACGCCTGTTGCTTGCTATTCTGCAGTTTGTTTACATTCTTCACAGTGGGGCTGCGTTCGTAATCCGAAAACCCAATGAACCTCCTCAGATTACACGTAGTTTATACGGATTACTGAGATTGCTAAATAATACATTTAGGTAAAGGAATAGCATGCGCAGAACGATGCGCGAAGCTGTCACTCAGCTGACGTCAGAGATACGTCACGTCGAAATGCTCTATTACGACAAAAACGGGAAAATCCATATTATGTCTGTTATACGACATGAATTGGAGATCTAAACACCCCAATCATGTCTATTTTATGACATAAATGGGAAAATCTATCGGCGACAAACGCTGATTGGCTCAATTTGTTTGATAAGAACGTGTTGCACTGGCCCTGACAGCACACTTGCCCAATTTATATCCATATCTGGACAAACTTGTCCAAAACATGTCTATGTCTATGATAAGATATCTCCTGGCCATCATTATAGCGACATCTTTGGGAAAATCCATAATATGTCTAGAATAAGACATGATTGGGACATGTAACACCCCAATTAAATCTTATTACGACAAAAACGGGAAAACCCATATTATGTCTGTAATATGACATGAATTGGACATCTAAACACCCCAATCATGTCTATTTTATGACATAAATGGGAAAATCTATCGGCGACAAACTCTGATTGGCTTAGTTTGTTTGATCATGCGCAGTAACATAATTATAATCGTGAGCATTAATAGCCTTCGATTCAATATCATTCACATTACATTCAGCTTCAATCAGGAATAATTCATCATTAACTTCTTGTTCAACATTTCGCCATTCCTGACGAGTCGATTCAATTTTTTTATTAAAATACATATTAAGTCAAAAAGTTGTACATTACCTCGTATTGTAAAGAACAGAACAGTGATATAGGCAAGCAAAATGCAAGAAGTGCGCATAAAAATGTTATAATTGTCTAACAAGGAAACTTCAAATATGTGGGCACTATCTATCACAACCACCGCAGTTTATTAAAAACAACGTGTATACAAAAATGTTACTGCGCATGATCAAACAAACTAAGCCAATCAGAGTTTGTCGCCGATAGATTTTCCCATTTATGTCATAAAATAGACATGATTGGGGTGTTTAGATGTCCAATTCATGTCATATTACAGACATAATATGGATTTTCCCGTTTTTGTCGTAATAAGACTTAATTGGGGTGTTACATTTTTGTATACACGTTGTTTTTAATAAACTGCGGTGGCTGTGATAGATAGTGCCCACATATTTGAAGTTTCCTTGTTAGAAAATTATAACATTTTTATGCGCACTTCTTGCATTTTGCTTGCCTATATCACTGTTCTGTTCTTTACAATACGAGGTAATGTACAACTTTTTGACTTAATATGTATTTTAATAAAAAAATTTAATCGACTCGTCAGGAATGGCGAAATGTTGAACCAGAAGTTAATGATGAATTATTCCTGATTGAAGCTGAATGTAATGTGAATGATATTGAATCGAAGGCTATTAATGCTCACGATTATAATTATTTTCATAATGAATTTGAAAATAGGATCGATGAAAATATTTTTGAAGATTCAAATATGTGTGATCCCACAAGCAGTTCTTGTAATAGCTCCATTTCAGAAATTACTGATGAAACAGATACTTCTGTTCCTTTATGGTAGTAACTTATCCATAGCATAAAAATAAACTGTGGATATGAGATAAATAACCACAAAATGTCTTTTTATGGGCATATTCTAGTTGTCCATAACATGTCCATATGGACAAGTTATGGATGTCCATAACATGTCCATATGGATGTCCATAACATGTCCATATAGATAAGTTCTGGATGTCTATAACATGTCCATATGGATGTCTATATTTTGTCCAGAGGATATCATTATGGACGCCGTATTGTGCCATATGGACAAGTTTGGGGGGTATTATGGACCAGATATAGACAAATTTGGGAATGTCAGTTATGTCCCGAACTTGTCCATGATATCATATGGACATGTTCTGGACAAGTTTGTGCTGTCTGGGCTGTATATTGGAGAAAATTGATAAAATACGCTCTATAGCACGATCCCTGAATTAATTATTCTTTAAAAGACATTTCATGTAGTATATATTATTCTTTTGTCGCATTCTCAATCGAACTTAGGAATTGAGCAAGCATAATGAACGCTTGTACAAAATATTAACTACATTTGAAGTTTCTGTATAAACGGGCAAAAATCAATAATTTATAATTTACTGTAGTTCTGCACTGTACCAGATGTAAGTCTTAAACACATAATCAAGGCATATATAACTGATAAATAACATTTTCAACTGGTAAAATTAAATTGTCTAAATAGTATCACAACGTCATGCTTATTTACAAGAATAAAAACTACTCAAGTAATACGATTTCTGATTAAAATAATTTATTTATAAATAACACATGAGTAATTATTCACCAAACATGATTTATATACATATATTTAGAATTTCTAAATACATTATAAGCATTCCCCAGACAGCACAAACTTGTCCAGAACATGTCCATATGATATCATGGACAAGTTCGGGACATAACTGACATCCCCAAATTTGTCTATATCTTGTCCATAATACGCCCCAAACTTGTCCATATGGCACAATACGGCGTCCATAATGATATCTTCTGGACAAAATATAGACATCCATATGGACATGTTATGGACATCCGGAACTTATCTATATGGACATGTTATGGACATCCATATGGACATGTTATGGACATCCATAACTTGTCCATATGGACATGTTATAGACAACTAGACTATGTCCACAAAAAGACATTCTGTGGATATTTATCTCATATCCACAGTTTATTTTTATGCTATGGATAAGTTACTACCATAAAGTAACAGAAGTATCTGTTTCATCAGTAATTTCTGAAATGGAGCTATTACAAGAACTGCTTGTGGGATCAAACCTATTTGAATCTTCAAAAATATTTTCATCGATCCTATTTTCAAATTCATTATGAAAATAATTATAATCGTGCGCATTAATAGGCTTCGATTCAATATCATTCACATTACATTCAGCTTCAATCAGGAATAATTCATCATTAACTTCTTGTTCAACATTTCGCCATTCCTGACGAGTCGATTCAATTTTTTTATTAAAATACATATTAAGTCAAAAAGTTGTACAGTACCTCGTATTGTAAAGAACAGAACAGTGATATGGGCAAGCAAAATGCAAGAAGTGCCTATAAAAATGTTATAATTGTCTAACAAGGAAACTTCAAATATGTGGGTACTATCTACCACAACCACCACAGATTATTAAAAACAACGTGTATACAAAAATGTTACTGCGCATGATCAAACAAACTAAGCCAATCAGAGTTTGTCGCCGATAGATTTTCCCATTTATGTCATAAAATAGACATGATTGGGGTGTTTAGATGTCCAATTCATGTCATATTACAGACATAATATGGATTTTCCCGTTTTTGTCGTAATAAGACTTAATTGGGGGTGTTACATGCCCCAATCATGTCTTATTCTAGACATATTATGGATTTTCCCAAAGATGTCGCTAAAATGATGTCCAGGAGATATCTTATCATAGACATGGACATGTTTTGGACAAGTTTGTCCAGATATGGACATAAATTGGGCAAGTGTGCTGTCTGGGTCACTTACCTTTACATTCAGAGCAAAATGTTCGAATTTTAGGATAAATTTTCATGAAAGAAAATGGCGCAAGATTCACCAAACGATTACCTACATCTAAAGTTCTTTAGTACGACAAAAGTATAAAAAAATTGTTTTAAAATAATAAAATAATATAACATTTATAATACTTCTGAATGAATAATAAATGATATGAATAATATCATTGATCTGACATATCTGATATGAATAATAAAATAGAATACCGTGACTGGGGAAAACAGGCCTCAATGATAAACTCATTTTTAGGGATGGCAACTCATAAGCAGGCCCATTGCTTAGCGATGGCCCCGATTCCATCTGCCCCTATCCGCACGTCACAACATAAGTCGGCATAGCCCACTCACGATGGCCTGGAAGCGCGAAAGTCACGTGATCATCGGAACCGACTTTTTCTAATCAGTCAGTCCACTACCTGTTAGTTTGGATTTCGCTTCCGGGCCATTGTGAGTGGGCTATGATAAGTCGGGGAAAATGTAGGGATAAGATAACAGGGAAGCTAGTAGACCAATCAGAGCGCTTTTTCTAGGCGTGCGTTTATTTAGTCGGTAATTTAGCAGCTTGTGGTAGGGATGGCGGTTTCTACCGAATCCACCGGTTTTCGGTGTTTCAGTTTTTTTGTCTTCCAGTTAAACCTATCGAGTAAAACTGTCCTTAAAACACCGGTTACAAAAAAAACCGGTTTACGGTTGTTTTAAAACGCCATCTATTGTGAAAAAGGAGAACTGAAACTATTTATTCGACCTGATAACATTAATATTTGTTATAATAGGAAGGAAAATAATAAAAATTAAAATGTTAGAATACCCAAGTGGAAAAAAGAAAACTGAAAACTAAAGTAGATTTTGCTCTATTCTAATAAAAATATGGTATTGCAATATACTTAAAAGTCTCACTACTGAAAAAATTCAAAATAATAGTGGATCACCTTTTCTCTGTTCACCACGGGGGAACTTCGGTTATGGTAAACTTCGGATATAGTGAACGAAATTTGATGGTCCCCATAAGTTCACTATAACCGGAGTTCGCAATATATTTATATAGTTTTGAATGTAGTATTTTAAAATATTTTTTTCAAAGAATATTCATAATCTTAAATTTTATTATATCTCAAAAATATAGATAATTATTAAGCATTAAATTAAGCAGAACAAATATCAATCAATAAAAGTACATCGCATCTAAGAATAAGTATTTGTTTTTTGCTGTTGTTGAGATGTTTTATTTCTATGTCAATTTTTAGTGTCTCTTATTGTGTCTAGTTAAATAATAAATAATTAAAATCTGTAATTTACATAGCAATTGTATTTCCTGTTTTATTATAATTTTAAATGGAAATGGAGGTTACGGCCAATCATCTGCACTAGTAATCTAGGCGGGGGGTTGTATTGCCCTCCCTGGGGGACTTTCTAAGGAGTCCTAACCCGTATTTGCGCTAAATTTCGTAGAAAACCACTTTATAATTTTAAATTAAACTCAAAAACTAACTCATGAGTTTGTGTTTTGTAGTACATTAAATTAAGAACAGTTTTTCGCATTGTCCACATGATTATAAAATGATTATGACTCTTTTAAGAGTAACTTTGAAGAATTATTTTTTTCCACTTGAGCCACTTCATAATTTCACCTATTTCTAATTTCTTTTTAAAAAAAATTAATTGGGGTGGGCGTAATTTACATTTTATATGTAAATTATAATTATATATACTTTAACATTCATTGAAGAATGAAGAACGTAATTTGAATTTAACTATCAATTCTACAATAAATAACACTTTGGACAACAGATGGAGCCAGCAATAATTAAAAATCTGAGCGAATTTGGTGTAGTGGATTCCGATTTTTTTGGTGGAAGCAAGACAGTTGTCCGGATCAGTTTATTTTATTGAAGAAGTCTCCTCGGTTATTTTACAAGTAGAATGGAGATTTTCTCCAAATAAACCGGTTTCGGTGTTTTTTAAGGGGGATGAGAATCGGTATGAGTAATAACTGGATTCCGATTTTTCTGGTGGAAGCAAGGCACAGTTGTACGGATCAGTTTATTTAATTGAAGAAGTCTCCTCGGTTATTTTACAAGTAGAATGGGGATTTTCTCCAAATAAACCAGTTTCGGTGTTTTTTAGGGGGGATGAGAATGGGTATGTGTAATAACTGGATTCCGATTTTTTTGGTGGAAGCAAGGCAGAGTTGTACGGATCAGTTTATTTTAGAGAAGAAGTAGAAGTCTCCTCTGTTATTTTACAAGTAGAATGGGGATTTTCTCCAAATAAACAGGTTTCGGTGTTTTAGCGGGATGAGAATCGGTATGTTAGAGGCAAGCAGGAGTAAGCAGATTTTAGGATTTGCGGTTTTCGCTATCATCAGCTTTCGGTATTTTTTTAAAGGTCAGACAGAGGGGAGTCAAAGCGTATTATTATGAATTGTAACGTGTCGTAGCTAACAATACATGATAAATTGGAATATTTTATGGTTGATTCATGTAAGAGTTTTGGTTTTAATAATCTATACGAATCATTTCGTTTAATTTTATAAAATACATGATAAATCATAAAAAAAAGTTTCAATTTAAGATTTTTTTTCTTAATAATCTCTACGGATCATTTACTTAACTTTATATACATGAAATGTACGCAAGTCTGGGTTATGTGTGGTATAGGTATCTAAGGGGGGAGAAGGTCACGATGCCCCCCCCCCGAAATTTTGATCCCCTCGAAAATGTTTTTTGGATACGCGCCTGCGGATAGGTTTGTAGGCTTACCAAAAAGCAGTTTCCGGTTCCTCTTTCTCTATTTTTTTTTTTTTTTAATTTCGAAAAGAGCTTGCAAATATTGTTCGCTATTAAAGAATTTTTTAATTTTACGAAAGAATTAATATTTTCCGAGTATGATGAATGAAAAATTGGTTACAAGATTTTTTAAACTGAAACGATTAAAATAAAAATAAAGGCACTTTAAAAAACACTTGTAATTAAAAGGAACTTAAAAAATAAAATACTTTTCTTTTCCGATTCCCGGGAACATTAAAGTTTTGAGATTTAAAATAAAAGTTTAGGGAGTCTATACATAGATATAAAATACTATGGGCGCCCCCATACTTTTATTTTTCGTCAGAAATTTTTCAATGTTGTCGAGTTTTAGAAAAGAAAATTATTTTATTATTTTTAGTTAGTTTTCAATTAACTGATTTATTTATTTACGAATTGCCTTCATCTGATCCTAAAGAAAGCTAGTAAGAAATTCGGGGTGTGGTGTGGTGGGGGGTAGTTTTCAATCGCTTAATGCAAATAGATTTAAATATTTCTTGGATCAGTGGCGGATCCAGGGGGGGGGGGCGCTCTGGGGGCTCGAGAGATAGATATACTAGGATTAGGGAAGGTGAAAAATTTTGGGGGGAAATTTTCACATAAACTGAAATTTAAAAAAGTAGCAACGTATATGGCGTTGACTCTCTGTTTAACGACGATCTCTTTCCCAAGACGATATTTCAAAGTCCCGGGCCTCTCCTACATAAAAAAATTTCTATTCAAAAACGACGACGTTTCTATTTAACGACACGATTTTTTTTTATTTTTTTTTTTTACACTTAAGTTACACGAACAAGAGAAAATTTTTAAGTGTTGAGGAGTGTCATAAGTGCAATTTACAAGACAATTTCAACTATCTGAGTGTATTTTCAAAGGTATTTTAGAAGCAAAGAGAAAATTCTTGAAGTAGCACAAAAATTTAGTTCGGGATCCAAATACAAAGAGCCGAAAAGTCAATGTAGCCGATTAGAAGAGTTTGACAAGGCACTTCTGCATGCAAATGATTTCATGAAGCAAGAGCATCCAACATTCTAATTTCTGGGCCTCTCCATGGCCGAGTGGATAAGACACTTGACATGATAAACGGCTGAAGTGTGAAGGTCACGCGTTTTGGCCTACCGCGCAGTAGTCGATATAACGGTCTGGAGTTTTGGTCGGATTTCTCCAGATTTAACGTGAATATATGTTAGAACTTCTGTAAAACTCCTCCGACCAAGGCAACTGCCCCAGAGTGCAGATGCCTCTAGTGTAGGCTTGTCACATAACATCACGTAACACATAACTCCAATTTCTGGAGGCCCGATGAGTAGCTGAGCTTATAGCGCTCTCAACTGGGAGAAGAAAAGTGCCTGGTTCAAACTCAGGTCGCGTCCGTCGACCTAGCCGTTCGGAGGCTCTCCGAAACGTATCATAAATACGGATTAAGAATCCCTTAGAAAGACCCCCACGTAGGGCTCCCCGTTCTCGGCCTAGATTAATCGTGTAGATAATTGTTCGTAATACCGAAATAAAATAAAGCAGTTTCTGCAGTGGTATTCAAAGAAAATGCTATTATTCTGGCAGAAAAATTTGGAATGCAAAATTCTCAGGCTTCGGCTGGTTAGCTAGAAAAATTCATAAAGTGGAAACTGACGCATTTTACATTTGAGAAAATCTGGAAGAAAGAATAACGGGAAAGCGAAAATTGAAACAATTGATTCTTTTTGATTTTATTGAAACCTAATTTTATTATATTGCTTGTTTTTACTACCTTTTTTTAAGGTAACTTAAAATAATTTTTTGTGAATAAAATAAGGTAATGGTAATAAAAGTAACATCTTTAAACACGATAATATATCAAGAAATATATTCACAGTCCTAAGAATATAAAGTGCGAAGGGTTTGTGTTGGTGTTGGTATTGCACGATTACTGCCAATTATCTGTACGTTAGATCTAGGCCGATGGGTGGGGTGCACTCCGTGGAGTTCTTTCTAAGGGATTATAAACCGTATTTACTCTAAGTTTCGGAGAAAAGCCCGACAAACTCCGAGCGGTTAGGTTGGTTGACGCGATCTGGTTTTGAACGCGCACCTTCCAAAGTGTAAAGGGAAATGTTATTCTTTTACAAATTCTGTTTACGAAAGATCTCTATTTAAGGACGATTTTTCACTTTTATCGCGGTTCCTTGAAAGTCGTTAAATAGAGAGCCAACTGTATATATACAGTAGGCCCTCTTAACATTATTTTGTAGAAACTGATAACATTATTTTGTAGAAAATTCGTCTAAATGTTCATTGTTAAAGATTAAAAAACTGAATGTATGCTGAAAAATGTGAGGGAGGGGGGCACCACCGTAAGTTAGTCTTTGTAGGGGGGGGCGACGTTAAAAGGTTGAGAACTGCTGCCTTAATACCATAATTCAATTTTTAAACAATCGTCTTTAAAATAAGAGCACTGTTGTTTAAATTGAATATTTTGAAAGAAAAAAATATATTTATATGTAAATATATATATAATTATAAATCGCTCATTAATCTAAGAATAATTTTTTTAAATCAAAGAGGTAATAAGATAAATTGCCATGAGTCAGATTAAACTCTTGCATTTTTATAGAGAAAATCAGCAATAATAAGCTATAGTTGATTAGGAATCAGACTGAAGGTGATAATGTATTGTGCAGAGAACGTGCATGTTAGATCTGTGGAGTCTTACATTTGTTTAGGGTTGCCTGGTAGGTGAGAGATGGTATTTAAAACTTTCGAAACTGCTACATTTTTTTTTACTGAATACTTCTGGTCCCTGTACTAAGAATACAAACTCTCAATACGGACAAATTGAACAACCAGTTTATTAATAACTCAGTAATTAAAGTATTTATTTTTTTATTTTCAAGAGAACGTATCAGCTTACATTTAAACGTTCAGTTAATCAGAGGCACATGGCTCTAATCTGATGAAAGTTTTGATATTAATTTGTTTAATGTCATTTATATAATTCATTACTATTTGAATGTCAGATAAAACTAAGAAATGAAAATGATTTAAATACTTTAGCGGGAAAAAATCAAATGATTACGATTTTGAATTCATTAAAATTTAAATAAATTGTTTGAAATCAATTGAGTTTCTATTTAGCGCTTAAAAATTTCCTTTTTAAATAATGTTGAATAGTTTGTTTTAAAAAAATTCTCAATAAAATGATTGTATCTTTCTCAATCGATATAAAAATTAATTTTTAAAAGATGCGATAAAACGTATTTATTACCGCATAACTTTTAAATGCTTTCGCTGGATATAATATTCTTGAGTTTAAAATATTTACAGTATACGTACACATTGTACAGTTTCTTAGGGGAACAGGGGCTCAGTCTCAATCAATCTGAAAAAAACTTGTTTTTGTCAATTTGCCTGAGGAGGAGACTTCCCGCACGCTATTTCCGGCCCCTTTGTGTAGGAGATTTCCCTTTCTCTTCTCGGAAGGAGTATGACATTCATGTTCATGACCTTGAGACGTGGCTTGGCTGACCAAAGCAATTAATTCTTTCTTATTTACTGATGTAAATTTCCCAGGCGCGGATCCAAGGGGAGGGCGGTGGGGGGCGATCGCCCCCTCCTGGGCGAAGTCCAAAAATCTGTTATAATCTGTTAAAATATATTATGAAAGTATAATGAAAATTATGTAGCCTCTTTCTAAGAGGTGTATTGCGGTATTACTCCCTTTCCTTTTTAATCATCGCTCATATATAGATTATATTAATAAAATAATTAATTACATTAATTGGTATGATTGATTATATTAATTAATTATAAAATGATTTTGCGCATTCTACCCCCCTGTTTCAGGTACAAAATCTTGAGTCATTTCTGGATCCGCCACTGAAATTTCCGTGATTAATATAATCATATATCAAAATTGCATGTTCTAAAAATATAAAAAGTATCTCCTTAAAAAAAAAAAAAAGAATTTGGGGGCAAGGCCCTCATCTGAGGCAACTGGAGTCTCTTAAAAGAGTGCCTTGTGATGTCCCCATAAGAAAAATTGGATACTTGATTGATATAATGAACGTGCTGGCCAAGCGACTTGTTCAAGTTCAACTTGTCCAATTCATCAGGAACCAAAGATAACAACGAAGTAATTACTCACACTATTTATGAAATGGGCTGGAGCCCCATGATGCTGAAACTATCTGCACATTTCATTTCCGACCCCACTTTGCCATGCAAAAAGTTTTTCATTGCATGTATTTTAAATACCTTTAAAGTTTGGCCCATGAAATCAGGGACACCCTGTATACATACACATAAAGACTATTTGGCATTCGAAGGAAGTATAATTTTGACTCGAAAATGTAACATCAATATGTGAAATAAGCATCGTCATAATATTTCGTCTCAGCTGAAAAACATAAAATCGCAACCTATTAATTTAGCCTAATTAATAATATCTTAATATAAGTATACCAATAATTGATTATTTAATTTGCATTCAATTTCAGTAACATTGTTCTTTATTTAAGTAGACGAATTTTCCCAGAAAAACTTAGGCGTAATGTATTTTGTGTAGCAGTGATGTATATAGAAATTTTTGGATAAAGTGGCCCCACCATGGCCTAGTGCGTAATCCACTGAAAATTGTAGGAGGCTGAAGAGTTCTGGCCTACCACGCGACTGTCGATCGAACAGTTTGGAGCAGTTTTGGGCAGTTTGGAGAGTTTTGGGCAGCTTTCTCTAGATGTCAACTGATTAGGCGTTAGAACACATTAAAAAGTCTTCTGCCCAAGGTACCCTTCCCCCCTCCTAATTGACAGATACATCACGTGGAGGTTTGAATTAAATACACTACAGTACACATGGCTTAGAGGTCATTTGCATTTTAAAGAGCCCAAGTTCCTAAAGTAATACAGCTTAACTTAATATTTAAAATTACCAACTAATAGTGTTTGAGTTTAAATATCTGAAAAATTACATTTCTGATATTACAGAGAAATGCTAAACTTTAAACCTGAAATCCTGAAACAATTGCATTTAATCATAATTATTTCAAAATATTTTTTCCTAATGGTAGAGTCAATACAATACGGGAGTACACAGTGCTTACGCCAACATTATCCCCTATGAGCAGTCTCTCAAAAATAAATGTGTGAGTGCATGACCCTACTACACATTCGGCCCCCTTTTTTCCCCAGCCGTGTGCTGCATTAAAACTGCACTCTTATTTCTTAACGTACTCTTTTTAGAATGTAATTTTACCTGCAAATAAGGGGAATAATTATGGCAAATATTTCGTAAGTCCAAACTAAAAATTTATTTATAAAATTATGTTACTTAAAAATGACAAAATTGCAATATATGTCATATGATACTGAACTCTTCAGTTTCATACTACAAGAACTGAACTTTAAGATTGCTGATAATGGTTACATTTGACTAATCTTATTTAGTGTGAACTAACTTATTTAAAACAAAACCTTATGCATGATAAAATTTCCTTCTAGTTACGCCCCCACAAAAAAAAAAAACCTGCTCGAGGGGTATCTGCATACGATGAGGGATGCCTTGGTAGGCGGACTTTCTAAGGGGTTCTAAAGCGTATTCACGTTACATCTGGAGAAAACCTACCAAAACTCCAAACCGTTAGATCGACGACCGCGCGATGGGACCCGAACCCGGGACCTTCACACTTCGGCCGTCTATCATTTTCAGTGATATAACCACTGTGCCATGGTGTGCCCCCCCAAAAAATGCCCGTACCTGGGGGCAATTGCCCCTCTCTCTCAGTGGACCTGGCATTAAGATCTTAATGTGTCATTATGTGTTATAAGCAGGGGCGTAGCCAGGGGGGGATATCGGGATATATCCCCCCGAAATTTTTCGATTAGTGGTCACAAGATTAATGCTGTGCAGAAATTCCGTCTATTTATACACATATAAGTTCATATCCCCCCACTACCCCCGAAAAATTTTCCTGACTACGCCTGATCATTAAGGTTAAGGGCTCTAAGAAAGGATGGATATAATACGCACACAAGTTCACACAACTCACGCAATAACAATTTTACTGAAATTTTATGATAAACGGTTTATCGTAAATATATGCTAATGCTAAGTTACAATTAACTGTAATTTTTTAAAATGTCGTTGGATAAAAAAAATATTCAAAATATTTTTCTAGTTTGTATTAGTCATAGTAATTTAAAATTGAAACTGCGTAGGGCTGGACTCCTCTCCAGCCCTAGAATCGGGCCCTGGGTACAATATATTAAAACTTGAAAACAGGTCTAAAAACTAATTTAATGTGACAATTACAAGTAGAGTTCAAAATATCACACACAGATTCAGGCTTTTTTTTATTTCCCTAAGTGTAAAAAAAAATAGTTATATTTTCCCGTTAATTAGATTTTTTCAAACACCAGGGGGGTGCAAGTGCACCCCCCTTTCCTGCGCCCATGCCCAGATTCCTCTATTAATTTAGCAAAATCTGCAGAATAACCAACACCGCTGTCCCCTTATCTCCAGATTTCGCAATAATATGACCGAAGCATTACAAACTTCGCTGTTCCCCTACCCTCCCCCTCCCCACACACACATTCTGCCATCAATATGATCTCTTCGCCTATGCGCAACGCCTGCTTTACTACACCACCATACCCGGTTAATCGATCCGCAAATGCCCACACATTCACAATAGCCGCCTTGGAGGGGAAAAAAATCGGCTCCTTCATCTTGCAGCGAGTGCTTTATCCTCACACTCTACTACTCTACTCATCCCTCCAACCAATCCATTCCATTCATACCCATAATACATAACCGGTTCATAACTGATACCGATCCCCAACTACGTTCACAATCGCCAACTTCGGGAAAAAAAAATAAACCGGGCAGTTTATTTTATACCGCAACCGTTGTTTCACTCATGGACGGTTTATAACCGAAGCGCAATTAGAAATTCTAAAGAAAAAACTGCTCGGTGTTTTTGGACGGTTTATGTATTTTGAAAAAAGCACCGGAGAAACACCGAGGGTGAGAATAACCGAAAAGAACCGGTTCACGAAGTCCAAAACACCGGTTTAAACCGGTTTCAGTTTCCCATCCCTAGCTTGTGGCATGGGTCATGGATGGGTTGAATATGTTTACGGTTTAAATTTGAAAAGTAGGATGCAGCAGTTAACAGAAATGATAAACTTCACGATATTTGACAATAATCATCTTATATTTATTGTCTGTTGATATTTACCTACATATTTTCAGGGAATTTTTTCTTTTCATACTTTAATAGTTCTGTATTATCGTTGCCTACGGAATACTACTCATTAGTAGTATTACGTAGGCAACGATATTATACACGCTCAGTTAGAAAGATTTATTCGGTCGGATTGTAATAATCTTATGAATAGTTACGTGTTTTTGTATCAATATTGCATTATTTCCGATATAAAGCTCCAGAGGAGAGGCTGCAGAGTAATCCAGACTCAACACTTTCTCTTCAGCCAGCGCTGATAACAAATTTACCCCAATCATGCTGGATAATTGTTTATTTCAGGCTTTGGGTGTTGTGCAAAGAACTCTTGGTACTTTTTTTTTTTTAATCAGAATCTAAAACCACTATAGGAATAACTATATTTATATTTACACACCATAATTAAAGCTATATGTTCAGACTGTGGAAGTAAAAAGAGTAAATTTATTAGTTTAAGTGATATACTATATCATAGTTAATAAAGATTAAAATCAAGGAGAAGATAAAAGTAATTCAAAATGAGAAATTGAAAAATTTTAACTCTTAAAATGAATACTCTTATATTAAATAGAAATAATGATTTAGATCTAATTTTTTGAAATTTTACAATCTCTATGAAATGGAATGCTTTGCATCTGTACATACCATAAAAACATCACCCAAAAATGCTACCAAAGAATCATCAGAAAAAGCCAAAGGTGACCATTATCATCTTTTTATAAAGGATGATTTTGACGAGCAAAGATAGTTTTTTATGATAAATTGATAAAAATTTTATTGTAAAAACTGAAAATTTCATGTTTTTATAAAAATGTATAAAAATGTTATAGTATTATTATTTTTCTTTCAAATTAAACCAAGAGAATATTTAACAAAGTTTTTAGGTATTACTAGTGGTCGCCCAGTGGTCGAAATTCGACCGAAATATATTTAACCTCTACACAATCATTGCTTATACCTCTGTAATCATTGCTTTTTTAAATTTTGTTCTATTACCCAGCTGAGAGCGTGTACAAATACATCATTATGCATTAATTTTCCAGTTATATGAAAAATGTGAACGATAGGAAAAATGAGCTGTATAACTTGGCTAAGCCATATCCAAAAAAGCGGCAATGTGTTTTTTTTTACATTTCCTTTTTTATTTTACTTATTTTATTATTTATTTATTTACTTTACTTGCTGTACTGCCCAGGTTTCGTCAAGGCTACACACTTATTTTGTCCATCTTTTTCAAAGTTAGGTATATAAACTTTAAATAAATTAATATAAAACCTCAAACCATGGAATGATCGAACACTACTTTTCTGCTACATACAATTGAAAAACTGGCTGCCTCAATAATATTCCAACTTTTTTTGAATGTTTGTTCTTGAGACTTACATTATTGCCATCGCAATTGCAAGTATAATTGGAAATTGGTTCCTTTTGAGAGATAAGTGACTTATAAAATAGCTCCAGACTATGTTGTACAAGGAACATTCCAAATTATTCATTTATTTGGAATCCAAATTTTCCTACTGCATGGGATTCCAGTTAAAACTTCACAATCAATAGTATTAAGGTTCATAAACTTGATGCGTGTTATTGTTCCATTGATTAATGCTTCCTTTGTACAGGACTGGGTTAGTTGCACCGGGTGATAGGAGAAAAGGTAGAGTTACACCATTGATGAATTTAATCCACGGCTACGAAATGGAAGGGTGAAGGACAATCATACAGGAATCCTGTGGTCTCGCAAAGGGCCAGCGGTAGCATTTTTTGAAGAGGCCCTACAGCAACGACTGGACCCAGTGATGTTTTTTGGGGTCTTGTAAAGTGCCAGCAGTAGCATATTTTTGAGGTGCCCTTTACAGCGATAGCCAGACAAAGTGATGTTTTTTGGGTTTCGCAAAGACCAGGGTAGCTTATTTTCGAGTCTGACCACGATATGGATTCCGGTGAAGGTGACGCTCGCATCTCGATTTGATTGGTAGCTGTTGGCACAGGTACAATCGACCCTCGTCTCTTTGTATTATTTAAGCTTCTGATCAGTAAAACTATTTAATTAACTTTAAACACTAACCCAAGTGGTGGCAAAGTACGGTGCTTTTCGATTAGCCGGCATAAATCCCACCAACAATTTTTTCTTTGAGGCATTAAAAGACAAAGACTACTTCTAAAACATCATTGTACCCCAAAACAAAGCCAAAAATGTTAATCGGTATATAAAGCTTGAGATTAAAAAAATTCCTCAGTGGCCAGTGACCCTACAAAGTTCAGTGGCCACTTTGATATAGTTAGTGGCCAAAATTTTCCGTACTTGCGTAATTTTTGTTTTCGACACCCTTGCTCCCCCCTTTCAGATATATGAAAATAATATGAGATTTTTTATTTTGTACATTTAATGATTCAATGCTTTTTTAGTAATAATGCATGGCATGTTCCATATATTACATTCAGAAATAACTAGCTGTATTTAAAGAAATCTAAGTGCTATGAATTTAAAATTTATTAATTCCTCCTGATTGGCTGCAGCTCCTTGTTAGAATCATCACATCACTGTCTATGTCTATACTTTATATAGGTACACACATGGAGGAGGCTATAGGAGCTTAACCCCCCCCTCCCCCAAACCCAAATTAAAAGTGAAAATCTCTTAAAAATAGAGAATTGTAATAAAATTAATGATTTAAAATATTTTACTTTAAAATTTCTCTTTAGATTAATTCAAACGTATCTTTTACGAAAAATAGTTGGTTATTAAATAAATACAGTGGACTCCCAAAAATCTGCCAACGTGAAATCTGTATGGCTAAGTGATATAGAATATTTTGACATTATTAGAAAGTTGTCACTATTACCAAGTACTTGTGAAACATGAAGCCTAAGTAAAAAAAAAAAAAAAAACTTAAAAAAATAATTTTTTTTTTTTAAGAAACTGGAGGTAAGATAATATATATAGTATTGCAGACCATTTTCTCAACTTATGGTGTACACATAATAAAGTGCTATTTATTTAATTTATCTCTCCTTTCATTCATGGAATTTATGGGGGGGAAAGGAGTTGGGACTTAATAAAAGAAAGAGGATCAAGGGCCCCAATTTTCTATTAATTTCGACAGTACGCTTCCTCCTAATTTACTAATTTTGGACTTGCAAGAAGCTAACAAACGGTTATTTTACTTAAGGTAGTAGCTCCCCAACCTCCTATTTAAAAAAAAAAACCATAAGCATCTTATCAAATTTTAAGGAAAATCAGATGCATTTTAAGATGGGGAAATCGTAAGCATGTGCTACTCAAACAGCCCATTTTCAAGGTTTCCACTTTCAAATAATTAAGTGTCTGATTATGTAAAACATTTTTTAACGAACGTTACACATACTAAGGGTTCAATTTACAAAGGTGAATCATATAAAAGAAATAACTTAAAACAGGGAGAAATATTTGCGGGGGGGGGGGGGGGGGGGGGGGAAGACTACTTCAACGTACGGTTACCATGTTGGAAAGAGCAAAAAAGCAACTAAAAACACTGCATACAAAAATCCAGGGGGGAGCCTGCTGCCGGCGCCCATGGGGGGGGGGATACGTTTTCGCTTCGGCCGACCAAAACTCCTCAGGGGGAAGACCTTCTTTAGGTTTTTACGGGTGTCGCAATTCCGGGGCCCCAGCGATCTCTCTCTTTTCTTTCTTCTACCCTCCCCTCTCCTTAGCTTTATCCTTCACTTTCCCCCTCATTGTAGTTTCCTCTTTGGAGGTGAGGGCCCCCCTTTAGAAGCTGCGGTCGCTCTGTGCTGCCAGCTTCTATTGGCAGAAAACTACCCACGTGTTTGCCGTGCGTGGAGACCCGTGTCCCCGGAAATGGAGATCCTGGTAATTGAGGGGTTTTTTCTCCAACACATTGCTTTGGCCTCTGCTTCGGGTAAACGGGAGGTGCACAGCGTTCCCCTGTGTATCAACCGGCTGGTGGTACTGACTTCGGTCAACTGCTAGGGATCAAGCAAACGGACATCTACTGGGCACGTCGTTAAGGGTGGACGCTGCCTAAGGGATGTACTGTGCGCGTATAGACCCGACTAGCACTGGTGCACGAATGTGCATCCCCTTGTTGGGCTCCGTGGTGGGTGGTGCGGTCGGGTTCGAATTTCCAATCCCCAATATGGATTCGACACTTTCTTTATCTAACGTCAACGTTCCGAACTCTCCTACTGAGGGAGCTATTACCGCAAAATTCTTTCTCATAAAATGTCAGGACGGAAACTTTAACCAAACATCCCCATTTCTAATCCATAAAACCATACTTTCTAATGTTGGAGAAGTTGCAAAAATTAAAAAAATACGCTCTGGCGACATCTTAATAGAAGTAACAAATAACAAACAGGCAAACAATATTATGCAATTAAAAACTATTGGCCTAAAACCAGTCACTGTATTACCCCATAGGACACTTAATTCATCAAGAGGCGTCATATCCGAACCTGACCTATTACACTGCTCCGAGGCTGAAATCCTTGAAAATCTGAAATCCCAAAATGTTTGTGCAGTTCGCAGAAACTCTATCCGACGCAATAACCAAACACTGGACACCAAACATATAATTCCGACTTTCCAATCACCTAAACTTCCTTCCCATATCAAAGCAGGATACCTCTCATGTGCCGTTAGACCCTACATACCCAATCCTACGCGATGCTTTCAATGTCAAAAGTTCGGCCATACCAAATCTTCCTGTCGTGGTTCCCCAACCTGTGCTCGTTGTGGGACCTCCGGCCACGACAGTGAAACCTGCTCTAATCCACCCAAATGTGTGAACTGCAAACAAGATCATCCTTCATATTCCCGCTCATGCCCGAAATGGTCGTTTGAAAAAGAAATCCAGTCCTTGCGTGCCACCCAAGGACTGTCATATCCAGAAGCCCGTAAAGTAATGAACTCCCGTACACCCAAACCCGGTCAGTCTTATGCTGCAGTAGTCAAATCTGTTAAATCAATTGCCATACAAACTGAGCCACCAAAATCTGTGCCCGTCTCTATACCTACTTCCACTACTAAAACTAAACACTCAACCTCTACCCAAAATAACTCTTCCATAGCTCTACAAAAAAGCACATCAAAGAAGAAGTCTGAAAGCAACAACTCCACTCAAAATAGACCTCTAATCAAAAAAACTGCAGCCTATAAGGCAAAATACAGTAAGTCCAGACTTAAAAAGATCCTTCTACAAAAGCCCATTGATGACTCAATACTGCATTTAGATCCTACCGATTCTGACATTTCCGACAATATCATGGATGATGATGACATCCCTAGTACCCCACTTACACCTACGGGGACTAAAAGCAAGCTCTCAATCATCCCTAACATCACTTGATCATGGCTCTGCTGCTTTCTTGGAACTGCCACGGTTTCCACAATAAAATTGATGACCTCAAAACCCTAATTTATGACTATAACCCTACCTGTCTTGCCCTTCAGGAAACTTATCTGAAAACCAATAAACAAACACAAATTCTTAATTATACCATCCTTAGAAAAGACTATGAGCTCGGGGAAAGGGCCTCCGGTGGAGTTGCCCTTTTAATAAATAATCAATATCCGTACTTAATTCTCAATCTCAATACAACTTTACAGGCTGTTGCCGCTCGGATCCATCTCAAACACCTTACTACTATCTGCAGTATTTATCTTCCCCCGAATGAAACCATCTGCCAAACCTCTCTCAATAGTCTTATCCAACAACTTCATCCCCCTTTTATCCTCCTGGGGGACATGAACGGTCATAGCCCCGTATGGGGCAGCACAGACATAAACAATAGAGGTCAACTTATTGAACAGCTGCTAACAGACTTTTCTCTTTGCGTCATGAATAACGGAGATAATACCTACTTCCACTACCCTACTAAATCCTTCCATGCCATAGACCTAGCTATTTGTTCTCCATCTATCCTCCCACTTTATAACTTTTCAGTCTCCAGTGACTTACATAACAGTGATCACTTTCCGATTTTTCTTTCACCACTTTACTACAATCCGAAAGGCACCTTTACCACCCCTAGGTACATTTATGATAAGGCAGATTGGCCTACCTTTACAGCACTATCCAAAATCACCTCAAACATCCTTGAAGGCACTATTGAAGAGGTCGTGGATAAAGTCACTTCAGTCATTATTAAAGCAGCTGATGCCAATATTCCAAAATCGGGCATGACACTTCGGCGCAATAAAAAACCGTGGTGGAATGAAACCTGTACACTAGCAAAAAAACAGCAGCAGAAAGCATGGAGTGTTTTTCGGCAGTACCCTACCACCGAAAACCTCGTCCTTTTTAAAAAAGCAAAAGCTTATGCCAGGAGAATAAGGTGGCAATCTCAAAAGCAATCTTGGGTGAAATACGTCTCTAGCATAACACCCACCACTACTAGTAAGGAACTATGGTTGAAAACAAAAAGAGCCATGGGAATCTATAATAACCCTTCAATAACCTGTCTGTCCATTAATAATAATATAATATCTGATACAAAAGAAATAGCAAATAACATTGGTCAAACTCTTGCTTCTATATCCTGCAGTACTTCCTTCTCAAACCCTTTTTTCTCCTACAAACAACAATGTGAACGAAAAAAAATAAAATTTAAAACCTCCTCCCACTTTCCATACAACAGTGATTTTACTATCAACGAACTCACCAAATACCTACGGCAATCCTCCAATACTTCTCCTGGTCCTAATGGCATTACTTATGAAATGCTGAAACACCTATCCTATGACTCTTTACTAAACCTCTTAAAACTTTACAATAGAATCTGGAACGAACAAACTTTTCCCTCTGCCTGGAGCAATGCAATAGTCATTCCATTCCCAAAACCTGGAAAAGATACTTCTAATCCTAGTAACTACCGTCCCATAGCCCTTACTAGTTGTCTTTGTAAGTTAATGGAAAAAATAGTTAATGCCCGCCTTGTTTACATTTTAGAAACTGGGGACCATATACATCCCTTTCAGAGCGGTTTCCGCAAAGGCAGATCCACTATAGACAACATTTTAAATTTAGAGACACAAATCCGTAATGCTTTCCTCAGGAAGAATCACTTAGTGTCAGTGTTCTTCGATATAGAAAAAGCATACGACCGAACGTGGAGATACGGAATCCTTCAAGATCTCTATAATATAGGCTTTCGAGGCAATCTTCCAATTTTTATAAAAAATTTCCTATCGCTCAGAAACTTCCGTGTAAGGGTCAACGGCACTTTGTCTGACAATTTCGCTCAAGAAGAGGGTGTTCCCCAGGGCTCTGTCCTTAGTGTCACCCTCTTCTCTATTAAAATCAATAATATTCTTAATCAACTGCCTCCGCCTGTCAACGGTAGCCTATATGCAGATGATCTCCAAATATCTTGCCAGGGCAAAGACATGCGCCTCATCGAACGGCAGCTTCAAAGTACCATCAATCGTATTCTGAAATGGTGTGACATCAACGGTTTTACCATATCTGCCGAAAAAACAGTGTGCACACACTTCTGCCGAAAGCGTGGGATCCACCCGGATCCAGAACTTTACCTGGGCCATACTAATATTGTTCAGAAGGATTTTGTATAATTTTTAGGAGTAACATTTGACAAAAAACTTACGTTTGCCAAACATATTTCTGACATTCGCAGCGCATGTGAGAAAAAACTTAACATTTTAAAGGTCTTAACCAACACCTCTTGGGGGGCAGACCGTGATGCTCTCCTGCAGATCTACCGTGCTGTTATCCGTTCAAAATTGGACTAGGCATGCTGTGCGTACGGCTCAACATGCAAATCAGCATTAAAAAAACTTGACACTGTGCATCATACTGCACTACGCATTTGTTCCGGTGCTTTTAGAACTTCACCTGTACATAGTCTTTATGTCACCTGTCATGAGCCATCTCTCACCCTCATACGTCATCAGCTATCATTAAATACTTATTTCCGCATTCTTTCTCATCCCTCACATCCATTAAAGAACTCTTATAGATACTCATCTCGACCGCCTTTATGCGAATCGTCCCATCTGCACTCCTCCCTTTGGGCTAAGGGTTCGTAGGGGTCTTGTCGGTACCCAATTGGAGGATGTAAATGTCTCTACATGCTCTTTTCATGATATCCCACCCTGGCATACATTGCAGATATCCTACCTACAACCTTTCGAAGGCTTTGCGAAACAGGACACTGATCCTAAAATCTACCAACAGTTGTTCTCTGACCACAACAACAAATATGAAAAATATGAACAACTATACACTGATGGCTCCAAAAGTGGAAATCACGTTGGCTTTGCCTTTGTGGCTAATAATCATACCTGTAGCTATACTCTACCTCATTTTTGCTCCATCTTCACCGCCGAATTACTTGCCATATATGAAAGCCTTCTGTACATCCCGCGAACAAACACAAAGAATTTTATCATCTACTCTGACTCACTTAGTGTTCTGGAAAATCTGAAATCTGGCTCCCTAACACATAACTATATGCACAAAGTTTCACACAAGTATGCCCAACTTATAAACTGAGGGTACAGTATTCTCCTCTGTTGGGTCCCCAGTCACATCGAGATCCCGGGTAATGAGAAAGCGAACACACTGGCGAAGCATGCGACCCTCCCGTACACCGGCAATCCATCCTACAGCGACATAAAGTCCAGTATCTCCAGCATTGTAAAAGGCATATGGGTCGATAAATGGGGCAATGAAACGGGGAACAAACTTCGTTCTATTCGCCCAACTTTCGCACACTGGTCCTCTCATCCCTATCGCAGGCTAGATGTCATCTTAACACGTCTCCGCATTGGTCATACGCGGCTTACATATAAGCACTTACTCCTGGGTGAACCTGCCCCGGAGTGCCACCATTGCCATACCAACCTTACCATTAGTCATGTTTTAACTTCATGCACTGCTTTTAATAATTTTTACACAATATTTTTTAACTGTTCTCATCCTAAACTTGACGATATATTGGGTGAAACCCCGCACCGTAATTTGTTTGCATTTCTTCGACGTATCAATATTCTTTACTCAGTGTAAAGTGTACACTTTTCTCTGACTGGTATCTGGATGGGAGCCCCCATCCAGATGTCCTTTTTTACCTTGTCCATTTTACCTCTCTACAGTTCGCTTTTACTGATTTTAGACCTCAAAGATTTTAGCTTTTCATGTTTTATGCAACACGTTTTTACTTGAAAACTTTGTTTTACTATATATACACATAGTCTGGCGCAGTATGTCCTTTCTGGACCTTGTGCCATTAAACCCCAACCAACCAACCAATCGGGCGACCAAAAATACCTTCTATTCGTATAATCTACAGAGAAACTCCCTGTCATTAAAACGGAACTGGGAAAAAAAAAAAAAAAGCTTGAAGTGTGAACAGGAGGGGGGGGGGGAAACACTTCTCTCTTCTCGGACAGCTGTAACGCTGATTAATGGAATTCTAAAGGCATGGAGATCTGTTTATTTAAGCTTTGAAGAGCCAGCGCTTTTACCAGTGATTACAAAATAAAACAAAATCAAGTGTTTTGTCTGTTTCTCTTCCCCCTCCCTCTCGCGCTATTGTAGAGATGCCAAAACTCTTGCAAAAGGAAAAACGTAATAATATGAAAGCAGCTGAAATTAGATTTATTTAAACCTGAAAACGGTATGTTTATGACATTAGTTTTTATTTGCGTATTCGAATGTACAAAATAACGTTTTTGTTCGTTTTAAATAAAGCATCTTGCGTGGTAGTTTTCGATCTGCTGTAGCGTAAATCAGGATGCAAAGAATGCCAACCTCTTCATCGACCTTTCAAAAGCAGAGGGTTTGTTTATTGTTTTCAAGTTGATAATAATAATAAAAAAAAAAAAAACGCACGTGCTTCCCGTCTACAGTTTTAGAAGGGTCATAGTAAAGATCACATGAAATTTTTTAAAAATATAATCGATTACTCTTAAGTTGACTGGACCCTGACTGAGTCGAACGACGAAAAATATACAAAGGGGAGTACTATAATTTAGAAAAATATTAGCTTCGTTCCTTCAGTACAATGTCTTATTAATGAGATACTTAATGCATCTTTCACATACAGTCATATATTGTATCAGTAGGCAAATATCAAATTTAGTTTTAAATAAAAGTCCTTTTCACTCTTCTCCTTTTATTAGGGCCGTCTATTGTAGAAATTGTAACAAATTATAATTAGAATAATACTTTTGTTCAGATTTTCGCGACCACGTGTAATGTCCCACGGATATGCCTCTCTGCGTACTGGAATGTCGATGTGGATATGTAATAAAATAACGAGATGGTGCGAAGGGTCAAGGTCAACCAACGGGTCAGGTCACAGAGAGGGACCCTGAGTATTCTGTTCCGGTGCGTTCCTACCCCCCCCCAAATGTTACATGTATGTTATCAGTTATGATGAGCTCCTCCCCTTTCTTCCCCTCCCATAGACGTCTGCAACCCTTTCTTCCCTGCTTGTCCATATAGCGCTGACATTCAGCTTTTCCTACGAGGCCGAGGGTGGGCGGGACTAAGTAAATTTTGGGCATCATCAATTTTAGACATTTTTTCAACTGCTTTGCTTTACTTTGCTCGGACATACAGCGCCGACTTTTGTTACGGGGGCGGAAACGAGGGGGGAGGGGGGTTGCTTGCTGAGTAAATTTTGCAGGTCGCCAATTTTGGCGACTGACAGACTGTTTTGCAGTCGCCAGGAATAATTCCACAGTCGCCACTGGCGATCTGGCGACCGCTAATCTCAAGCTTTATCGGTATACATAAAAAGTACTTATATACGAATTACAATGCATCAAAGTACCAATATACTCAAGAGAAATTTGTATATTTAATGGATTAATCGTTTGTTCAAAATATTGAAATGGGAAAAACATGAAATTAAATTAAAATTCCAAATTCCAGAAATGCAGATGAAAGAACTCTGTACTGGAAATGATGCTTAGTGATTCTCGAGATTTGTTTGCAGTTGGCGCAGGTTTCAATTATTTGGCTTTTTACCGGCTGACTGGAAATTATCCAAACCATTAACAGTGAAATATCTAAAAAAGTCTACTGGGTAATTACTAATTTTACTGTCATCATACCAAATTATTTTATCACAGCTCTGATATATTTTCAGTGCACCATGTGTTTGATTAAGTATATCAGTATTAACAAAGGTACATTCATCATTTTTAAGTTTTAAAATAACTTACCCGAGAGTGTTTTGTCGGAAATATTTTCATACTTCTCATTAACAATGTAATTATTTCAATCTCCTATTGATTGCTGATATATTCCGATAATATTTTCACAAAACTCGTGATTAATTTCACTTTTTTGCAAATTTTATTGGAATAGTATTACCCTATGTACTTTTCACCACTGGAAATAAATTACTTACACAGGTAACATTTTTCCCCCACCGTGATGGCATATAGAAATGCTGTCTTCAAACATGGCGCACACATAAAACCAGGCACGTAGCCAAGAAAATTTTTCGGGGGGGGGGGGGGGGGGATATGAACTTATATCTGCATAAATACCGTAATTTATGGAAGAAATGCCGCGGCGTTTATGAGTTTAAAAGTTAAAAAATAGTAAGTGCGGCGTTTCTACCGGGTGTGGCATTTACAATATTTTTAATTTTTTTTAGCCGATCTTCAATGAAAAATCGAAAAATTCGTTTAGTGATAATTTTCTCAAAAGATGGCACCACCACCGACACATACTCTTTAGCGTTCACAGATCACAGCGTAGCAAATGAGAATGCGAACCTACCCCCATAGAAAAGAGGTTTTATCTTTGATCCAGTTTTGGAGAAAGTCAGAGCACCCTGAGATGGGTCCATGTCCCGTGCTCTGAAATGGATGGCTTCATACATCCAACCGATGTCTCCTCAATTAAGTAAAAAGAAAAAAAAAAATAGAAGTAAATCTTTTACATCTACATTTTAGAACTATAATTAAATTTTAATGAAGTTTTGAATATATATTATGAAGGGTTAAAGTTCTGTAAAATACCGCAAAAGTGCACTACCCTCTATTAAATGCACCCGTTTTTCTCTATTGTTCTTAAAATACTGAATTTCAGCCAAAATTAGTCTATGTTGCACACGGTGCGAGTTTAACCCTTCTCCCCCCCCCAAAAAAAAAAGTTAATCTGAATTTTTTTTTTTTTTCGCCGTACGGATTTGCGCCCTGTGCACTCTATCGAATAAACACTGCCAACTAATTGGTATGCTCAAGAAATGCTGAGTGCTTTTAAAATAAATCCCAATGTTATAAATATCAAAAATAATAAAATACCATCAAGAGTTGTTGCACAACATTCAGTTTAAAACAACAATTTGCTGAAGCAAGCTCATTACGTAATCAACAGCTGGCCATCCGCGGTGGGAAAAATATTTACTTTTAACTGGAGCCTCTTCTCACACATCGATTGCTGTTTTCATTTTAATGGCGCCTGGTAGTCTGTCCGAACTTTGTGCGGATGCAAGAAGGTTTTTAGAAGTTTTTTTTTTATTTCTATAAATTTGCCTTTGTGAATATAAATATTGATATCTGATTATTTGAAAATAGAAATCGTAAGCTTCGTAAAATAGTGGCAAATACTTTAAAACATTCTATGGGAAGGGGGAGAAAAAAGGAGATTTTTTTACCGTTTATCCAATTTCTCCCGAAATGTATCCCATCAACTTAATAGCTTTTTTAATAAATTAGGTCTAATAAGTAATGCAACATATTTTTTATTTATTTATTTTTTGTTAATTAAGAAATTATTTTAGAAAACATTGAATTTTATCTGGCAGTGACTTCTTCTGACCACGATCTCCCCCATCACCACCACCAAAGATCGCGGCTGCGGCATTTATGCCGGGTGCGGCGTTTCTTCCATAAATTACGGTAGACGGAATTTCATCACTATTCCCAAAATTTCGCGGGGGGGAGGGATATATCCTGATAACCCCCCCTCCCTGGCTACGCCCCTGCATAAAACTATAATAAGAGTTTAATAGCATATTTTTTTTAAATTAATATTTCTACTTTAAATTTTCAATTTTTACGACTGCGCTGTTGCCACCAATAAAGATCGTAGAATAAATTTGAAATAAATGGTACAGTTTTAAACATAAGATAAGTTATTTTAAAAGAAGTCCACACCATCTAAAATAGACACATAGTTTATTTCGTTAATTTAAAAATGAAACATCATACAAAAAATAATCTTAAAAACCAAAGCATGGTATCACAAAGACTCATTTCACCACTATTCACACATGTAGTTAGGGAAATTAAAAACTTGGAAATCACTTTATATGTCCTTTGGAATAAGCATTCAACTAAAGGTGAATTCATACCTGCCGCGCCGCACCGCACCGCAACCATGCTGTACTGTTTTGCCGTTTTGGACTGTTGGCTGTCCGCTAGAGATGAGACGGGCTCAGCCCGAACCGGGCTCGGGCTCTGTAATTCACAGTTGCATTCGGGCTCATGAAAAATTTCTCCTTTATTAAACATACTCCTTGAAATAGATTTTAAAAAGTGATTGGAATGAGGAAAACAAAAGTATACCTATAAAAAAAAAAAAAAAATAGCGCCATGGGTGCCTAGAAGGTGCGTGAAGCTCTTCGGATATTTCAGAACGCGGCTTTGTAGTATTCTACTTACTACTGCCGTGAAAATTTTGTTTAGTTAGGTAAAAATTTAGATTTTGTCCATTGCGTTGTGACCGATAGTGTAGAAAATAACCCAATGATCTCAGCCTTGCCTGAAGTGTGTGTTAGAAAAGTGGTAAAATAAACACAGAGACATCGCATTAGATAACCAAATCACAAAATTTATTTAACAATAACAGGGGTAAACAGCTAGTGGCCTCACGACATCAGTGTTTAGAAATAAAAGTAAGTAAAACACAGTACAGGGGTATCACAGCGTGCGATAGTTATGCTCAAAAAACAAAAAAATATAAGAGTGCTTTAATTTCCCATTATTAGCCCTTGTAAATTAAACAAAAAGAAAGGGAAAAGGAAATGCTTAAATAAAATTGTCATGACAAAAGTAGCTCGATTGGATCCAAGTACTTAAGTTAAAAGGCTCTGCTGCAGCAAAAAAAAAAAAAAAAAAAAAAAAATTATCCTATCAAAAAAAGAAAAAAAAAAAGAAAATTGGGCAAACGAGTCCCCACCTTCCCCAAGCCATACAAGGCATCTGATGAAAATCCCGGACAAAATCCTTAACAGAAACTTGAAACCCCACCTTTTTCAATCCAACAGGCGAGTTTAAATAGTTACCAAAATAAATAAAAAAGGGAACTTAGCAATTTTTACACCAAAGGGTGCAGCAAAATACATTGATGTGCAGAATAACTCAAACAATTACAGAGATTAGCATAGGCCAAACCAGAATATAAAACAGATTTTATGACACTCCAAAAATTAACTAGGTAAGGAAAAAAAAAATAACACAGCATCAACATTCATCATTTAACAAAAAAAAAATTAAACATGGCGTTACAGGAAATTATACCACTGGTTACTACTTGAAGAGAAGAGACATTTAGCTATTGATTTAAATCCCCTCCCCCCATTAAACGTTACAAGTTCAAAAAAAAAAGGAATAGTTCTAGCACGGCTTGAAGCATGATGACGCTGATCCAGCTTATGGTGGAGAAATAGTAGCATAAGGATGATAGAGAAAACGAAATCAGAGCGATCTCACCCACGGATCCAATGGCAGGTCGGGTCCCGGTGTTTCAGGGAACTGACGGTCGGACGCTGGTGGCTCCCGGAGCCGGCATCTTGGTCTCTCCTTGAAGGGGATTCCGGACGGCACAATCAGGCGTCGGGGACTTCGCGATGAAGAAACACTAGCGGTTCCCGGTCTGGGAAAAAGGTAATCACAGCATAGTAGATCGAAACGGGACGTCGAAACTGGTAATTGATCTTCGTCGAAAAAAAAAAATAGGGGGTGGGGGCTTAAGCCCAATTCACATCAAAAGTGAGGGGAAGCATACTGGCAGTGACGGTGACGCATCGGCAAGGTGGCCAAATAGAGGCAGACGGCCAAAAAACCGAACATGTAACAAACGTGGTGGGGCCACTGGGTGCTTACGCACAAAAAAAAAAGAATAAATTTATACGGTGATCATGGAGTAGCTGGCCCTCTGGCCTGCGTGCTAAAACTTCACATCATGAACTTGATGTAAGTGACGACTGTTATGCCGAGCTAGGCCCCTCAAATGCGCGATGAAAAAACCGGACAAGAATACGTCCTAGCCGCACCACCACAACTCTCAGAATGACGCTTTCCGCCCCACGCTTGAGGAGCTTCGCCGAGACGCCGACCGCGGGGACCAATCAGAGCGCGCCATCTCAGCCGGGAAACTTCGAGAACATTCGATCGACGGGGGAAGGAAGCGAGAAAAGAAGAAAATGGCGGCCAGCAACTACTACACGCGGGAAGGAAACGAACTTGGCCGAGAAGAAACACAGGCAAGAACGGCCATCTTGAAATGGGAAAAAAAAGCTCAATGGATCAAAAGGGCACTAAAAAAACGTTATTAAATTTCCTAAAATTTTAGCGGGAGATAGCCAATCGTCCGAGACAACCCTGGGTAAAATTTGGAATAAAAATTAAATTAGAAGAGAGTAAAACTAATTAAAAACCGGACATGAACAAGAGATATTGCAAGAAATGAGTTAGGCTATTGAAGAGAGAGGGAAACTTAATAGTCAGCAGAAAATCAGCAGAATTTACCTGATACTTAAAATTACCCCTCCGGAGACAGGGCAAACAAGGGCAGAATTAATTTAAAGAAAAGGTAATTATTTAAAAAGTTCCAACAAAAAAAAAAGGGGGATTAGTAGTAATTTAAAAGATTAGCTATTGAGTTAAAGAAGAAGAGTCATCCAGACCATTATATCTCCTGACAAAAGGTATTTAAATTAAACTTCCAAGTTAATTACAAGAATTAAGAAAATAAATAATTAATGGTTAAAACAATTAAAATAAAAATTACTGCTTTTGATTGTTAAAAAACATTATCCCCCAAAAACAATACAACAGCTTGTATTTCTTAGTTAGTCATGAGAAATGTATTTGATAAACATGGATATAAAAAGAATTAGAAAGTGCATTGAGAGTTTGCAACTATATTTGTCTTTAAGTTGCACAGATGGCAAAATTCATTGTATTCTATCAATGAAGTAATTTGATTTAAAAAAAAAAATCTTTAGCTGAAATTTCGGGCTCGGGCTTCAAAAAATGAGCCCGAACTCATCTCTACTGTCCGGCGGCGAGCTTGCATTGCCGCAAGTAAATGCAACAATGAATGCACAACATTTTTATTTGTTGTTCTTCAGCGTACTTCTCTTTGGTTTCTTCTGTTGTGCTTTTAAAATATTGTTTTATAATGGATAATCCATTATTGTTAAGGAGAAATCAACTTATTTTAACATATTTATCTTTAAAACAATCGAACATTAGCCATTGTTCTGTCAGAATAACTTACCAGAGACATTTAAAGCAGTTCCAATTCCTGCCCAAATCTTCCTTTTTTTGTGGGTGTCTCGATATTCAATTTTGCTTTTGTTTACAAACATTCATTTTGTTGCACAAATTCCAGCAATTTGAAATCGTCCATTTTGCAAATACAGTAGAGTACAAGTGATACACACATGTGCGTTCCGTCAACACTCAACAAAAATACTCTAGAAAAGCTCTTCTGTAATTGGCTGTAGCTTTGCGGCTGCTGCGGAATATCTGTTCTTGCCAGATATTGCGCAAACCCTTGGCGCTCGCCGCGTTGCTCCACCACGTGATGTCATTGCGGCGTCTTAGCGGTGCACAACTATATTCACAACTGGTGAATAAGATTCCGTGTAATCTTTGTTTTTTATCTGATTAAATCCAGCTGCTACCAGTCGCGCTTTATATTTTGTTTCACTCGAGTCACTTTTTTTATCGAATAAACTGCCTTACAGCGATATAAAATCAGGAATATCCTATCTCATACAAGACTGTTGGATCAGCAAATGGAATAGAGAAATAGACAATAAATTGTATCAGATACACCCATCTCTCAACCACTGGCCCTCACATCCCAATCGCAAGCATGATGTCATTCTGACACGTCTCCGCATCGGACACACGAGACTAACCCATAAACACTTACTGCTAGGTGAACCTGCTCCGGAGTGCCCCCATTGTCATACTGACCTCACATTCATCATCTTTTAACCTCATGCACTGCTTTTAATAGTTTTTACCAAGCACTTTTTAACTTCTCTCATCCCAAACTTGACGATATTTTGGGTGAAACCCAGCATCGGAATCTGTTTGCCTTTCTTGGGAGTACCAATATTTTTTACACAGTGTGAAGTATCTAATTTTGACTGACTAGTATCAGGATGGGGACCCCCATCCAAATGTCGTTGTTCCACTTTTATCTACTTTTAACACTTATTGAATTTTACTTTTCACCTTTTAGTCTTTACTTTTTAGCTTCTACTAGGTTTTGTGCTACCTTTTTACCTGGATGCATCATTATATTGTTTTAACTCATCGTTTGGCCCAGCATGTCCTTTTTGGACCTTGTGCCAATAAACTCCAACAAACCAACCTTATCGAATAAACCCATTTAATTGTTACAAATTTTGTTTTTTCTGGCATTTCCACTATTTCCCATACTTTATGCTTATTCAGGAAATCTAATTCATTTTGCATTGCTATCTTCCACCTAAACCATTCAGGACTACTCTTAGCCTCTGAAATGTTGTTTGATATTTTACAAGCTAAATTCGCAGCTAATTGTTTTGCTTTTAATCTTTCTGAACGTCTAAGTCTACAAACATAAACATACCAATGCCATGTAATATAAGAAAAATGAGAGAGAGTGTATGTTATAAAAACAAATTCTAATATTTCATATGTTAACCAGAAATTGGTATGCATGTTTATTAGCAGTAAAAAGAGAAAAAAAAGGATTTAATTTGTACTCTTATGTCACTAGCGGTTTAAATGAAAGAATTATAGAACTAAAATTTCCATTTTTAAGAAGGATGGGAAAAGATTGAAACCGGATTGCTAGGACATTCTGGAAATGCTTTTGATATTAGAATTCGGACTTGCAAAAAAAAAAAAAATCTGACCCACAAATACCTCTGAAAAATAAACATTTAATTTTCGAATTAAAAAAAAAAAAAACATTTGCTCCATGCTTTCTCATTACAAAAATACTTGTTCAAAACCACTGAATACACTAAATCTACTTTTGACATTCACATGCTCCGAGTCATCCACATGTCTCAGTGAGAGGCATGTGGATGAAAAACAATTAGCACGTTCTCAGCAAATCACATCTTAAGCTTTTACTTAATTTCTAATAAGAACTTACAATTACAAGGTTTTTACCTCTTTACAAAATCAAAATTTATTTACGCTTCCAATTTATGAAATTGGACTTGCTGGAAATCGGTCATTGAAGACCAACTAGCAGTGTTTCTTATATTGAGGTTTTGTCACTTTTTAAAATTAATCTACTAGAGAAAAAATCTATACTTTTCTGCCATGTGGATAACAGACAGTCCTTGGAACAAAGTTTGAATTCTTTTTTTCTGGTGAATTTAATTTATTTCACTTTTGCAGTTATTTTATTCCATAAATATATATCCTATCAAAGAAAAAATATTTCAAGAGAGGAATTCAACTAACTAAAGTGCTAAAGAAGTTCAGAAATAGGATTTTTTTTTTTTTTAAACAAAAAATCAAAATAAATAAGTATCACTTGGAACACAAATTCGCTCATTTTTGTTGAATCGTCCATCTGCAAGTTCTCAGAGATGGGAAGTCTTTTCCAGAGCATGCGTTTGCAATAAAAATGTTACCTCTGGACAATCTGTTAAGCTAAGGTGGATAATTGGTAGTCGAACATATCTATGTGAAAAGGTAAATAAATACATACATACAAATAGATTTTATTAATAAAAAAATACTACACTTTCATAGGATTGAAGAGTTACAATTTCACAGTATCAAATTACAATAATAACAGGTTGCACTCGGAATTTCACTGAATATTCACATTTTTTAGGAGATACAGAAGCTTAAATAAACGAAGTATTTATTACTTTCCTTTATTTTGTTTCATTCTAATTCACGTAATGCTATTGAAAAACAAAATTGTTTTGAGTAAAATAGTAAAAATCAGCAAAAAGTTGGCAAGTATGCATCATTTATTTGTTTTGCTTACTTTTATTGCTTCAAGTATATATTCGGTGTTTCTGATGGGCATGGAATGGGAAAATCTGGGATCGATAATCTCAGGTAGTAAGCAATCAAAATAAAAATTTGTAAGCTTCTCTACCATGTTTGTTGACCAAAAATTATCGTCCTTAGAAATGTTTTCAATTTTCAATCCACGGAGTATCCAATGGACAAATAAACAGTAGTTTTTGTGTTATATGAAGCTGACCTTGAATTTGGTTGTAATATGTTTCTTATTTACATTTGTAATGTTTTCCTTTTTGTTCACGGACCAAAAGGTGACTTTTCTTTGAAGAATACTCTATTCTGGCATCAGATCACTGCATGATGATGGGCATTTTTTTTCTATAATGCCGTCATCACCAATGAGGCCATCGATTGTAGCAGCTAGGAATAGCATATCTTTATCAATATGCAATCCGCTAGGCTTTATACTGAATCCCATGCTTATTAATTCTGCTATGGCTCCTTTTTCATGGCGTTTTCCATACTGCATTGATTTTGTCTCAATATTATTCGTAATTTTTTAATGTTTTTTAACGGATTATCGGCAGGAAATTACGGTAAATAATTATTCTGAAATATTTTAATTTCGAAAAGAAATTTTGGAAATCTGGGAATGTATTGGATTGACGTACCAGTTTGCTGGCACTATGCCTATTGTATCCTTAGCCAAAAACTTGGATCTCTATGTAGCCATACAATCACTTGCTATCATGACATATTGAAATGGACCAATGCCTTCAATTTCTAGATACTCAGAGCGAAAAAGCATGCAGCAGCGTCGCAGACCTACGCACACATTAAAAGTAATTAAATAAATAAAATAAAAAATCATTCTTGTTAGACATATAAAATATCTTATATTTTCATTGTCATATCACATTGAAAATAATTTATATTTTCGAATGGAATAAGGAAATAATTCTTACCTGCAATATTTCCTAATTTCTGCCTCAGTCAAAAACTTCTTCTTTCCTTTTATTATGCCAGATAAAAAAACTTTTCTCTGTCGCCAGCAGACATAGCGTTTGGACTGTAAAACTTCGCGCCAGGGTGGGAACCTCTGTAGTTCTGATTAGATCTTGTATTAAACAAATGCAGGAAAAAACCTTTAGTGGGTTCACTTACACCAAAAGTTTTGGGAAACTTTGCTAGCCACATCGTATCAAAGCCTCTCATATTATGAGCTATGGCGTGAACCCCCTTCTGTGAAGATGAAAATAAAAATTGGCAAAATTCTTGGAGAGCACTGCACCTTTTAAATATAAATTCATCTCTGTTTGGATACAACGTTTTGGCAAAATTAAATTCGTGCTAACCTGTCTCCTGGTCAGTTTCAAAGTCGAAAAAAATATATTTTTCAGATGGATCTTTGGAAGGAATGATGTCCATAAAGCAGAGGTGTTCTTCCACAAAGTATTTTTTTGCACTCATTCCAGAATGCTTTGCCGCATTTGTGCAAGTTAGATGGCCTTTTATTGCTGCATAAATTTTTTTGCAAATAAGACACTCATAGAATTGTCAGCAGACTTTTTTTTCCCTGTTCAACGATGTGTCTTTGAAAACATTCACCCAAACGACACAACCTGTTGCAAAAACAACATCTCCTAGTATTTGTTAGTATACAGCTTTCATCAAAACACACATTACAGCGAACCTTACATTTGTGAACCTCATAGATTTAATGATGTCGTAACGACTATCATACGTATATAGGAAGGTTTTGAATGCTCTGTCAGGGCAATCAACTTAAAATAATATATTATATGTAAGTATTGCTATAAAAATATATCAAGTACATGATAAGACATTCACAAAAATGCATTTAATAAATAAGGTATTTATATTAAAAACATGTGTCTTATTGAAGTTTTCTTCTGATACAACATGTATTTATATGTTAAAATTTTTTATTTGGGAATACCTTATTCCCCCGTAAACGATATATATTTCGGTTACACATAAACACATAACCATCATCAGTCGTTTCTGGATCTCACACTAATGGCGGCTTCCTCTTCTATCTCTTCTTCCGGAATTTTCGATGAATGACGTCATCCCATGATCGGTCGATTGTATGAAGCGCATCGTTGATGCTGCCATCTGTCGTCACTATTTCCAAGCTCTCACGAATGTAGGCATATATACTATTTTTAAAGTTGGCTATTTTTTTAATATTTTTAAAATCAATGGTAATGGCTCTTCCAAAGCAAAACGGGCCAGAGCGGTACTTTGTTTCTGGAGGTTAATGTCTTGAAAATGTTCGTTTTTTCGCTCTTTAATTTTCCTATTTGTAACGCCGATGTAGCAATTTTCTTTATTAGTATCGTTTGACAAAAAATTAATTTTATAGATCCCTGCGGTGTGTTTTATTTTTATTTAGTTTTATTTAAATTTTTATTATGTATTTATATGTTCCGGAAATCCTCAAATTTTCAGGTTTCGGAATAACCGCATGGTCCAAGAAGTATGGCAGCATCCTCATTAACTTTTCTGCTAACCTTTTCTGCATTGTTCGACTGTCTCTTATAGAATTGTATTGTGCATGTTTATCTAAATAGGCTTTGGCTACAACTGTAGCATTCGCACAACAAAGATTTTCGTCATTTCTTGGTATACTTAAAACGGAAGTTTTCCTTAGCCTATTCATTTAAAAAAAAAAAAGAAATCATGAAAAATAAATAAATACATTAAAGAGTATAGATTTTATACTCTTTAACGAGAAAGAGTATAGATTTTATACTCTTTAACGAGCAATAAATAAAAAAGGGAACAAAATCTGAAATACTTTCAGATTTTAAATATACATTAAACTGCTATATATTAAAAGCGTATCATAACTTATGGGTCATCCCTATTTTTCTTTTGTTTCATACAACCTATCTTTGGAATCCAAATTTATCTTAAAATCGCCTACTGAAATTGTTTTACAATCTTCGTCAGGCATATTCCAACTATGGGCACTGGGAGGGGAGTGCACTTGCACACCTCTGGAATTTTAGTAAATAAGATAATTAATGTGAAAAATATAAGTATGTATGGATGCACGTATATACTTATCTTGGTGGACCTCCCTGGATAAAATCCTGCCGGAACCCTTGCGTGGCAGAATTTTATTGCTTGGCAGGATTATGCTTTGTAAAAAGAGATTTTGCCACATAGTAGTAATACGTGCTAGCTAATGCTACTTAATCCCAGTCATTCTTCTAACATAGACGGAATCTCAAGCAAAAGGGATTAATCATGAAACATTCTTTTTTTCCTTTTTATCTTCTTTCCTCTTGTAAACTTGTGTCTTGAAAATATCACTGTAGTATTGTTTCTAGACCCTGTTGTATTATGCTACATCGCTCTCACCCTTTAATACCTTGAAAAAATTTCATACATCTAGTACATCCTTTTTTTTCATTTGAGGTGGAAACATCTCCCCCCCCCTTCACCACAGGTTCGGAAGTTTTTCATATGGTTATTTTTCAGTTACCAACACACACAACTTGCACAAACAACCAAACAAAAAAAAGAGAATTCTTTTTTCCTTTTGTAACTACTGAACCGATTATTAAAGATATTTTGACTGATAGAAATCTATACTAAAGTATTGTATGATTTCTTAAATCTTAAAATTATTCAGATTTTTTTTCTTGACCTTACACCCCCCTCCTTCCTCCATGAAAACAATTAAATAATTACAATAAAAGTTTTATTTTATATTATGACACAATCAATTTGACTCACAAAGATGTAGCTTTTTGTTTAGTAAGCGTTGATCTTTACAGTACACATTAAATATAAAGGTAGTGATGGAAAGACCATATGAAATATTAAGTTATTGTAATTTTTACTAAAATTAGTTTGACTATTTTCTTTAAATAATATTTTTACTGAAATATACTAGGCAAACATTTCACTAAACAACCTATACAGGTTGTGACTATACAGTCATAATTTCCTCAGGCATTTGATTCTGTTTCAAAAATTTTATTTATATTTTTTTAAATTTCTTTTAGCTTTATAGTCTTTTCTTCAGGTAAAGATTTAAAAATTTCAATAGCTTTAGAGATTTTTACTGTGATAGATATGACCATTCTTCATAAAGCACGTGAACTTCAAATACTTTATCACTTATAAAAAGCCTTTGGCTTGCATATGTTCATTCCATATTTATTTCTATATCATTGCCTTCTTCATCTAATACATGCATACACTTCAGCAACTCTTTTTTTATTTTTGGATGTCTAGTCCAATGCTTCATTTTCGGGGTACTTTGATGGTGCCACTACCTACAGCCATGTTTAAAACAAACACTTCTAATGGTAAAGATATTTATATCTTTCTTCAGTTTAAAAAAAAAAAAATTCTCTTTATTCTGTTGCAGTTATATGCAGTAAATTTTTTTTTTTTCGGGGGGGGGGGTGAGTTTACATTCATATATTTCTTCTTAATTCAGTATTACCATGTTACATGTTTTGAGATTTCGAAAGTACTGGTTTAGAAATAACTATTTAGTCTCTTACTCTACTTAGAAAAATATCTGATATATTTCCCTTTTAAATTGTAAGCAGGGGCGTAGCTAAGGGGGGGTTAGGGGGGTCATAACCCCCCCATGAGGAATTTTTTGCCATACAAAATGTATATTCTTCACTACATTATCACACACACGTATGCATATATATGAGTTCTAGTAGTCATAACCCCCCCCCCATGAAAAATTTCTGGCTACGCCCCTGATTGTAAGACATCCATTCTGTTACTCTCATTACAAAGGCATAATCTGTGCAGTAGCCATGCATTTTGGGCTGATGCTTCTAAGCCAAACAAAAACAGTGGCCATCGCTAATTTTTAGACTGTATGGAACTGCGAAAGGTTTTGGTCCATATGATAGGTGCCTCCCATAAATTTATTGTATTGAGACAACATGCAGTTGATCTATCTCTATAAATCTTTTATCAGTATTTGGTCTGAGCTTCAGACTCAATATCATAATGGTTAGATGCCAAAGTAACAACACTATTGTCAGTCAACCGAACAATTTAAAAATTTTTGCTGTTCTGAAAATCAAATCTTCTCCTACTCTTCTTCTTAAGATTTAACGTCTTCAAGAGGACAAGTTTCAGTTTTATTAACATGTATAGTGCCAGTTGCTCCCATTGTTTTCTCTGTTAATTTATCAATTAAAGTAGGTGATGTAAACATATCACCTACTATCAAAAAATATTTCTTGTTACTTATTTTTTGGTAGCTCAGAAATTAATCCTTGAACAACTGCACCAACCATTGCTGCTGCTGTATGCTGAATAAATGATGACTTCATAAGGAAGTTAATATTTCTTTATTAGTATAAACACATCCTTATGAACAATTGGTTAAAAGAAATTAAAGACTTTTAAAAACGTTCTATCAAAATGACCCCATAAACTATCCATTATAGTTTTCCACATTCAGCAGCAAACATTTTAACAAAAATAAAGGTAAGACAGCCTTCCAAGTATGAAGCACATATCTCTCAGTATACTGAAACTGTTGTTCGTAGCTTCAAATAACAACTATGGCCGTGGATAATTAATTTAGTTTATTAAGCACACAGCAATGGTAAGTAACAAAAAAAGTTTGCTATCATTAATAACACAATCTTATAAGAAGCACCTTGCTTCTTCAGCACACAGCAGTAGAAAAAACTTCACATTGAACTAACTGATTCGTTTTGGAAGAAGAGCATGGCGAAATCTGACGAATATATTCTTGCGCTCCAAGAGAAAAAAGTTCGCTCGCTCTCCAACACACCTGTCCAGTGAGGGAATTTTTTTTTCATTCCCATTTTTGATAATTAACAATACACAATGAAATTACAAATACATATACTTGATACTATAAGCAAAAATTAAATAAATGAAATAGATTTTATCTTGTAAATTAGTCTATCTTCACTGACAGCCTTCGTTAGAAAGTCTGCAACACAATACTCACTGTGCACAAATTCAAGTGCAATAACCTTAAGTTCATATGTCTAGATTTAATGGATGATCTAGTACCGTTAATTAATTGTATAGCTGTTTGGCTATCAGACTTTAAAATCACTGAATTATTTATAAATTTTTTACACTGTGTAGTATTCTGCTACTACTGCCGTGAAAATTAGTTTAGCTAGGTAAAAATTTAGATTTTGTCCATTGCGTTGTGACCGATAGTGTAGAAAATAACCCAATGATCTCAGCCTTGCCTGAAGTGTGTGTTAGACAAGTGGTAAAATAAACACAGAGACATCGCATTAGATCACCAAATCACAAATTTTATTTAACAATAACAGGGGTAAACAGCTAGTGGCCTCACGAAATCAGCGTTTAGAAATAAAAGTAAGTAAAACACAGTGCAGGGGTATCACAGCGTGCAATAGTTATGCTCAAAAAACAAAAAATATATAAGAGTGCTTTAATTTCCCATTATTAGCCCTTGTAAATTAAACAAAAAAAAAGGAAATGCTTAAATAAAATTGTCATGACAAAAGTAGCTCGATTGGATCCAAGTACTTAAGTTAAAAGGCTCTGCTGCAGCAAAAAAAAAAAAAAAAAAAAAAAAAAATTATCCTATCAAAAAAAAGAAAATTGGGCAAACGAGTCCCCACCTTCCCCAAGCCATACAAGGCATCTGATGAAAATCCCGGACAAAATCCTTAACAGAAACTTGAAACCCCACCTTTTTCAATCCAACAGGCGAGTTTAAATAGTTACCAAAATAAATAAAAAAGGGAACTTAGCAATTTTTACACCAAAGGGTGCAGCAAAATACATTGATGTGCAGAATAACTCAAACAATTACAGAGATTAGCATAGGCCAAACCAGAATATAAAACAGATTTTATGACACTCCAAAAATTAACTAGGTAAGGAAAAAAAAAAAAAATAACACAGCATCAACATTCATCATTTAACAAAAAAAAATTAAACATGGCGTTACAGGAAATTATACCACTGGTTACTACTTGAAGAGAAGAGACATTTAGCTATTGATTTAAATCCCCTCCCCCCATTAAACGTTACAAGTTCAAAAAAAAAGGAATAGTTCTAGCACGGCTTGAAGCATGATGACGCTGATCCAGCTTATGGTGGAGAAATAGTAGCATAAGGATGATAGAGAAAACGAAATCAGAGTGATCTCACCCACGGATCCAATGGCAGGTCGGGTCCCGGTGTTTCAGGGAACTGACGGTCGGACGCTGGTGGCTCCCGGAGCCGGCATCTTGGTCTCTCCTTGAAAGGGATTCCGGACGGCACAATCAGGCGTCGGGGACTTCGCGATGAAGAAACACTAGCGGCTCCCGGTCTGGGAAAAAGGTGATCACAGCATACTAGATCGAAACGGGACGTCGAAACTGGTAATTGATCTTCGTCGAAAAAAAAAAAAAAGGGGGTGGGGGCTTAAGCCCAATTCACATCAAAAGTGAGGGGAAGCATACTGGCAGTGACGGTGACGCATCGGCAAGGTGGCCAAATAGAGGCAGACGGCCAAAAAAACCGAACATGTAACAAACGTGGTGGGGCCACTGGGTGCTTACGCACAAAAAAAAAAAGGAATAAATTTATACGGTGATCATGGAGTAGCTGGCCCTCTGGCCTACATGCTAAAACTTCACATCATCAACTTGATGCAAGTGACGACTGTTATGCCGAGCTAGGCCCCCTAAATGCGCGATGAAAAAACCGGACAAGAATACGTCCTAGCCGCACCACCACAGCTCTCAGAATGACGCTTTCCGCCCCACGCTTGAGGAGCTTCGCCGAGACGCCGACCGCGGGGACCAATCAGAGCACGCCATCTCAGCCGGGAAACTTCGAGAACATTCGGTCGACGGGGGAAGGAAGCGAGAAAAGAAGAAAATGGCGGCCAGCAACTACTACACGTGGGAAGGAAACGAACTTGGCCGAGAAGAAACACAGGCAAGAACGGCCATCTTGAAATGGGAAAAAAAAGCTCAATGGATCAAAAGGGCACTAAAAAAACGTTATTAAATTTCCTAAAATTTTAGCGGGAGATAGCCAATCGTCCGAGACAACCCTGGGTAAAATTTGGAATAAAAATTAAATTAGAAGAGAGTAAAACTAATTAAAAACCGGACATGAACAAGAGATATTGCAAGAAATGAGTTAGGCTATTGAAGAGAGAGGGAAACTTATTGGTCAGCAGAAAATCGGCAGAATTTACCCGATACTTAAAATTACCCCTCCGGAGACAGGGCAAACAAGGGCAGAATTAATTTAAAGAAAAGGTAATTATTTAAAAAGTTCCAACAAAAAAAAAGGGTGATTAGTAGTAATTTAAAAGATTAGCTATTGAGTTATAGAAGAAGAGTCATCCAGACCATCATATCTCCTGACAAAAGGTATTTAAATTAAACTTCCAAGTTAATTACAAGAATTAAGAAAATAAATAATTAATGGTTAAAACAATTAAAATAAAAATTACTGCTTTTGATTTGTAAAAAACATTATCCCCCAAAAACAATACAACAACTGCAATTCTGATAATAAATTTACAGTCCAAATAGTATCTTTACAAATTTCAGATATAGTGAATAATTCTGCTTCACATGTAGATAAAGTAACACTTTTGCTTTCTGTTGTGTTCCAATACGGAACACTACAATTTATATTTCACAGTTAAAAAAAAAACAGTGATGCGTTGTGTAAAACTTTTGAAAGAATGAAAAACCCAGGATTTCACTTGCCTCCCTTGTTTTGTGTTGACAAAATGAGGAAAGCTAAAGGATGCGATTGAAACTTAATTTATTAAACATTTAACATATTAGATCAAGACAAAGCTTAACGTGCAGTACCACAAACATTACACCAAATTATTAGATGGACTCAGCAGCAACGTCAATTATACAGAAATGATGAAAAAAAAAAAAAAAGGAAACTTCACTCTCATCTAGGCAGCATATTAATTTTGAACACAATGCTTGCTTTAATCAATTTCATATGATATAATCAAATTACCACTATTTTTGGCACTGCACAATTAAACCTGACAATCAGTTCATACACATACATATTGTGGAAGAAAAATCAAATTATAACCCCTGGGTACCCATGGTTGCAAACGAAAAATTTAAATATAACAGATAAACATGTTTTGCTCGAAATCACATGCTATGAAATTTAGTTTAGTTGTTACAAATGAAAACGAATTGTCACTTTAAATTTTGGTACATTTCAGAGAGCTAAAGCACAATCCCCTTTTTTTTATATAGACTTTATCAGTAATGAACGATGGTCACAAAATTTTAGGTGCACAAGCAAGGTAACAAATAGGAATGAGAATCTAACAAGGGAGTACATTTAAAGAAAAATGAAAAAAAAAAAAAATGTAAGGGGAAAAAAATAATAAAATGGCGCAGTGGCACGCCAACGGCAGCTTCGCACACTTCAGTGTTCATTACAAAAATACTTGTTCCAAACCACTGAATACACTAAATCTACTTTTGACATTCACATGCTCCGAGTCATCCACATGTCTCAGTGAGAGGCATGTGGATGAAAAACAATTAGCACGTTCTCAGCAAATCACATCTTAAGCTTTTACTTAATTTCTAATAAGAACTTACAATTACAAGGTTTTTACCTCTTTAACAAATCAAAATTTATTTACGCTTCAAATTTATGAAATTGGACTTGCTGGAAATCGGTCATTGAAGAACAACTAGCAGTGTTTCTTATATTGAGGTTTTGTCACTTTTTAAAATTAATCTACTAGAGAAAAAAATCTATACTTTTCTGCCATGTGGATAACAGACAATCCTTGGAACAAAGTTTGAATTCTTTTTTTCTGGTGAATTTAATTTATTTCACTTTTGCAGTTATTTTATTCCATAAATATATATCCTATCAAAGAAAAAATATTTCAAGAGAGGAATTCAACTAACTAAAGTGCTAAAGAAGTTCAGAAATAGGATTTTTTTTTTTTTTTAAACAAAAAATCAAAATAAATAAGTATCACTTGGAACACAAATTCGCTCATTTTTGTTGAATCGTCCATCTGCAAGTTCTCAGAGATGGGAAGTCTTTTCCAGAGCATGCGTTTGCAATAAAAATGTTACCTCTGGACAATCTGTTAAGCTAAGGTGGATAATTGGTAGTCGAACATATCTATGTGAAAAGGTAAATAAATACATACATACAAATAGATTTTATTAATAAAAAAATACTACACTTTCATAGGATTGAAGAGTTACAATTTCACAGTATCAAATTACAATAATAACAGGTTGCACTCGGAATTTCACTGAATATTCACATTTTTTAGGAGATACAGAAGCTTAAATAAACGAAGTATTTATTACTTTCCTTTATTTTGTTTCATTCTAATTCACATAATGCTATTGAAAAACAAAATTGTTTTGAGTAAAATAGTAAAAATCAGCAAAAAGTTGGCAAGTATGCATCATTTATTTGTTTTGCTTACTTTTATTGCTTCAAGTATATATTCGGGGTTTCTGATGGGCATGGAATGGGAAAATCTGGGATCGATAATCTCAGGTAGTAAGCAATCAAAATAAAAATTTGTAAGCTTCTCTACCATGTTTGTTGACCAAAAATTATCGTCCTTAGAAATGTTTTCAATTTTCAATCCACGGAGTATCCAATGGACAAATAAACAGTAGTTTTTGTGTTATATGAAGCTGACCTTGAATTTGGTTGTAATATGTTTCTTATTTACATTTGTAATGTTTTCCTTTTTGTTCACGGACCAAAAGGTGACTTTTCTTTGAAGAATACTCTATTCTGGCATCAGATCACTGCATGATGATGGGCATTTTTTTTCTATAATGCCGTCATCACCAATGAGGCCATCGATTGTAGCAGCTAGGAATAGCATATCTTTATCAATATGCAATCCGCTAGGCTTTATACTGAATCCCATGCTTATTAATTCTGCTATGGCTCCTTTTTCATGGCGTTTTCCATACTGCATTGATTTTGTCTCAATATTATTCTACAAAATTTGTTTAACAATGTTGTCACATTTTGTATGTGGCAACTTATTGCAAACAATGCCAAAATTTGAGGCAGTAAGGCATTTACGTCTTTCTTCAACCATAAATGAGATAAACCCTGTATTGTTGTGCTATTATGAATTTTTTGGGCCTCTTCTGGGGTAACTTCTCAGAAAATCTTCTTTTTTTTCTGCAGAGTAACTCTGCATCTATATTTGGCTTTTCCGCATTCAAACCATATGATGCTGCGTCAGATGAAGTAGGGAAAAGCTGTTGACGCAAATAATTTTTTTTTTTCTAGATTCTCTTCGTAGAGCTTTTCTTTCTTCAGATCATTTACTTATTCCCCCAGGACTACAGTTGAACATGGTTTTATGAAGCCTGGAAAAGGGAAATTTTGTATTATGTGCCACTACAGCAGCATTGCATCGAGCTTGGTATGATCCTTTCAGACAGTGATTGATGTGTTTACCCCCTGTAAATTTACACACAATGCTGTTGAATTCTTCAACGCTATTATTATTTATATTTTGTATGAGGCTTTGGGTATGGTCTAAAAAGGAAGTCATAATATCCAGCAATCTGTGAAGCAAACTGGTGGATTTTAGTGCAGGGATATGATTTTTCTCAATTTTTTTGGTGAATATAGCTAGCTCGTGACTTCCAAACACGTGATACGGTGTATTTAACAAATCTTGTTGTAAAGACATAATCTTTTCCTTTCAGTTCTGTTCTCTTCCTTTTGATACTTAACAGCCATCACTACATATGTTCTTATTCTCAGTATTTGAGACCCGATTATTTTCCTTAGGGTGATGGGTCCAGCTTTGCTGTCCCTGGCAACATCTTTAAACTTATTGCATAAATTATGCAATAAATAGTTGCGTACACCTATTATGAGCATACTGCTGAAATTTCGGAGAAACGAGAAAACCCGTTTCGAATTCATTATAGTGCATGGGCATATTCCCATGCACTGCAAAGGGATATGCCGCTCAGTGAAAGAGTGATAGGGAAGGGGAGAGAATACCCTGCCCTTGTAAAGACTGTCCAGTTATTGGCTTGCTTTACTGTTTATTTAAAAATAAAAATGCTGACATTTTCCACAATTTTCTTGCAAAATCACTAACATTGTAGATCATTTATTAAGAATGTTAAAAAATAGGCAGTAGTTGGTCAATTCCAGACTAACATCAGGACAACTCGACGGGATGAGAGTATAGTCAAGTATAATAAAAAATAATATTTATCTTCTAATAAATGAACAATATTATTTTGAATCCGCTGTCACATACCAACAGTCAATTCATTTCATAAGCTAGATCAGAATTTCGTTCCCAGAGGCTTTTTCTATTGAGTGTTCTGCCAGTGGTTCCCAACCTTTTTCTCCCTACAGACCCCTTTTCAAATCCGAAGAAAAAACTGACGAATCTCTTGTGCAGTAGCTATGTATGGCATATTTACCGTTTTATTTTCGTGAACCCCTAACAGTTGCCACATCATGTAATGTTACTTATGAGGTATATGTTAAAACTTTAAATAAACCTTAAAAAACAGTATTATATGCAGGGACCGATTATGGCCAAAAGAGGCCCCGGGAATGGATGAATTTGTCATTCTAAGGGGTCCTAACCAGTATTTATGTTAAGTTTCGGAGAAAACTCCGAACAGTTAGGTAGATGGACGCGCGATGGGACCCGAACCCGGGGCCTTCACACTTTGCCCGTCTACCATTTCCAGTGATATAACCATTGTGTCATAGTGAGGCCCTCTAAGTAGGTAATTTAAAAAATTGAATATGTATTTTTCACTGCACTTCAATATTGCAGCATTTTTAAGCTCTGTTTGTCTAATTATTTGATGAGTGTGAAAATTATAAATATTTATAGCTTCACTAAAATATGTTTTTCAAAAGGTATGTACACTGTTATAAAAAGTTTCTGAAATAAATGGTCATTGTCTGGCTGTAATGCTGCCGGAAAATAACTGTTTTCCCATTTCTGATGTCGGAGAAAATGTGTAATTTCCATTCACATGTTATCTTAAGAAACAGTTTCTCTGTTATTTTCAAGTCACGAAAATCTGTTTTTTTCCCGTTATTTTCATGCAGGAAATTCTTTTTTCCCCCCCTATTAGAGAAAGGTATTTTTCTTTTTCCCCTATATCACAAACATATCGGTAATATTCTATCTGATCCAACCTTTGGGTTTTGTTTGTTGAAATTATGCCTTTACAAAAAGCGAGCATAGGAATCTAGGGGGCTTGGTTCCTAGTAGTTTAAAACATTCTGTATTTTCCTGCGTATAATCCGCAGTCGCTTTTTTGGGTCATAATTTAAAAAAAATAGCGGATAATACCCACCTGTGCGTATAATCCGCAAATTATATGGAATGTTTTTTAACATACCAAAGCACTTTAAATAATCTTTCCTGTTTATTAAAATACGGTAGATTCCTGGTTAATCAGACCGATTCTTAAAGAACTAAAATACTATTACACAAGTCTAATATTTTAAACTTTGGTGAATTGAACAAGTTGGTTGTTAGAACCGAAAAAATCTCATACGAAACTGGAATTGACTGTAATTTTTTTTTTTTTCACAATCATATTTAAAAGAGAATCCAATAAAAATAAAATTTTAAATTCAAAGGTCATGAAAAAATATTTTACGAAATAACACTTAATATAGGCAAAAAGTTTTGAGCTTACCTTAAAGTCGTCATGCTAATTGAAGAAACAAATACACACTAAAATTTAGAAATAAACACATTCTGTCTGGGAAGACAACTTTTAAGAATTTTAAAATCGTAATTCAAGAGAATTATTCAAAACCTTAAAATCCAGAACCGTCTGTATCGGACATAAATAAATTTAAAATACTCTCGCTTAAAATGGAGTTATTGTCATCTTCGGGTTCTTCATTCTCATTAACTTCATCTTTGGGTTCTTCATTCTCGTTAACTTCATCTTTGGGTTCTTCATTTTCATTAACTTCATCTTTGGGTTCTTCATTCTCGTTAACTTCATCTTTGGGTTCTTCATTCTCATTAACTTCATCTTTGGGTTCTTCATTCTCGTTAACTTCATCTTTGGGTTCTTCATTCTCATTAACTTCATCTTTGGGTTCTTCATTCTCGTTAACTTCATCTTTGGGTTCTTCATTCTCATTAACTTCATCTTTGGGTTCTTCATTCTCGTTAACTTCATCTTTGGGTTCTTCATTCTCATTAACTTCATCTTTGGGTTCTTCATTCTCGTTAACTTCATCTTTGGGTTCTTCATTCTCAGGAACCACGTCAGGAGTTGAAAAATTTTCTGCTGTGATTTCGCATTTCTTAAATGCATTTACGACCGTCGATCCATCAGCAGCTTCCCATGATCTTTTCACCCATTCAGCTACCTCTCCGAATGATGCTCTCCGCATTTTTCCACTTTCCATAAATGAATGGATTCCTTCCATCATCCATTTTTCCCACTCCTTATGAAGTTTACTTTTGAATGATCTGTTAACACTGACATCCAACGGTTGTAAAATTTTCGTCAGACCTCCAGGAATAATTTAGATGATCATTCATCTCAATTATTCTCAGATCTCATTGCCATTCCTCACTGATATGGCAGTACGGGCAGATATAGGCTTTTGGGTGGCATAACTTTACACAGAATTATTCCAAAATATTCATTAAGGTCTTTAAAATTTTCAGTAATTATTTCTGGATGTTTTATTGGATATCTAAAATAAATAAAGACATTTGTATTATTCATGAAGTATAAAATAATCTTACACAAATAAATATTTTGTTTCTTCTTACCTGCAGTACTTATTATTGTAGAGATATAAACTAGTAAAATCAATGTATTTACATTTTCCCTCATAAAAAGTCTTGTGGCATTAGTGCGGCCTCCAAAAAATGAGTCCATAGGTTTCAGTCGCGTGACAACTTTGTGAGTTTTCATGAATTCCTGAAGTTCCATATCGGAATACTTCATTAGAAGAAATTGGTGTTCCACAACTCTACGAAATTAATGTTCCCATAGCTCTATGAAATTAATATTGTGGCACATTAGCTTTCTTGTTGTTTGTTTTGTTTTCTGAAAAAGACGCCACATGGGCTCACCGTTAAAAGGATTTAACGAATCCTCATTCAGAAAACAACGAGGACATCAGTGAAATTAACATCCTGAAATACACAAAATAAATAAACTTAGGAACAAAATAAAGATACATATCGCAGGACCCAGCTTACTTACAGGAAAGCGAGGGGCAGGGGCTTTGAAACCATCATAACGAAACCTTATATAGCTCTTTCTCTTTGCAACAATCAAGCCTTGAGGAGCCCTGCATGGACGCGGAGCCCCCGGGAAGGGAGGGGAAGAGTAGACAATTACAAGGTAAGCCTGGGTACTGAACGCGTGGAGGTGTTGTGACGTCACAAGAGAGGATGGACTTTTCTCCGTTAAAAGCATTAGAATCATACGGGAAAAGTAGAAGAAACTAAGATGTTTTGTGCCTTTTTTGGATACTAATGGTAAGTCAGCAATCTCTATTCTTAATACGACATACTTGATAATAGTTATTAAGCTATAGAGTACATAAAAATATAAAATTGCCGTATTTTGCATTAGTTTTATTGATTTTTGTTCTTTTGTTCTAGCAATCACCATGCTTCCGTTTGCTGCGTCCCAGGCTAATTACAAAAGAGGAGAAAATGTAAAAGTTTTCACTTTTCCCCAAAAACGAAGAAAAGCGGGCCGAATGGACTAAAAATATTCCAAGAAAAAATACGTCTGTTTGTATTGAGCATTTTCGAGATGAAGATCTTTTAAAAGACGATGCTATTTTAAAATCAGATGGGGCACTTTTAACTGTAAAAAGAAAGCATTATAAATTAGAACCGAATGCTATCCTGTGCATTTTTTCGAGTTTACCAGCCTATATATCCGATATTACCAAAAAACAAGAAAGAACTGATCCTACTAAAAGAAGAGAAAACGTTTAGGAAAAAAATATTGAGGAAACCGAAAAAAATAATGCAAAGGAAAATATAAATTATTTTGAAATTAAGAAATGTATCAAGAGTTTCATGGCAATTCTATGTTAAGAAAATTTCACCATTAATTATAAATTAAACGCAGATTCCCTTCCACTGCACATACCAAGTAGCTTAAGGTTCAATGCGGATCTCATGGTTGATTTATTTATTTAAAAAAAAAAAGAGAAGAGAGAGAGAGAAATCTATTTGCTGGATACTTAGAAAAACAAAAATATAGAAGGTATTTATTAAAGAAATATTTCCAACTAAACGGTTTATCGGAATTTGTTGAAAATTCTGAAATTCAGTATGAACACAGATTTGGAAATTAACTCAAAAAAGAAAATGTATTACTGCAATGCTAACAACAATAACAAAAAAGTATATGTATTACTGCAATATATTTTACATGAAAACCCTGAGAGCATTTAGGCAGTTTTACATATTCAAGATTTATACTCACTAATTTTTAAAAATATTTAATTATGTATATTTCAAATGTCTCAATGTGATATTTGAAAGTCTTATCTAGAAAAAATTAAAGCAAACACTTGTAGTGCTTTCATGAAAAACTTTATAGTATTTGTAAGGTTTGGGTAATAAACGCTTTTACTTTTTATTTTCTTGTTTTTTGTGCTTTAATTGCTTCTAATAAAATTTGACATTAGGAGTCTGTATAACATAATTATATATAGTATGTATTGTACAAGTTTTTAAAATATTAATTGTGGAAATTTCTGATTATATTCCTCGTGCTACTAATGTTTATTGACATTATTGATCAGATTTCTGCCATAGAATTCAATACAAACTCTTTGAAATCCCATCCTCTCTTGTGACGTCACGAAATGGCTTAAGATGACTATTTATGAATCTGGATATTTTTAACATCAATTCTTTCAAAAAGCTTATTAAAACGAAGCAAAACTAAATAATGTATTTCAGTTTTTAAGTAAAATTACTAAAAATTATTATTTTTACTTAAAAATATATTTACTTTTACTTACTTAAAAATATGACTTTATGCTTATACAACGTATAAATTTAATCCATATACATATTATTTTAGATAAATGATAACATTGAGTAACCATTATATTTAGAATGTATTTGCTAGCCCGAAATGCAAAACATACTGCATACAATGCTGAAACTGCTTTAAATTCAGTACCAATTTATTTCATTAATTTCTGACAAAAAATATTGTTGATTCACTATTATTTAAGAACAAAGTGTTGTAAAACGAAAATGCTATTTCAATGCGTCATAAAAAATTAAGCTACTCGTATTTATTGGCATTACTAATTCCATTTCTTCCATTGAACTCAATGCAAACTGTTCCAAATCCCATCCTTTCTTGTGACGTCACGAAAACCAGTACCCAGACCCCCTCTTGCTTTCTCCTCTCTCTTTCTTCAGTCGCGGCGACCCCGATGGACGCCCATAGAAATTTTTTTAAAGGGGGGGGGGGGGGGAAAGTTAAAAAAATTTCTAGAGGAGGCAAATTTCACACTTGTAACAATTTGAGTTCTGATTTCGCTTTGAAATGCAAATTTGTTTACGCCATAACACTATATACCGTAATTTCGTGCCTATAGTCCACGGCTGAATTTTGATCACATAAAATTTTTTAAAATGTTAGATAGTCCGCAGATAAAATAAATTGTTTTATTAAAACTACTGCAGCATAAAACTAAGTTGTGTTAAATAATAATCAATTATTAAACTCTGATCAAGCAAATTAATTAAAGATTACCAATGTTTTGTTTTTAACAATTAATCGCGGACAATAATACCGGCATTACCGCGGTTCAGAATTATGGCTTGAACACTAAATAAATGATAAGATACATTGCCAAAAATTAAATTTGAGATTACTTACGTTATCAATTTTAATGAACAAAAACTAATAAAAATAAACACTATTTATAAAAAACCGTCAAATTCCGATTCTTCTGAATCGGACTTAAACAATTCCAAAATATCTTCCGGAAGTCTTCCCAAATCGGTGTCGCTATCCATATCGTCAGTGTCCGTAATTTCTTCAGATTCGATTATTTCAGCTTTTCTAAATCCTGCTTGGATTGTTGATGGTTTAACTTCTTTCCAGGCTTTGACAATCCACTCCGCAACCTCAACATATGAGGCTCTCCTCATATTTCCGCTCTTGGTAAAAGTGTGAAGACCCTCCAACATCCATTTTTCCCAACACGCACGAACACGTGATTTAAAACTTTTATTAACACTAATATCCAGAGGCTGTGAAATTTTCATTAAACCTCTGGGTATCACGCATAATTTGGCAGCAATATTTTTTTTCGCTGCTAGAGTCTTTACACTTTCCTTTATGTGGGATTTCATCGAGCCCAGTATTAAAATTCCTTTGGGATTAAAAAATGCACCTTCGCGTCGCCTCCAAACTTCTTCAAACCATTCAATCATGATAGTCTCGTTGACCCAGCCTTTTTCGTTACATTTGATAACGACATTTTGTGGAAATTTGCCGGGAGGGAACGTTTTCTTTTGAAAATTATTAATGGTTTCAGCTTCGTGCCGTCCGCACAGCATGCCAACATCACCGTAAAATGGGTTTTCTCATGTCCAGTTGTAATCGAAACCGTTTTTACTCCGCAAGAATCAACTGTTCGATTCGGTGGGCAGTCAAACGTAAGCGGTACTTCATCTAAGTTTATAACTTGCTTTAAATTATAATTTCCTTTAGAAATGGCATTTTTGGTGAATTCCAAAAACGACTTCTGTTTTTTTTTTCCAATTATCCGGGAGGGCTTGAGACACTATGGTCTTCGTTCTTACTCGCAGATTTTTCCGTCTCATAAAACGAAAAACCCAATTGACTCCACCTTTGAAGTCCGTTAGATACATTTCCTTGGCCATTTGCTTTGCTTTCAGCCAAATTTTTACCGAGGATAATGGGCGACCAAGCTTCCTTTGATCTAACACCCAGGTAGCTAAGTTATCCTCCAATTTGGGCCATTTTACTTTGCCATGTCGATTAGCCCGTTTCTTTCCGATGGCTTTCAACATATCTTTCTGCTTCCTCCAGTTTCTTATAGCTTTTTCATCAAAGATACATCCCGCTTCTCGATTGCCATGTGATTCAGCTTTTTCGACAACCTTTAATTTAAGTTCGGCTGTGAAACTGTGACGATGTTGCTTCGACATGATGAAAATAATAAGATCAAACACAAAGAAATACACTGCTGCTCGCTCGAATAGACAGAGACAACTGATCGTGATCAACTGATTGTTTTTCACGTGCACACTGGTATATCCTATATCGATATTCCCTTATCCACCGAGGGTGCAGAGAATAACAGTCCTAGTCTGAAGTTTCCGTCAGACTTGGGTTCTGATAACGGACCCTTCCCTCCCAGACAATGCAGCCTAGCATCAGAGTGGCAACCCCTTTCTACGTGATAAGCTATGAGTTCCGGTAATGTAAGGTGACCATATTTTTGAACGTAAATTGAGTGTATGTCCCCAATTCTCAAACAAAATTGGAGACATTTTATAATTAATGAAATAATTAAAAATTGTTACCAATTGCTTTTATACATTTGGGGGAAAATCCCCCGCCTCCCCCGAAAAAACACACAGAAATTGGAGACTGCTGAATGTTAAGTGAGTACATAAATATTTTTTAACATCACTTACTCAACTTTCAGCCCCCCTCTTTTTTTTTTCCTTTGGTCTTCTTAAAAGATTAATTCTTACTGCAAACCACAACTAAACTTAAAACGGAAGGTGGATGCAAATTTCAAACTGCCAGATACTTTCAATAATTCCACGAATCGTGGTGACATAAAAAACAAACAGATCAAATGCTCTCAAACTCATATAGAACAGACACACGTTACAAAAACAAAACATTTTACATCTGCAGAGCAGGAGAAAAAAAAAATCATCACATCAGCTCAGTGCAATAATATTCCCGCAAAATCCCGATGATTCAACTGCGTTATCTCGAAACAGAAGCTTGAGAGAGGGAGGAAAGGGGGGGGGGAAGCAGAAAACAACAACCTTTTTTTAAAATAAATCATTCTCTTAGTATAAAGAACTTATCCACTGGAAACCCATAAGTGGTGTTATTTTTAATTTAATATTATCTCCCCATCCCACCCCAAATGATGCAGCAAATGTATTATTGTTTTGTAACATCATTAAAATCTGCAATATAAACATGTATATATGGTAAATACTATTAGCAAACATAAATAAAACATACAACTCGTTATCGCAGCGTTACCGACTTCGATAGTACTAGAGTCTTGTAGGTTCCATTGATGAGGTCGTTGACAAAGTCACCTCCCTTATTATCAAGGCAGCAGATACCAACATTCCTAAATTGGGCATGAAACATCAGCACATTAAAAAACCGTGGTGGAATGAAACATGTACTCTAGCAAAAAAACAGCAGCAGAAAGCCTGGAGCATCTTCCAGCGATACCCCACGACCAAAAATCTAGTTCTCTTTAAAAAAGCTAAAGCTTACGCTAGAAAAATAAGGCGGCAATGTCTAAGGGAATCATGGATAAAATATGTCTCTAGCACCCCTCAGGGGAAAAACCTACTTTAGGTTTTTACGGGTGTCGCAATCCCGGGGCCCCAGCGAACTTTCGTTTTTCTTTGTCCTACCCTCCTCTTCTCTTAGCTATCTCCTTCCTTTTCCCCCTCAGTGTAGTTTCCTCTGTGAAGGTGAGGGCCCTCCTTTAGAAGCTGCGGTCGCCCTGTGCCGTCAGCTTCTATTGGCGGAAAACTACCCACGTGATGGCCGTGTGTGGAGACCCGTGTCCCCGGAAATGGGGATCCTGGTAATTGAGGGGTGTTCCCGTGAAGGAAATCATCATTACGGAATTTCCACAGACACGGGAGAAACCTCAACACATTGCTTTGGCCTCGGCTTCGGGTAAGCGGGAGGTATACAGCGTTCCCCTGTATATCAATCGGCTAGTGGTACTGATGCACGTCGTTAAAGGTGGACGCTGCCTAAGGGATGTACTGTGCGTGTGTAGACCCGATTAACACTGGTGTGCAAGTGCACACCCCCTTGTTGGGCTCCATAGTGGGTGGTGCGGTCGGGTCCGAATCTCAATTCCCCCAACATGGATACAAAAAATTCTTTGTCTATCGTCGACGCACCGCTGTACACTACCAATGAAAACATTCAAACACACTTAACAAACATGAGCGCTCGATTCTTCATCATACACTATGCTGAAGGTACCTTTAACGAAACATCGCCATTTTTAATACACAAATGCATCACAGACTATGTCAGAGAGGTCAAAAAAGTTAAAAAATTAAGATCTGGAGACCTGTTAGTGGAAGTAACAAGCAATAGACAAGCTTCCAAAATCATGAAGATTACAAACTTTGGCCTAAAAACTGTTAGTGACACCCCACACATCCCTAAACATCTCGCAAGGAGTCGTATCAGAACCTGAACTTTTGCACTGCACTGAACCTGAAATATTAGAAAATCTCAGAGACGAAAAAGTATGTGCTGTGCGCCGAATAACTATTCGACGCAATAATCAAACAATCAACACTGAACATATTGTCCTAACTTTTCAGTCACCCACTATTCCAACCCATATCAAAGCTGGCTATCTATTATGTCCCGTAAGACCATATGTACCAAATCCTATCCGTTGCTTCCAGTGTCAAAAGTTCTGTCATACTAAAACTTCCTGTCGTGGGTCACCGGCCTGTACTCGTTGTGGTACCTCTGACCACGACAGTGATACCTGCTCTGCAGCTGCAAAATGTGTCAACTGTAAACAGGAACATCCATCATATTCAAAGTCATGCCCTAAATGGGCATTTGAAAAAGAAATCCAGTCAATACGTGCTGCACAAAGAATCTCATACCCTGAAGCTCGTAAAATAATAGAAGCTCGTACACCAAAACCTGGCCTATCCTATGCTGCAATAGTAAAATCTACAAAATCAATAGCCATTCAAACAGACTGTCCATCAAATATTTCCACCACCAATACCTCAACAAGTAAACAAACTACTCTTAAACAGAACAAACCTTGCTCTACATCCCCAAAAACTCCACCAAAGAAAAAGGTAACAAGTAATAGCTCCACCCAAGTCAGACCACAGCTTAGTAAAACAGCCACTTACAAATTAAAATATAACAAATTTAGCAAGAAAAAAGTACCTCCACAGCCACATATTGATGACACAATCTTAAGACTTGGCCCATCAGAATCAGATATTAGTGATGAAGAATCAATGGAACATGAAGAAACAAAACCGCCTGATATCGCTGCAGGGATTACAAAGGAGACGCACAATGCCAATAACATTACATAATTATGGCATTGTTGCTCTCATGGAACTGCCAGGGCTTTCAGAATAAAATCGATGACCTTAAAACACTTGTCCATGACCTCAATCCCGCCTGCTTTGCTCTTCAAGAAACTTACTCAAAGCTGACAAACATCCGACCATTCACAAATATACACTCCTTCGGAAAGACTACAAACTCAGTGACAGGGCCTCTGGTGGTGTCGCCCTGTTAGTCAACAATAACTATCCCCACATAATAGTCAATCTGAATACAAATCTCCAAGCGCTCGTGTCAAATTAAAACAGCTCACTACCATCTGCTGCATTTATCTCCCTCCTAATGAAACAATCAACCAAACATCTCTCAGTAATCTTATTCAACAACTCCCAACACCATTTTTACTCCTTGGCGACATGAATGGCCATAGTCCATTATGGGGAAGCAAAGATACCAACAATAGAGGTGAACAAATAGAACAAATTACAACTGATTTCTCTCTATGTATTATGAATAACGGCGACAATACTTACTTCCATCATCCAACTAAATCCTTTCAGTCCATCGACCTTGCCATCTGTTCTCCTTCACTTCTCCCCCTCTATAATTTCTCAGCTTCTGGCGACTTGCATAACAGCGATCACTTTCCGATCATTCTCTCACCCTTATATCAGAATCTCAACCAAACCACTAACATACCCAGATACATTCATAATAAAGCAGACTGGCAGACTTTTACTTTGCTATCTACCATATTACCAAATATTATTGAAGGAAACATGGACGAGGTCCTTAGAAATGTCACCTCCATTATCATTAATGCAGCTGACGCGAGCATTCCAAAATCTGTTAAAAGCAACCATAGAATTAAAAAGCCGTGGTGGAACGAGGCTTGCACCCTTGCTAAAAAACAGCAGAAGAAAGCGTGGGGTAATTTTCGGCGGTGCCCCATCACTGACAATCTTATTACCCTCAAAAGAGCTCGTGCAAATGCACGCAAAATAAGGAGGCGTTCTCAGAGAGAATCCTGGATTCAATACGTCTCAAAAATCTCTCCTTCAACCTCCAGTAAAGAACTATGGGACAAAACCAAAAGAATCATGGGCATCTATAGTAGTCACTCCATATCCTGCCTATCCATAAATAACCAAATTATTTCAGATACAAAAGAAATTGCAAATACAATTGGTCAATCTCTAGCTTTCACATCCTGCGGTACCTCATATTCTAGCACCTTTCTTCCATATAAGGAACAATTCGAACGCCATAAATTAAACTTCAAAACTTCCCCGAACTTCTCCTACAATAGTCCTTTCACTATGAATGAACTACGCAACAGTTTAAGACAGTCATCAAACACATCCCTGGGCCCGATGGCATCACTAATGATATGCTTAAACATCTCTCCTATGATTCTTTAGTTAGTCTTTTGCAGCTATACAATAGAATATGGAATGAGCATGCGTTTCCCTTGGAGTGGAGAAATGCAATGGTCATTCCCTTACCCAAACCTGGAAAAGACACTAATCCCAATAACTATTGTCCCATAGCCTTAACTAGTTGCCTGTGCAAACTACTGGAGCGAATGATTAATACTTGTCTAATATATGTTTTAGAAACTGAGGACTATATACACCCTTTCCAGAGTGGATTCCGCAAAGGCAGAAGCACAACCGATAATATCTTACATTTAGAAACTCATATCCGTAACGCATTCTTAAGAAAGAACCACCTTGTATCAATATTCTTTGATATTGAAAAAGCCTATGACCATACATGGAGATATGATATACTGCGTGATCTCTTCAATATGGGCTTCCGTGGAAACTTACCTATATTTATCAAGAATTTTCTCTCACTCCGTAACTTCAAAGTATGCATCAAGGACACCCTTTCAGATAACTTTGTACAAGAAGAGGGTGTACCACAAGGATGTGTCCTTAGCGTCACCCTCTTTTCTATAAAAATCAACAATATCCTCAACCAGTTCCCTCCGACAGTACACGGTAGCCTATATGTTGATGATCTACAGATCTCCTGTCAGGGGCAAGACATGCGTTACATAGAACGGCAGCTTCAGACCACTATTAATCGCATCCAAAAATGGTGCAATACCAATGGGTATAATATTTCTGCAGAAAAAACAACTTGTACTCACTTCTGCCGGAAGCGAGGGATCCACCCGGATCCAGAACTTTACCTCCATCATACTAAAATCATTATCAAGGACTCTGTTAAATTTTTAGGCCTAACTTTTGACGAAAAACTTACGTTTGCTAATCATATTTCTGACATTCGTAGAAAATGCGAAAAAAAACTTAACATTTTAAAGATTTTAACCAATACCTCTTGGGGGGTAGAGCGGGATGCTCTCATGCGGATCTACGGAGCCATCATCCGTTCAAAAATGGTTTACGCTTGCTGTGGCTATGGGTCAGTCTGTCAATCAGTGCTAAAAAAACTAGACACAGTGCATCATACTGCACTATGCATCTGCTCCGGAGCTTTTAGGACATCACCTGTGCAAAGTCTTTATATCACCTGTTGCGAACCTTCACTCACCCTCACACGTCAAAAACTATCTTTAAATACATATTTTCGCATTCTTTCTCATCCCTCACATCCCTTAAAGAATTCATTATTAGACACCCATCTGGACCGCCTTTATGACAACTGTCGTTCTTGTATTCCTCCTTTTGGACTCAGGATTCGTAGGAGTCTCGCTGGTACCCAACTGGAGGATGTGCATGTATCCACATGCTTCTTTCATAAAATACCACCATGGACTGTGTTACAGATCTCTTATCTACAACCTTTTGAAGGCTTTACTAAACCAAACACTGACCCTAAAGTGTATCAACAGTTATTTCTAGACCACAAAAACAAATATCAAAACTACGAAGACCTATATACAGATGGCTCAAAATCTCCCAATCACGTCGGTTTTGCATTTATAACTCGTAATCATGCCTGCAGCTATAATCTACCACTTTTTTGCTCTGTTTTTACAGCCGAACTCCTAGCCATCTATGAAAGCCTTCAATATATCTCCAGAACGAATAAAAAAAGATTTATCATCTACTCTGACTCTCTTAGTGTATTGGAGACTTTGAAATCAGGCACTGTAACACATAGCTATATAATTAAAGTTTTGCATACCTTCGAACAACTTATAAACCGTGGGTACAGGGTCCTCCTCTGTTGGGTACCCAGCCACATCGGCATCTGTGGAAACGAGAAAGCGGACACACTAGCCAAGAATGCGACCCTCCCGTACACCGGCAATCTATCCTACGGTGACATAAAGTATAGCATCTCCAGCATAGTAAAAGGCATATGGGTTAGAAATTGGGACAATGAAACGGGAAACAAACTGCATTCTGTCCACCCAGCTCTCACACATAGGTCGTCTCATCCCTACCGCAGACTAGATGTCATCTTAACACGTCTTCGCATTGGTCATACACGACTCACTCATACGCACCTACTCCTGGGCGATCCTGCTCCGGAATGTCCTCACTGTCATACTCACCTCACCATTCGTCATCTTTTAACCTCGTGCACTGCTTTTAATAATTTTTACCAAATACTTTTTAACAGTTGTCATCCCAAACTTGACGAAATTTTGGGTGAAACCCCACATCGGAATCTGTTCGCCTTTCTTAGACGGACCAATATTTTTCATTCTGTGTGAAGTGTCCAAATCTGTCTGACTGGCATCTGGATGGGAGCCCCATCCAGATGTCTATTTTCCACTTTTTACCTACTTTGAACCATACCTTTTTGGTTTTTACTTTTCACGTTTTTAGCCTTTACAGTTTAGCTTTTACTAAGTTTTTATGGTACCTTTTACCTGACTACCTAATTATATGGCTCTAACCTCATGTCTGGCGCAGTATGTCCTTTCTGGACCTTGTGCCACTAAAAACCAACTAACCAACCAACCAACCAACCTTCGAACAACTTATAAACCGTGGGTACAGCACACTCTTCTGTTGGGTACCCAGTCATATTGGGATCAGTGGCAATGAGAAAGCCGACACACTAGCCAAGCAAGCTACACTCCCTTACAACGGCATTCTAACTTACAATGACATTAAGGCTAGCATCTCTGGCATAATTAAAGGAATCTGGAAGGATAAATGGGATTGCGAAACAGGGAGCAAACTCCATTCAATCTGCCCAGCCCTCACTCATTGGTCCTCTCATCCCTATCTCAGACTTGATGTCATTCTGACACGTCTCCGTATACGCTTACCCATAAGCACTTACTCCTGGGTGAGCCTGTTCCGGAATCCTCTGTACCACAATCCCCAACATACTTCAGTACCTAGATATATTCATGATAAGGCAGATTGGTTCACCTTCACTTCCCTGTCTGCCATCACCTCTGATGTTGTTGAAGGCCCCATAGACGAGGTTGTACAAAACGTTACTTCAATCATCATCCAAGCCGCTGATGCCAGTATTCCTAAATCAGGCATCAGACCTCGACGCAATAAAAAACCGTGGTGGAATGAACAATGCACCCTTGCTAAAAAGAAGCAGCAGAAAGCCTGGAGCAATTTTCGGCGGTTCCCCACCACCGAAAATCTCACCCACTTTAAGCAAGCTAAAGCTTATGCACGTAGAGTCCGGCGTCAGTGTCAAAGAGAATCCTGGATCAAATATATCTCCAGCATTACAGCCTCTACTTCTAGTAAGGAACTATGGACGAAAACAAAAAGAGCCATGGGTATTTATACTAATCAGTCTATTTCCTGTCTATCCATAAATAACAGCATTATATCCGAAACAAAAGAAATCGCAAATAGTATTGGTGAATCTCTCTCTTCCATCTCATGCAGTACCTCCTACTCAAATTCTTTCCTTCCATATAAACAACAAGCAGAACGACAAAAAATAAATTTCAAAACCTCCTCACACTTCACATACAATAGCGACCTTACCATCCATGAACTCACCAAACACTTAAAACAGTCCTCAAACACATCCCCAGGTCCCGATGGTATTACTTATGAAATGCTGAAACACTTATCCCATGCATCTTTACTCAAAATTTTGAAATTGTACAATAGAATATGGAACGAACAAACCTTTCCCACCTCTTGGAGAAATGCAATAGTTATTCCCTTTCCTAAACCAGGAAAAGATGCATCTAACCCTAATAACTACCGACCCATAGCCCTTACTAGTTGCTTATGTAAATTAATGGAGAAAATTATCAATACCCGTCTTGTCTACATTTTAGAAACAGGGAACCATATACATCCCTTCCAGAGTGGCTTCCGGAAGGGTAGATCCACCATAGATAACATATTAAAATTAGAGACCCAAATTCGTAATGCCTTCTTACGGAAGAACCACTTAGTCTCTGTGTTTTTTGATATTGAAAAGGCATATGTCCGAACTTGGAGGTACGGGATCCTCTTGGATCTTCATAATATAGGACTTCGAGGCAACCTACCCACTTTTATAAAAAACTTTCTGTCACTCCGAAATTTCCGGGTCCGGATTAATGGCATGCTATCTAATAACTTTGTTCAAGAGGAGGGTGTTCCACAGGGCTCCGTTCTTAGTGTCACCCTCTTCTCAATAAAAATTAACAGCATCCTGAACTAACTGCCCTCGACTGTCTACGGTAGTCTTTATGTAGACGACCTGCAAATCTCCTGTCAGGGAAAGGACATGTGCCTGATAGAACGCCAGCTTCAGAATGCCATCAACCGCATCTTAAAGTGGTGTGACAGAAATGGGTTTAAAATATCAGCAGAGAAAACATTTTGTACCCATTTTTGCCGGAAGCGCGGGATCCACCCAGATCCGGAACTTTATCTGGACCATACCAATATTGCTGTCAAGGATTCTATCAAATTTTTAGGTTTAAATTTTGACAAGAAACTTACATTTGCTAAACATATCTCAGACATCCGTAATAAATGCGAGAAAAAACTTAACATTTTAAAGGTTTTAACCAATACCTCTTGGGGGGCAGACCGTGATGCGCTCTTGCGGATCTACCGTGCCGTCATCCGATCCAAAATTGAATGCAAGCTGCGTTTATGGATCGGCTTCTAAATCAGCACTAAAAAAACTTGACACTGTGCATCATACTGCACTACGCATATGCTCTGGAGCTTTTAGGACATCGCCTGTACATAGCCTTTACGTCACCTGTCATGAACCATCTCTCACTCTCATATGTCATAAATTATCATTAAATACCTATTATCGCATCCTTTCTCATTCTTCACATCCCTTAAAGGATTCTCTAATAGACACCCAATTGGACCAGTTTTATGAAAATCGCCCTTCCCGCACTCCCACCTTCGGACTTAGAATCCGTAGGAGTGTAGTCGGTACCCAATTGGAGGATGTTAATGCGTCTACTTGTTCATTTCATGAAGTGCCGCTATGGACTAAATTGCAGATTTCCTACCTAGAACCATTCGAAGGCTTCACAAAACCAAACACTGACCCCATAATATACCAACAGTTATTTCTAGACCATAAAAGCAAATATAGAAACTTCGACAAACTATATACTGACGGCTCAAAATCTCTTAATCACGTTGGCTTTGCTTATGTACATCGAAATCATTCCTACAACTACACCCTACCTTCATTTTGCTCCATATTTACAGCCGAATTAATAGCTATTTATGAAAGCCTTCTTTACATCTCGTGAACAAATATCAAACATTTCATCATCTACTCTGACTCATTAAGTGTATTCGAGAATCTGAAATCTGACTCCCTCACTCATAGTTATATTTTAAAAGTCCTATGCATGCACAAGAGAATCATGAACCGTGGATACAACATCCTCTACTGCTGGGTACCTAGCCATATTGGGATTCCCGGAAACGAAAAAGCCGATTCTTTGGCAAGGCATTCTACCGTCCCATATAACTGTGATCTGCCCTATACGGATATAAAGTCTGGCATCTCTTCCCTAACAAAAGGCACTTGGAATGACATATGGGACTGTGAAACACAAAACAAACTTCATTCTATCCGGCCAGCTCTCACCCACTGGTCCACTCAACCATACCGTAAACACGATGTCACTCTCACTCGTCTTCGGATTGGCCACACGAGGCTAACTCATAAGTACCTCCGTTTGGGTGAACCCCCTCCTGAATGCCCACATTGTCATACTCATCTTAGCATACATCATCTTTTAACCTCTTGCTCTGCTTTTAATAGTTTTTACCAAATACTTTTTAACTGTTCTCATCCCAAACTGGACGATATTTTGGGTGAAACCCCCCATCGAAATTTGTTTGCATTTCTTAGACGTACCAAAATCTTTTATTCAATGTGAAGTGTCCAATTTTGTCTGACTGGTATCTGGATGGGAGGCCCCATCCAGATGCCTTTGTTTCAACTTTTATCCTCCATTAACACTTTTTATCTACCTTCAACACTATCGACTTTTTACTTTGTTTCACTTTTCACCATTTAGTCTTTACATTTTAGCTTTTACTAAGTTTCGTGACACCTTTAACTCATTGTCTGGCGCAGTATGTCATTTTTGGACCTTGTGCCATTAAACACAAACCAACCAAACCAACCAACCCACGAATTGAGCTATATTAAAAATTTATTTAAAAATACATACTTTCCATCCATTTCATCCCCATTAAGTGGATACATACATGCACACAATACTTTGATGAATCCCCTTTTTGACAGCTTTTACGTTAAAAATGTCCCATCCCCTCAGGGGGAAGACCTTTAGGTTTTCACGGGTGTCGCAATCCTGGGGCCCCAGCAATCCTTCGCTTCTCTTTCCTCTACCCTCCTCTCTCCTTAGCTTTATCCTTCCCTTTCCCCCTCGGCGTAGTTTCCTCGTTGGAGGTGAGGGCCCCCCTTTAGAAGCTGCGGTCGCTTTGTGCCGTCGGCTTCTATTGGCAGAAAACTACCCACGTGTTTGCCGTGCGTGGAGACCCGTGTCCCCGGAAATGGGAATCCTGGTAATTGAGGGGGGTTTACTCTTCAACACATTGCTTTGTCCTCGGCTTCAGGTAAATGGGAGGTGCACAGCGTTCCCCTGTGTATCAACCGGCTGGTGGTACTGATTTCGGTCAACTGCTAGGGATCAAGCAAACGGACATCTACTGGGCACGTCGTTAAGGGTGGACGCTGCCTAAGGGATGTACTGTGCGCGTATAGACCCGACTAGCACTGGTGCACGAATGTGCATCCCCTTGTTGGGCTCCGTGGTGGGTGGTGCGGTCGGGTCCGAATTTCCAATCCCCAATATGGATTCGACGTTATCTTCGTCTCACGTCAACGTTCCGAAGTCTCCTACTCAGGGAGATAGTAATGCAAGATTTTTTCTAGTGAAATGTCAGGAAGGAAACTTCAGCCAAGCATCCCCTTTCCTAATACATAAGTCCATAACTGCTAACGTTGGAGAAGTAGCAAAAATTAAAAAAATTCGAACAGGAGACCTCTTAGTGGAAGTAACCAATAGCACACAGGCAAACAAAATTATGAAATTAAAAACTATCGGCCTAAAATCTGTCACTGTCTCACCCCATAACACACTTAACTCATCCAGAGGCGCCATATCAGAACCTGACCTCTTACACTGTTTTGAGGCAGAAATCCTAGAAAATCTGAAATCTCAAAATGCTAGTGCAGTTCGCAGAATTACTATAAAACGCAATTACCAAATAATAGACACCAAACACATAATCTTGACTTTTCAATCTCCTAATCTTCCATCCCATATCAAAGCAGGCTACCTTTCATGTCCTGTCAGAACATACATACCCAATCCAACCCGTTGTTTTCAATGCCAAAAGTTCGGTCACACAAAAACCTCCTGCCGTGGTTCCCCAGTATATGCCCTGCTAGCCTCCCGCGCGTTTGTTTCCCCTCTCCGGCGTTCGCCGAAGTTCGTCGGCAACTTCACTCGCCGCGTGACGTCACGTTTTCTCCCGCAGTTCTTCTTTCGGTTTTTCTCATGAGCCGTGATCGCTGCAGCATATCTCCATAGTAACGGAGACATTTTGTTTCTGATTGGCCGGTCAGAACCTTGTTTTATGCAAATTAACTGTTGCACATGTGAATTGTACGTATATAATGTGGTTCCTTTTGCCTGCGAGTTATTGCATTTCTATGGCATGCTATTTCAATTCTAGCCTCTGTATATTCTGTGTATGCTAGTTATGTAAGACGCTCAGCGAGCGTGAATGTATTTGAACTTTATAATATTTATTTTAATTAAAGAACTTTTGGTTTCTTAATGATGTCTCATAATTTCAAGTGTTAAATCACCACTGCTGGCAAAATGCGAATAATATCTTCTAAGATTTTGGTTATGGGCCGAGCAATCCCATTGTAAAACTGCTCATTGCTGACTTTTAATAATGACGGCGTACGTGCATTGTAATTTTCAACTCAAGCCCCGGCCTGTGTTTTCCGTCATTCGGCGTTACCGAGGTGTCTTCACCGAGGAGTGTAGCGGCGTTATGAAGCAAGTGTTCCGGCTCTAGTGTTGTCGTATTCTACAAGTATCATCATCTTGTGCCTTCAAGAGTTCCGTCACCAGTCAAGCTTTCGAATCCCCGTTTTAGTGTTTAGTTTTCAAGCTGGCGTATTATTCCTTGCGTGGAAATGGACTTTTATTGAGTTGCTTCGATGGGGGCCGAGCATATCGGCGTTTCAGCCAAGCTTAAAGGAGCCTTTTAACAGACTATGGAACTTTTCCTTGCAGTAATGTTTCGGTTTCATCAGTATGAAATAGGACTCTCCCGTGTTGTAAGTTATATTTAAATTTTCATCATATGCATGTGTTTATTATACTTCTTGTAAATTAGTGTTGTAAAGTGGTAATAATGTGCTCGCATATTCACGAAAGTCACAACCAAATAGAGATGCTTAATGCATGGAACTGGAACACCTGGAAAGATGACATGAAGGTTTTGTTAATGGAAAGGGGAGTTTGGAAATTTATTGATAAAACTGAACCCGCTTTAGACGATAAAGCTACACAAAAGGAAATACTAGACTACAATTTGCGTAAAGCGAGGGCATATTCGACGATATATTTGGGTGTTAGCCCTGATCTTCGCTCACTTATATCAACGGTAGATTCGGGTGATGTTGCATGGGACACGCTTAAAAAGCATTTCGAACCCTCTTCTAGAGCTAGAACTATACAACTTTTAGATGAATTTTTCTCGCATCGTTATGTTGCGGAAGAAGGAATTGGATTATTTGCTGCTAAAGTAAAGAAAACAATACTTAAATTACGCGACTTAGGTCACCCTGTTGAGGAGTTATATCAGGGATTTCAGCTCATTCGATATTTAGATTCTAACTTTCAGAATATAGTACAAACGATTTATCGTTGGCCAGAGAAAGACTTTACCTTTCAGAAAATCTTAGACGAACTACTTGTAGAGGAGGGACGCATTCGTCAAGTGAAGGGGGACACAAGTAATTACGAGAGTACTTTGTTATCCACAACTGTTGAGGACACGCAAAAACATAAAAATGAAAACCCCAACAAGTTAGGTCCCTGCTTCCGGTGTAAAAAATACGGACATGTAATAGCCAATTGCAGAGTAAAGCTTAGTTTTAATAGAAATAAAAGTGGTACAAAACGAAAAGTAAAATCTAGTAATTATTGTGATGTTAAAGTAAACGAAAATCTCCTTAATGTTGAAGCTAGTAAACCTAATGCAGTAATAAACAAAATTTGGGTATTTGATACAGGTGCATCTAATCATTTCTGCAACAACAAAAGTTTATTTTCCACATATAAACCAGTACAAAACACCACAATGTCTCTCGCGATAGGAAACTTAGAAAGTGAGGTAGAAGGTGTTGGAACTGTAGAGTTTGGTGTACGTCTTAATGGAAAAGTACATATTATAAAGCTGACGGATGTGATGTACTCACCGAAATTGCGTAGGAATTTGATATCTGGTTTGAAGGTGGAAAGTGCTGGTGCAAAGTTTATAGGTACAAACGGTAAAATTTGGGTATATAATAAAGCAGGTGAAGCAATTTTTTATGCCAAACGTACCAATGGTCTTTATTTTTTTAAACCCTCGCACTACATTAAAAATAAAACGGACGGCAAAAAGGTAGGAAGTAAAATGTATAATCTGTCAACTGAAACAACCAGTGAATTAGCCCTTTGGCACTACAGGTTTAATCATGCTAATATGGATTATTTAGTGCATACTAGTAAAAATAATAGTGTTCGTGGATTACCCACATTAAAAATCAATAAAGAATCTTGTACGTCGTGTAAACTAGCTAAAGCGCGACGGAAGAGTTTTAAACCTATATCGAATATTAGATCTTCGAAACCGCTTGAATTATTGCATCTTGATGTATGTGGGCCGTTGCCCGTTGCGTCACTTGACGGTAGCCAATATTTCTTAACTGTCACTGATGATTATTCTAGGCACGTAACTGTTTTTACTTTGAAGAAAAAGTCTGAAGTTTTTTATTATTTTCAAAAATACCAAAGACGAATGGAACGACAATTAAATTTAAAAATTGTAAATGTGCGTACAGATAATGGAATGGAGTTTTGTAATAAAGACTTTAAAAATTTTCTTGACAAAGAGGGTATTCATGCCGAAAGAACAAATACTTACACACCAGAACAAAACGGTGTTAGTGAACGGTTTAACTTAACAGCAATGAACGCAGTTAGGGCTATGCTTCATGCCAGCAGTTTAAATAATAAATTTTGGGGCGAAGCAATTCAATGCTTCGTACACACTTGGAATCGGATTTGTCATAAAAATAAAGATAAAACACCATTCGAACTTTTTACAGGTAGAAAACCAGTAGTCTCTTACTTTAAAATGTTTGGCTGCACAGCCTATGTAAACACACCGAAGAATTTAAGAAATAAATTAAGTTTAAAAGCAAAAACCGGCATAATGGTAGGGTATGCGTCGGATACTAGAGGTTATCGCATATTTCTTAAAAATGAAAATAAAGTAATAGAAACATCAAATGTTAAATTTAGTGAGAGAATTAAGTGTGTGGAAGCCGAACTGGAACCCAGTAAGAGTAATAAAAGATTTGTATATTTTCAAAAAAATGATATGGATTTAACCAGTCTTGAGCAAACGCATGGTGAAATCACCCTCCCCCCAGATGAAAACATCGTTTGGATTAGACGTGCTGTTCCACGAAAGGATGAAACGCGAGTTGATATTTATTATAACATTGAGGGTAAAAATATGCGTTTAAGATCCGGTAATGAGGTAGAGAAATACTGTAAAGCGCATAACATTAAATTTGATAGTAATCTGTTTGATTTTAGTGGTAAAAACACTTATTCAGGAAAAGTGACAGATCAAATAAATTTAGATGAAACAACGGACAATTGTCAACCCGAAGCGCTTAATATAGAAATAAAAATTCCTAGTAATTATAATGAATGTATGTCGTCTGCGGAAGTCGAAAAATGGCAGTGTGCTATGGCCGAAGAATTAAAGATGATGCATGCGCGTAATGTGTGGGAACTAGTCCCTAAACCTGATAATAAAAAAATTATAGGGAACCGCTGGGTATATAATTTGAAATGTGATGAAAATAATAGGATAGTAAAATATAAGGCCAGACTTGTAGCGCAAGGATTCGCGCAATATAGAAACGACACATATGACGAAGTTTTTAGTCCGGTAGTTAATTTTTCATTAATCAGACTATTCTTTTCAATTCTTGTATGTTTCTTTAATTGGTGTTACTGTCAAATCGATATTAAATGTGCGTATTTATATGCACCTCTACAGGAAGAAGTTTACATGTATCAGCCACAGGGATTCAAAGATCCCAACCATCCTGATCACGTTTGCCTACTTAAAAGAGCTTTGTATGGTTTACGGCAGAGCGGTAAAGAATGGTTTTGTGAACTTGACCGAACACTAGAAAAATTAAAATTTAAAAGACTAGAATGGAGTAATTGTACATACGTATATAGTGATAATGTTGTTCTTCTTGTGTATGTCGATGACATTTTGATTTTTGGAAAAACATTGGACTGCGTCAACCACATTGTAAGTTTGTTCAAAAATGAATTTGATATCACTGTTTTAGGAAAAACAAAAATGCTTCTAGGAATTGAACTTGAAGAAAAGTTTGGAAAGTTATACATACACCAACACAAGTACATAGATAAAATTTGCGAACAATACAAAAGTTTTAATTTCCCACTATCAACTCTCCCCATTGTTAAAGGCTGTATCCTGTCAAAGACGGACAGTCCTGCATCAGAATCGGAAAGAAATGAAATGTTAAAGTTACCATATAGAAACGTTGTGGGATGTTTGTCGTATCTCGCGAACCGTACGAGACCAGACCTTTGTTATGCTGTAAATATTTTGGCACAATTCCAAGAAAACCCCGGTGTAAAGCATTGGAACGCATTATTGCGATTATTGGGTTATGTTCAATATACAAGAGATTATAAACTTAATTTGTCAGATGTAACTAATGTAGAAATTAACTGTTATAGTGATTCAGACTTCGCATCCAATAGAGATGATCGCATTTCTATGGGTGGGATATTGCTGTTCATGAGTAATGCGCCCGTAATTTGGCGTACGTTCAAACAAAAGTTTGTAAGTCTTTCTACCATGGAATCGGAATTTGTTACTTTAACGGAAGCTTCTAAAGAAGTTAGTTGGATAAAACACATCTTAGATGAATGTAATGAATTGGGAATTGCTGAATTACAATTAAAAGACAATAAGATATTTTGTGACAATGAGGCCGCGATTAGATATGCAAAATCGCCTATTGAGAATATTCGATCTAAGCACATTGACGTAAAACTACACTTTATAAGGGATTTAGTAAATGATGGACTTTTTGAACTTAGATATGTTCATAGTAAAAAGAACTTGGCTGATGTATTTACGAAGCCACTCCACAAACATGGACTGAATAAGTTTTGTGAGGTTATATTTGAACGAAGTGTATAATATATTGTTTTCTTGCATAGGAATATTTGTGGTTTGTAAAAAAAAAAAAAAAAAAAAAAAAAAAATTGTGTGTTTGTAAATAATTCTGCAGAATACGTCTAATAAGGTTTATTGTATTGTATTGTGTTGCATCGTTTAATATATATATACTAAAATGTTTTGAATTTAAATGTGTAAAGGTTTTGGGAAAGTAATTTTGAATTTTTTCATGTTTTGATAATGTACTTTTTTTTTTGCTGCGATCACGGTGCATGAGAGGGGGCCGCTTGCTAGCCTCCCGCGCGTTTGTTTCCCCTCTCCGGCGTTCGCCGAAGTTCGTCGGCAACTTCACTCGCCGCGTGACGTCACGTTTTCTCCCGCAGTTCTTCTTTCGGTTTTTCTCATGAGCCGTGATCGCTGCAGCATATCTCCATAGTAACGGAGACATTTTGTTTCTGATTGGCCGGTCAGAACCTTGTTTTATGCAAATTAACTGTTGCACATGTGAATTGTACGTATATAATGTGGTTCCTTTTGCCTGCGAGTTATTGCATTTCTATGGCATGCTATTTCAATTCTAGCCTCTGTATATTCTGTGTATGCTAGTTCTGTAAGACGCTCAGCGAGCGTGAATGTATTTGAACTTTATAATATTTATTTTAATTAAAGAACTTTTGGTTTCTTAATGATGTCTCATAATTTCAAGTGTTAAATCACCACTGCTGGCAAAATGCGAATAATATCTTCTAAGATGCCCGTTGTGGTATGTCTGGCCACGACAGTGATACTTGCTCTGCCCCACCTAAATGTATTAACTGTAAACAGGATCATCCTTCTTACTCCCGTTCATGTCCAAAATGGACCTATGAAAAAGAAATACAGTCCTTGCGTGCCACACAAGGACTGTCCTACTCGGAAGCGCGCAAAATAATAGCCTCCCGCACTCCTAAACCTGGTCAATCCTATGCTACAGGAGTAAAAACTGTTCAATCAATTGCTATCCAAACCGATCCACCGAAATCCATACCTGTCTCTCCATCTACTTCTAATCAAAATGCAAAAAAGTCAAACTCTACTCAAAAAACTTCATTCATTTCTCCTAAAAAGACCACACCCAAGAAAATGCCCCAAAGCAACACCTCCACCCAGAATAAACGATCAATTAAAAAAAGTGCAGCTTACAGGTCAAAATACAATAAAGCTAGACTAAAACGCATCCTTCCACAACGACCCATTGATGACGCAATATTAAACTTGGATCCTTCTGAATCCGACATCTCTGACAATATTATGAATGATGACAACATACCCAGTACCCCACTTAAACCAACGGGGATTCAGAGCAAGATGGCCATCATTCCTAACATCACTTGATGATGGCTCTGCTGCTTTCATGGAACTGCCACGGTTTTTCAAATAAAGTTGATGACCTCAAAACTCTCATTTATGATCATAATCCCGCTTGTTTGGCCCTTCAGGAAACGTATCTCAAAACTAATAAACAAACACGCATTCACAACTACAACATCCTGAGAAAAGACTATGAGCTTGGGGAAAGGGCTTCCGGTGGTGTTGCCCTTTTAATAAATAATCAATATCCCCATCATATACTTAATCTCGGTACAAATATGCAGGCTGTCGCCATTAGAATCCACCTCAAATACCTTACTACCATCTGCAATATTTATCTTCCACCAAACGAAACAATTACCCAAACCCAGCTCAATAACTTGGTCCAGCAACTTCCTCCCCCTTTCATAATCCTAGGGGACATGAATGCCCATAGTCCTTTGTGGGGGAAGTAAAGATACTAACAATAGAGGACAACAGATAGAACAATTAATAACAGATTCTTCCTTATGCATTATGAATAATGGCGACAACACTTACTTCCACTATCCAACTAAATCCTTCCATGCCATAGATATTGCAGTATGCTCTCCCTCCATTCTGCCGCTGTACAACTTTCTGTGACCTACAGTGCTGTAGGTCACTGTTTCTGGTGACCTACACAATAGTGATCATTTTCCGATAATACTTTCACCTACATATCAAATTCCTAGCTGTAACTTGTTCATCTCCCGCTACATACATGATAAAGCAGATTGGGAAACCTTCTCTAAGCTGTCTGCCATATCACCTGAAGACATTGAAAGCACTATTGACGAAGCTGTGGAAAAAATTACTTATATCATTATCAAAGCTGCTGATGCAGCAATTCCAAAGTGTAGCAACTCTCTTCGAAAAAACAAAAAACTGTGGTGGAATGAAACCTGCACTAAAGCAAAAAAGCAGCAGAAGAAAGCCTGGAGCGTTTTCCGGCGGTACTCTACCACCGAAAACCTCCTTATTTTTAAGAAAGCAAAAGCCTATGCGAGAAAAATAAGGCGGCAGAGTCAAAGACAATCCTGGATGCAATATGTCTCCAGCATAACAACCTCAACTTCTAGTAAGGAGCTATGGATGAAAACTAAAAGAGCCATGGGAATCTATAATAACTCTTCAATATCCTGTCTGTCCATTAATAACAATATAATATCTGATACAAAAGAAATAGCAAATATTATCGGTCATACTCTTGCCTCTATCTCTTGCAGTACCTCCTTCTCAAACACTTTTCTTTCATATAAACAAAGATCTGAACGGCAAAAAATAAATTTCAAAACCTCCTCACACCTCTCCTATAATAGCGAATTTACCTTCAATGAAATCACCAAATACTTAAGAGAGTCTTCAAACACCTCTCCTGGTCCTGATGGTGTAACTTATGAAATGCTGAAACACTTATCTCATGACTCCCTACTTCACCTCTTACAATTATACAATAGAATCTGGAACGAACAAACCTTTCCCTCTGCCTGGAGCAATGCAATAGTTATTCCCTTCCCAAAACCTGGGAAGGATACCTCTAACCGTAGTAACTACCGTCCCATAGCCCTTACTAGTTGTCTCTGTAAATTAATGGAAAAGATGGTTAATACCCACCTTGTCTACATTCTAGAAACTGGGGACCATATACATCCCTTTCAGAGTGGCTTCCGCAAAGGCAGATCCACTATTGACAATATTTTAAACTTAGAGACGCAAATTTGTAATGCCTTCCTTAGGAAGAATCACTTAGTATCAGTGTTCTTCGACATCGAAAAGGCATATGACCGAACGTGGAGCAACGATTTGGTGAACGAACGTGGACCAAACGTTTTCTTAGACGTATCAATATTTTTTATTCAGTGTAAAGCGCCCATTTCTGTCTGACTGGTATCTGGTTGGGAGCCCCCATCCAGATGCCTTCGTTTCACTTTTTCTCTATTTTAAACACCTTTTGAATTTTACTTTCCACCTTTTTAGTCTTTACGTTTTAGCTTTACTAGGTGTTTTTGGTACCTTTTATTTGAATACATAATGAATTTATTTTAACTGCTTGTCTGGCGCAGCATGTCCTTTTTGGACCTTGTGGCAATAAACATCAACAAACCAACCAACCAGCCTCTTTCTGGAGCATTGCATTGTTAACAGCTCGACCGCTTGCGCGCTCAGTCTCCAAATATTCGAACAAAGCATCATCCAGCTCTTCCGATATTGACGGCCGGCCTGATCCGAGATTCCATTTCCTACGTGCTTGGCTGTAATTATTTTGCAGTAATTCATTTTCTTTCTCAATCCATTCTCTTCACTTTCGGTCAATATTAAAATGATGCAAAGTTGCATGCAAATTGGCACCATTTTCTCTGTGCCAAGCTATTACAGATAGCTTTTTCTCCACTGTATAACTATTAGGCATGTTTGAACTTCAGAAAAAACGACCAGCAAAAGCAAAGAGCAACGGGAAAGCTAAAAGCATGTGCAATGGCAAACGAGTAGAAACACAGATAAAATGCACTAGGCAGGAGAAGTTTCCTCCGAATAAGTGACACGTCAGCCAGGATACGTGACTCAGCAGGAGTGTTGAGAAGTCAGAGAGTAGGTGAAAAGTAGCCCATTCAACATTGCACTAATATCGTATCGCTTTTACTTGCGAAGTAACCGCACCTCTGGTTATTGCAAAACTCGTTCTGGGTATTTTGCAAGCGCGTGCCTCTTGTCCGTGGATGCCAGAAAATGTTTACTTTAAAAACCCCTGATCACTTTCAACAACAACAACAATAATAATATTTACTTTGCAGAACATGGTTATTTGGGGAGGGGGTGCTTTCTCGGGTATTTTTGAAATTCCAGTTTGCTTGAAAAGTGGAGGGCACGTTTGATCGAGAGGGGTGGATTAACGGTATATTATGGTAAAATTGTTAATTTCTTGGACTTCATATCTAAATTTGAGTGAAGGTCACATAGACACGAAGCTCTTTCACTATTTGTAGGATTCACTATATAAAAATGACGATAATTTTTATAAATCTTATAAGAAATTTTACCTCCCTCAGCAATATATTTTTGGTGAAGACCTTTAATAGAGTCATTCAAAAATCTTTTTTGCTTTTTCTTCTTGTTTCTGGTTTTTGTTTCTTTTTTGTCAGATGTTGCAGGCCTGTTCTCACCACGAGCAAAGAAAGCTTTAATAGCTTTTTTTCTTCTTCTTTCTTGGCTGAAGTTTTTCGAAATTCTCTTTCAAACCTAAATACATTGCTAATGAAGGTCTCATAGTACGATATTTCAAAAATGTTTGCGAAACTATTTGCTTAACTTGTTCCTTTTCGATTGTCAAAGATTTGGCACTATACTTCTTCTTTATAGCTGCACTCATAGCATTATGTAAAAAAAGGTTCTTGGCAACTTTATTTTTTTGCATCCTTTAAACCGTTGCGAAAACATTCATGAACCACCTCTTGAGTTAGTGATTTAGGTGTTAGTTGAATATCGGGTGTTTTAAGAATCTTCTCTGAAACTTCTGCTTCATTGTGCAGTTACTCTCTTCCGATACATATCTGCCTTTTCTTTTGCTACCTCTGTTTCTTTAACATCTGATTTTCTCTATATAGCTATATATTTTTGGAACTTTTTAAAGGTACTAGAACTGAATCTTCTGCTGTTTTCTTTTGCTTTTCTTGGAATGGCTTAACACTTTCTCTGGTGTTTTTTCTTCTACATCTTTGTCTCTCTCTGAAAGATTATTAATGAGCTTTTTCTTAGAATGATACCTGTGGGAGAAGATAAAATTATATTTGAATTTTAAAATGTTATTTCGACAAATTTGTAACAACTACCGCTTATTTTATTTAAATTATATACAAATTTTCCAAATGATTTTTAATTGATTCTCACCTTTCTCTATCTTTTAATTTATTCTCATCTTCTTTTTCTGGGTGCATCAAACGTCTACGTTCATGATATATCCGCGGGTACTCAGCATTTGCTATTCTCTCACCTTTCTTCTTAGGAGGCATTTTGATACCTGAAAGTATTATTTATGTATCATAATATAATTAACTATTATAAGCTATCATTAGACCAATATTTTATACTAATATTTGTACATTACAACATAGTATCTAACAGTTATTTTTTATGTTGTAACGTATCTGAAATTAATTTTCTATGACACGATAGAATGAACTTTAATAATTTCAGAAGAAAAATACAATTTATTACACATCTTAGTAATATATTCAACATGTACATACTTAAAATTCAACTTCTAAAGCATTTCAGAATAATATGAATCAATTACTACTGAAAAGTGTAACTTCTGTTACAAACTAAGCATCCCATCCAGATGTCTTTTTTCACTTTTTATCTACTTTTAACACTTTTGAATTTTACTCTTCACCTTTTTACTCTTTACCTTTTAGCTTTTACTAAGTCTTATGACACCTTTTACCTGATTACATCTTTATATGGTTTTAACTCATTGTCTGGCGCAGTATGTCCTTTCTGGACCTTGTGCCACAAAAAAAAACAAACAAACTAAGCATTAAAGAAGTTACATTAAAAATGAAAAATGGGAAAAAAAAAAAAACACTGCTTTCAGTTATTCTACAAAAACAAAGAAAAACTTTGATTAAATATAGAATTTATCATATTTAATACATTAAATAAGAAATTTTACCTTTTAGAGCAATAAATAAATATAAAACTATCGTAACAGAGGCAATAACAGAGGTTACACAGAGGAAACACACTCACCTGAAAATCAAAATCTTTTGCCTTTGAACCAACACATGTGAAGAACAAATTCAAAATGGCACCTTATTTCTTTTTTAATTATCTTTGCCTGAAATATAAGCTGGTAGGTGGCTCTGATGGTGGATTTGGAAGTTGTTTAATTTCATGGAGTAAGATTTAATAACAGAGGTTACAGTAACCATGGGACAAAAATAAAAATTTAAAAAGTAGTTTAAAAAATAAATATTTCAATGAATCAGGTGTTTCAATGAATCAGGTATATGTTATTAATCATATAAAAACAGCTAAAAACTTGAAAAATACTAAAACATTAAGGGTTTTTAGGAGGATTATGAAGCAAATATGCTCATAATTTAGACCCTTACGGTTTTACATATTATGATCAAAGTAATGGTCACAGCATAATGAAATTTTTTTTTTTGTGTAACTAATACACTATACCGCATTATAAAACTTGAGGTAAAACACCATTATCTTTTACAGAAGTTAAAAAAAAAAAAAAAAAAAAAAAAAAAAACTTTGTACTCCCCCCCCCCCCCCCCCAATAGCGTGTGCCATGATCTGGATGATAACTCAATGTAAAATACACATATAAACAAAATTTTTGTTTAAAAATGTAGTAAAATGTATATTTTATAGAATGAATTAATATTTAAGAAAATGGTTATTTAAAATGAAATTTTAAGAAACATTACTTTTTCCCTTATATTTCTGTTAAAATATTCAAAACTTTTTCTTTCTCACTTTTAATATTAATCCATTCTATATATACTGATACCAGTTTTGACTATACAAAGTTATGTGAATCATAGAAATTTCGTTATCTTGCAGATCGTTCATAAAAAATGCATTTCGAGAAAATGTAGTTTAAAGTTATCTTATTGTTTTTAAATATAAAAAATGAAGTATTTTATCTAAAAGTACACTTAATTAGTAGGTTGCACCTTTTATTTTATAACAACTCAGTTTTTTGTTTATCGCAATATTTTTGCCAGAGCCAGATGTTTTCGGGCAAAATTTCCAGATTAGAACGACTCGTTCGGATTCTGGGTTTTTCCATCGAGACATCTTTTCAAAAGTTTGGGATCTGACAAGTCACTGAAAACCCTTTTAATTACTTCTGAAACAGCTTTTAGAATTGAAGTTTTATGCGAGAAAGGAATTTTTTCCTTTCTTACCAGGTGCTGTTGGTATTTATACCATGACGATTCACCAGATGGACAGAAAAAGTGCGCAGGTTCTTCATTTGTAGAGCTTGTATGAGCCCATACTGCCCATATAGCTTTTCTGATATTTTCTAATGAGCCAGCATTTGAACGTATGGCATAACCATAGTAAACAGTCAATTGATCAATTAGTGTGTCTGTCAGACTGTCTTTACTTGACAGAGGTTTACCATCTCTCAGCTTTTTTCCTTTCAGTTCTAATTTCAGTTTTCGTAATTCAGTCCCTACTCTTTTTTGTACATGCCCAATGCATTCTTCTTTGACTACTTCCTGGTTGTAGGGCTCAATTTTACATATTTCATTGAATGTTTTTGTATTGCCATCTCCAATGTACTTCAAGTATTGCACATTATGTAGAACTTTAGAGCGAGGAAAATTCGACTCATGCCAAAAACCTCCATTTTCCCTGCAGTACACTCATGGTCACTACTGCTAAGTTTCAAACAGCTTTTATAGAAACTTGAGAGAACCTCCACATCAATCACTTTCCCGCGCTCTGCTCCAAGAACGGTACACACACTGAATTTCGAGGTATGTCCACACGTCTTCCACGTTCCATCACCACTTACACAAATATCGGATGAACCAGTATGTTTCACTTCCTCTTTTGCTACTTCATTCATGGATGCTTTTGCAACCTTAGTCGAAGCTACTTTAATTTTCTTCACAGCATTTTCATACGACTTTTGAGTAATTGGAGTTAGAAAATCCATAATGCTGCAAAAAGTTGTCAATCCAGACAAACCTTGCCCGATGCAGCATATATGGCTCGTAGATTCACTTTATACATGTTATTTTGTCTTCCTATCATACTTCCAGTTTTCACAGATTTAATTTCAGAACAATGGTCACATGATATGCGAATTGTAGATGCCAAGCCACACACGTCACTTTCTGATATCGATATGGGTGAGTAGAATGAATTGCAGCACAAATGATTTTGAAGCTCTTGAAAAAGCTGCATTATGTCGATTATTCGATAACCATTAAAATATGCTAATAGTAACGAAGAGCTGTTCAACTTCAGCTTTTTTACTGATGCAGAAATGTCACTATCAGCTGACACTTAATCACATTTTTTTCCGTGGAACTTTCTTTTTCTGGGACGATATCCATTTGATTGATTATATGCTTTGCCCATACTCAAAATAGAATGATAATCAAAATAGCACAAGCTCAAAACAGTAAGAAATTATGAAAAATGACTGGGACTAAGTTACATGCAGGTGGTATAATATACCGTATTTTATGGAAGAAACGTAACACCCAGCATAAACACCGCACATCCAAAAATTAGCTAAATTGCTAGAAAATTTTCGTAAAAGCCTCACTTCCGATAATTAGCTTAATCGCTAAAAAATTATTGCAAACGCCGCATTTCCGATAGCGATCTTAACTAAAAAATCATTATAAATGCTTCACTAAACCTACTGAAATAATCATGCTAGTATCGTTCATTGTAATATAAATTAAAACTTCTTTAAAACTTAATTTCCATTAAATACTGCAAAAAGTCCCGCCTTTTCAAAAATTAAATTTAAAACACCGAATGAACGCCTGCTTACGGTATGGTAAATCTAAATTAAGAGAATACTCAAGAAATATCCAAATATTCAAAGCTTAAAATGTAAACAATTATTCTCTGAGTAAGTTGTTTATATTAAGTTATCGGCTAAACATCTGGCCGACCAAAATCTGTTATTTTAAAAAGAACCTGGCCCATTTTAACAGCACGCGGTAGACTGTTTGAATTGACAGAAGTTCTTTATTTATGTTTTAAGATGCACTTTTGTAGATAAAAATATTGATTTGTTTAATAATGAATCGAATACTGTTGTTATTTGAAAATAGAAATTGTAAGCAACCTAAATTAGCGGTAAATACTTCTAAATAAATCTATTGGGTAGGAAAAAAAAAATAGTTTTCTGAATTTTTAACTTGTACCTGCATCTTCTCTGAATACATCCTGATTTTTTTTTTTAAGATTATGGGGTCGCTTTAAAAGTATTTTACGATACATTTTTTAAATGTTTGAAAAATCATTTCTCTAATTTTTTACTTAGTTGAAGAGACATTGGTTGGATTTACTATTTATTCATCCAGAGTGCAGGACGTGGACACTTCTCCTCATGGCATTCCATGTTTTTTAACGTGGTTGTCATCCATGTGGCACACTCTTTTTAGTGAGTGGATTGCATCCACTTGGCATGCTTTGTGGGTCTCATCCACTTTAAAATTTAATCACTACTCTCCTACTCTCTAACATTTAATCACTACTCTCGCTGCCTGACGAATAGTTGAAGCAGCTCTTCATCCAGCACTGCATCATTTTCTTCGACATCATCCTCCGAAACATCAGCAGCTTCATCATGAATTATTTCCGCCTGCGAAATCCCAGATTTCACCATGGTAATTGAGACACCTTTCGATGCATTCAATACCACTTGGCGACTTCTTCTAGGATGCTCTTTTTAACTTGCCTCCTTTTGTATAACTATGCTTTTCTTGCGCCATCTATTCCTCCCAATGTTTCCGAACTTTTCCCTTAGAACTTTTATTCACAGATAGATCCAGTGGTTGTAAAATCTTTGTAAGGCCACCAAGAATCACTGCAAGGACGGCAGACGCCTTTTTCCCTGCCACTTTTACGAATTCTGGAAGATGTGCTCTCATGGAATCCATAATAAATAAACTGCTTGGCTGGAAAAAAGTTCCTTTTCTTTTTCTCCAAACCTTATTTAGCCAATCATGCATTACTTCCTCACACATCCAACCTTTCTCATTACACCTGATTAGAAAATCAGGTGGGAAATTTTCATGAGGCAGCATCTTCCTTTTAAAGATGAGTAGAGGCTTCAACTTCTCGCCGCTAGCTGCAGAAGCCAGGACGCATGTAAACGACATCTTCTTATGCCCTGATGTCACAACAGACACAGTTTTTCCCCACTTCTGCAGACAGTTCTGTTTGGAGGGCAGTCGAAAGTTAAAGGAACTTCATCCATATTTATTATCTGTGACTCCTTGGAACTTTTTTTCCGCGATGATACCTTCTACATATTGTAGGAATTTTTTTTTTTCTCTTCCCAATCTTCTGGGAGATTTTGGCCAACTGTAGTTTTCACTCGTACCGATAATTTTTTCCGTGCCATAAACCGGAAACACCAGTTAGGGTTTCCATTAAAATTGGAGTAAATTATAAACTTGTTTTACTGCAGCAGAATAATATTAGCAATAATGATGATTTTACACCAATTAATTTATAAATTGATTGGTGTAAAATCATCATTTTCATATTTAATTACTGTGCAACATTCTCAATGCATGATATTTTGCATACCTCTATATTTCTAGAAACATTTTTTATTATTATATCTAGAAACATTTTTTATTATTACATTATGTTTTATAAGGTGGATTAATTGAGCTGAAGATTTTTCTTCTTGAATATACCGTGTACATGCAGAGTGGTTTATCACCTTTACTATAACACAGTTTGAGGATATCATGAATTCTCTTAGTCAACAAGGTCAATAAAGTCTGCGAAGCCTCATCAGAATCTGAGAAAGCACATAAGTCATTGGTTACCATCAAATGCCTCAAATTATCAAATGCCTCATAAACACACATATATGTATGTTTTAAATCAAACTCGGGTTGCTTGGAAGAAAAAGAAATAGGTTTTACAATCAAGTCATTACAATCCAACCATAAATTTATGAAGGTTCTCTAATGTGAGTAACAAAATGAACCAGTCTATTGGTATGATCAGATTTTTCTAATACCACAAGAGCTGTTAAATGGTAAGTACGCTCTTTCACAGAGAAAGATAATAAGTATTCTTTCCCTTTACCTGCACCTTTTCCTAAATGAAATATCACGCCAAGGAGGCATTAAGTTGTATATCAGTTTCATCTGCTGTTCTGTTTTACAAGTAGAACATGTGAACCGTACACCCAAACCCGGTCAGTCTTTGGTCGTAGAAGAGTGAATTTTTTTTATATTGTGCATGAAATTGGATAAAGTAAATCTTTTTAGAAATAACTGGTAGGACTGCGGGACTGAGTAAAAAATTAAATTTCGTTATTTTTATAGGATTTGATTTATTGACTTTTTGACGATTTATTTCTTGACGATTTTTTCTCATATAATAGATTATACAATTTAAAGCATTTTTGCAATACGAACTATGTGTCTCTGACTAACAGTTTAGGAAATAGCCATTGGACAGCATTAGCACTACACATCCTGTATAATTACATTATTAAATATAATATATGTTAGATAATATTCACGAAGGTTGGAGCTCTGATGATTTTACACCAATAAATTTATAAATTAATTGTTGTCAAATCATCATTATCATATGAATCATCAATCATATGAAGATTTTATTTTACATTTGATTATAAGGAAATCAAATATAAAATATATTTAATAAGAATTTATATATAATTACTGTGCAACATTCTAAATGCATGATATTTTGCATACCTCTATATATTTCTAGAAACATTTTTTATTATTATACATATAAACATCATTTTTTCTTATTACATTGTTTTATAAGGCGGATTAATTGAGGTGAAGATTTTTCTTCTTGAACATTTCGTGTACATGCCCAGTGGTTCATCACCTTTACTATAACACAGTTTGAGGATATCATGAATTCTCTTAGTCAACAAGGTCAATAAAGTCTGCGAAGCCTCATCAGAATCTGAGAAAGCACATAAGTCATTGGTTACCATCAAATGCCTCAAATTATCAAATGCCTCATAAACACACATATATGTATGTTTTAAATCAAACTCGGGTTGCTTGGAAGAAAAAGAAATAGGTTTTACAATCAAGTCATTAAAATCCAACCATAAATTTATGAAGGTTCTCTAATGTGAGTAACAAAATGAACCAGTCTATTGGTATGATCAGATTTTTCTAATACCACAAGAGCTGTTAAATGGTAAGTACGCTCTTTCACAGAGAAAGATAATAAGTATTCTTTCCCTTTACCTGCACCTTTTCCTAAATGAAATATCACGCCAAGGAGGCATTAAGTTGTATATCAGTTTCATCTGCTGTTCTGTTTTACAAGTAGAACATGTGAACCGTACACCCAAACCCGGTCAGTCTTTGGTCGTAGAAGAGTGAATTTTTTTTATATTGTGCATGAAATTGGATAAAGAAAATCTTTTTAGAAATAACTGGTAGGACTGCGGGACTGAGTAAAAATTTAAATTTCGTTATTTTTATAGGATTTGATTTATTGACTTTTTGACGATTTTTTCTCATATAATAGATTATACAATTTAAAGCATTTTTGCAATACGAACTATGTGTCTCTGACTAACAGTTTAGGAAATACCCATTGGACAGCATTAGCACTAGACACCCTGTATAATTACATTATTAAATTTAATAATATAATATATGCTAGATAAAATTCACGAAGGTTGGAGCTCTGCTGCATGTATTAGCTTTAGAATTGCCACAGCTATATAAGTGGTAACATATGATCCTAGGAAGGAAATTTACATCAAAATTACTTTCAGTCCATACCTTATAATTTTTTTAAGCTCATGTATACACAGTGAAAATACAAAGAATATTAAAAATTTGTTTCAATTAAAGCTAAAACTTATCTGCTTACTAACCCCACCTCCCTCTCTTCCTGACATCTATGTAAGAATGTTTATATACATCCATAAATTTTTAAATCAGATTAATCACTTGTATTCAAAGACAATTTAAGGCATTAAAAAAAAAAAAAAGTTATTTTCAATTTTTATTAAATATAAGCAATACTGAACTTAAAACACTAGTAATACTCACACACTTTTATTGTACAATAGGCAATATGAATTTCTTCAGCATGTAAATCCATGAAAGTGAATATAAATGTTATGAATAAGTACAATTTAATGAACATTCTTTTGTAAAAGAAGATGGGTGGTTCCATGGTGACTAACCTAACAAAGTTGGAGAAAATTGTTTATCGTCATAAAAATTACTGTACAGTATTTTATTTTTATTAATTAATCTATATATATTTGTTCTAAGAGTCAAGTTCTTTAAATTCAAATACTAATATTTAAAATACATTACAATTTTAAATAAATAATTACAAATTAAATCACTGTGACTAACGTAACAAAAAAAAGTCTCTACTCTAAAAAAGTTTTTACTCTGAATTTCATTTTGAAAATACGAAGGGACCAATTCATTTTACAACTGAATGAGCATTTTTTAATTAATACTTACACTTTGAAAAACATATAACCATAACTTCCAAGTTAATTTTATGAAATTATACATTTTGTAAAAATTAAAATAATACACATGTAAGTATGACTAATGTAACGTAACGAACATAACAAAAAGGAGCCCAGAATTAAATGGTGCTTTATTATTCATAATATTGCATAACTTCAATATTTATTTACAAAATGAATCTGAAATGACCTCTACTGTCTACAACCTCTGAAGAACCAATTTCTTTAACTAAATTTCTTTTTTCAAAGCATATTTGGTCATGTTGTTTAGGTCATTTGTAATATGCTCCTGAAGCTACCATAACAGACACTTCAAAGCAATCATTGTTATGAATCTTTCTAATTGCTCCAGGGTACTTAACCCTATCTTAATTTACTAGGCACCAGTCACCTATGCTCCACAAATTGCTACTGTCAGCCTCAGGATTTTCCTTGAACAACTTGCTCCCAGACAAAGAAACGATATCTTCATTTGTATAAGTGGTGTTATCAGAAGTCGTAAGCAAAGCAACTTTAAGATATCCCAAACTTTTAATGCAATGGGACTGTTGAATTCCTGGTATGGGCTTGATGTCTTTAAACTCTTTTGAAAGTTTAATTGCTGCAATTTCTACAGTCTCCTTTGGCATAAATAAAGTGCAGATATTCATTTCAGACATTTTTATTACATTAAAGAAATTTAAGGGTGTTTAAACAACAACCTGGCCACTCTAAACTTTCTTCCAGACACATCTTTTCAAAACTGCACCCACACCATCATAGGGGTCCTTTGCCATGGTAGGATTCAAAGAAGTTCCAGCTGTCATATAATGGATTGACAGTCATATATGCCATTGAATATCGATTTTTAAAATGTGCAGTAGCACCATCAGTCCAAATATAAATTTTCGTTACAACCTGGTGTGCAGTTTGATAATTTTCAGTATTGCATTATTAAATGCTTGAACTTCTACAGAAGAATGCTTTTGCACATCTGATATTACCCCATAACACTGAGACTGCAGTTCATCACTATTATCTGTTTTATAATATATGATAATTATTACATGTTTTTAACGAAGATTACTCATTTGACTAAGCTTTTCAGTTATTGGGCAAATGAAGAAAAAAAAAAAAAAAAAAAAAACGCAAACAAAATCAATTAAGTTATTCGTTTCCCGTTCAACAGCATTTTTTAAAAATTAAATTTCCATAACTGTATTAAATAGTACTGGTTGATCGTTTATCTATTATAAAATGATACTTTTTTTTCCATAAAAGACTGTTTTTTATTTACATCTATTTTATTAAAGGAACTAATTTACAATGATTTCTGTATTAAAAAATTTCATTGAAATCCTTATTTTACTTACTACAGCGCAACATAATGTGACAAAGCAAAATGTTTAAAATCGGCAGTGAGCTATCCACTTTAGTATAAATAATTACAAATTTTAATACGTTGGGCAACAGAATCTTTAAAATAGTGTATTTTTGAATGAAAAATAAAAATTTGGAAGATTCCCCTCTCCCTAAGAATAGTAGCATGAAAAATCCCCCCCTGCACACACTTACCCCTAATATTATAAAACCCATCACTTATAAATACTTAAATATGAATTTTTTTTAAAATGTAACTTATTTAAAAAAATTAGTTGTAATTAATTTTTTCCCTTTTAGATTTCATATAATCATATTCAATATACTTGATTGCCTTATATAGTTAATATATTTCTAATTTGAATGACTGTTTTACTTTCTGTTGGTTTCTTCCAGAAGAAACTTAACTCTGATAAAGAGCAATGCAGGCTGTTTAAAGGGATAATTTGTAACATTAAAAACTGCCAGATTTCGATGTTCCGGTTTGTCTACGTTTGTTTAAAATTTACTGTTTTATTTCGCCCTTTTTCTGATCTTTTAAGGTACAAATTTAAAAATATCAGCTGCACTGACATCGTGTCGTGCGTGTAAAAAAAAAAAAAAAAATCAAATATGTTGCAAATGTTGTGGGTTGTGTTTAGGGAATGCAATCCCCATCCTGCGGGAAAGGGATCCTGCACCAGGGGCGGCCCTAGGGCCGGACAAACCGGACCCCTGTCCGGGGCGGCATTTTGGCTCGAATTCGAAAAATACATTTTGTATTAGCAAAAGAATTGCTAAAAAATATTCCGAAGAATATCATTCTATATAACTTTACTAGCTGATGTACCCATCCGTCATTGATGGGTTTTTACTAACTGCGCCAAATTTCACTTGCATTGTTGGAGTACGAAACATAGAATTAACATACTGGAAGAAATATAGAAAGCAAAGTTATAACTCTTGTGTATTGTTCAAAGATTACAGGTTAGAGAGTAACAAATTACTGAGACAAACTGTCAATAGAGAAAATATTTTACATTCAAATTAACGTTTTCTTTTAGTGAATGAGCTTCCTAAATCAAGAAGTCATTTAAAGGTGCAAAAGAAGATACTGATAATGAGTATTAAACTGAAAAAAGAATATCTGGAAAATGCTTTGAGAAAGTAGCATATATTTAACACTGCAACATCTGATTGAATTATAATTTCATGATTTTACTGGATGAGCGGAGAACTTCATCAAAGTTTACGTCATACCTAAAAAATAATTCAAATTTGTAGAAAATTAAAAACCTATAATTTTAATTTACTAACCACCTATTATTTAACAAAATTTCATTTCATTCCCTTTTGTCTGACCACTAGTTGTTTTCACGAAGTGGCTACAAAAAATTCTCAAAATAATATATATATATATATATATATATATATATATATATATAGTATGTTTTGTGTTTTACTTGTTAGTTATATATATATATATATATTTATTTATTTATTTAATTAGGAAGATTTCCAACAATGTTATTAACTCAATCTCCTTGACAGTCACTGAATTTTGTTCTATTAACTTAAAAAATTGTAATATTAGGCCTGTAAGTTTTTGCACAATTTTCTCAAAATTAAAATAATAATAATAATTATTTAAAAAAAGAAACCGACGTAATTTGTTTAAGTCGAACAGACGCCTTAAAGTGACGCCCTCCCCCGCCCCCTAAAAAAGAAAATAAAAAATACAATCCAACTTTTACAAACCCTTTCAATTTATTCAAATCTTTTAAAAATTTCGATAATGCTTTGTTACCCATCATATTACTTAATTTCATTCTGTTCTCTTAATCCGTTTTTGATGGATGCCAGAACAAACTTTTTAAGCGATTTTTACAAAATTTCAAAGTCTATGAATTATTTAAAACAATTTGGTATCTATTGTTTCATTAACTTACCATTCAATATAATTCCAAATTTCATTCTATTCCATTAAGCCATTTTTTGGACAAAGGGCGAACATACATTTACAGACAGTTTTTAAACAACAGTTCTAAATCTCAAAACTTTTAAACGAATTAGAAATATTTTAGCACCTACAGTTTAAATTAATATGCCACTTTTGGTATTGCTATAAATTTCATTTATTCGCTTCAGTTGTTTGTATGTGATGTGCAAGCAAATATTTACACATTTTGCATAGATTTTTCACAAGGTTTCCAGTTGGATTCAAATTACACTTTGTTAATGAAATTCAACAAGCCAAATACTATCCTATATTTCTATCGAACAAATCGCATTCTTGGTAAGGCATAAAGGTATTGGCAAATCTAATTCCCATTAGGCTGCCGTTAAATTTGATGAAATAATTTTAAGTTTTTGTTCCAGTGATTTGGCTTCAGGATTAGTTAACTCTCTCAATCAGTTCATGTTCCTATGCTCTATTATTATTTGGTATAAAATCTTCAATTGCGTGAATCCATTAAGAAATCTAATGCAGTCAAAAGACAACGATTTAGCACCTGCTCTAGATCTCTTAAGAAACTGTAAAGATTTTTTTAAAGGATCTTCGATTGGGTGTGATTTTAAGTGAAATGTTCTGTTATGCAAGAGAACTGACCGACTAGATAGTATTCTGGCTAACACTGAGTTTACGCAGCCACGTAACAAATTTTGATTGCGAAGCACGAGATGATCTGGTGAAAGATCCTAAATTTAAAATCAAGATAGTTTTATTTTTTACAGTAAACAAAGCGATTAATACCTTAAAATGTAGATTTAATTTAATAAGTACCCAATGTAATTATTTTAAATTTTTGCACGGCATATATGAGTTAAAAGATACTCCTAAAAAGTGCTAATTAAAGATCGTAACACAGTGTAACAGTGTTAACACTGTTTATAGTGTAAACAATTGGAGTTAATGCTGAATATAAACGTGCTTGATCTAGTAAATGAAATAGTGTCAGTTACGGCCTTATTAGGCAAAAAGGAAAGCCCAATTGATTTAAAGCTAATTTCAACTCTAGATTTTACACCACATCTTGCTATTGCTTCGGGAATTTCGATTTCTTTGATGATGTGGCAAGTGCAGAGAAGAGTTTCTCAAAATTAAAGTTAACTAAAAATTTCTTATGTTCCACAAATCTTCCAGGTAGGTTAAATAATTTAACTACATTGGCTATCGAACATGAATTAGTTGAAAAGTTGATTTAAAGAAAAAGTCAGGAATTTTGCGGAATTAAAAGTCAGAAAAAGAACTCACTCTTGATTTCTCTCTCTTTCTTTTGTTTTATAGCTTAATGTGTGGTTTTTAATAAATATGGTTTTTAATTATGCTGTGTTATGTTTAAAGAGCTAATCCTGCGTTATGTTTAAAGAGAAATTTATAGGCATGAAAACAGAATCTGTGAAAATTTTATTTCTTTTAATAGTAATTTTACTGTCGGGGGAGGGGGGGGGGGGCGGCATTTTATATTTTTGTCCGGGGCGGCAAAACTGTTAGGGCCGGCCCTGCCTGCACAAATATTTGTGGGACTAGTCTCATGGGATCAGGACCGTAATCCTGCAGTGTTGAAACAGAGAAATAAATTATATTTATTACAATTTCAAGCCACCACCCCAAGCATCAATTGACCAAAAATTGTTGCATTTGTATGTATCTTATCTCACAATACACGAAGCAATAATTACAAATTTTAATTTAAAGTTTTAGTTTTTCCAATTATCCTCCAACGGGAGACAGGATCAAATGTTGTATTCTAAATATTTTGCTAACTTTCCAATCTCCAAATAAACAGAAATATTTCATGCTAATTGATCTCTTAGCAAACTAATCAGGAATGAATTATAAAAAGTTTTAATTTTGTTAATTCATGCTTTTAACAATTTTACTAAAAGTAGATCAAGACTAGGAAGACTAGTGACTCTTTACATAAACTTTTTTACGTTCTTGTTTAACAAGAATTAAGTATATTATTCAGAATAGCATAACTATAATTTTCGTATGTCTGTAAATTTTTGTATTAATTATTAAACTTCATGGTGCTTAAAATCTTATTTCCTATTTTTGTCTGTTGAAATGAATTCTTGGCTGAATGAAATGCCAGTCTCACGGGATCAATAAGTCTCAAACCTGAAATCCCTCCAAACGAAAAACAGTGCGGGATTGTTTTCCCGAGTTGTGTTTTACAAGTTCTCTTTTTTCTAGAATTTGGTCCCTTTTTCCTCTAGAGATACCATTAAAAACAGTTGTGAGCACTGAACTGAACATAGTGAAACTTTCTGACTTTTCATATCGTGGTCCTATTTCAGTACTTCTTTTGTTATTTAGCTGTTGGCCTCATAGAAGCATAAATATTGAACCTTCTACCTAGTATGACGGGAGGGGCCACAGTGGCCCTAAGGTAGTTTACACTAATACGTTACAATAATACATAATAATACAGATACGTCTTACAATAATACAGATAATGAGAAATTTCTGATTTCTTGTTATCTCTGCCACGTGACAAATACCATTCAGTGAGTGTATTTTGTGCTTGAACTTTTTCTTCGTACAGCAAACAAATGCTATCGCCCCCTCCCTCATTCAAGACAGTCAAATTATAAGATATATAAAATAATGCATAGAAGAGGAAGAACACCATCAGTCGTCTAAATAAAACACATGGAATGTATCTTTTGATGAACTTGAAGCTGTTTCTTCAATTATGTATGCAAGAGGCTTACAGAACGAAAAACATTCTTTTGAATTCTTTATGGTCCATTTATTGGGGAGCACAGTTTTTTTCATCGACTATGGCTAGAGATTGTTTCAAAGAAATCTTGCATTTTTCTCGCTTTGATCACAATACAGAAATATCAGAGCAATTGCCTGATAAATTTACTAAATCTTCTGATTTATGGTACCCTTCCACTGAAAATAGTGTATCTTCATATAAGCCTGGAGTGGATTTCACTGTAGATGAGCAAATTCTTCCATCAGAGGCTCCCCTCAGGGGGAAAACCTTCTTTAGGTTTTTACGGGTGTCGCAATCCCGGGGCCCCAGCAATCTTTCGCTCTCCTATGTTCTACCCTCCTCTCCTCTTAGCTGTCTCCTTCCTTTTCCCCCTCAGTGTAGTTTCTTCTTTGGAGGTGAGGGCCCCCCTTTAGAAGCTGCGGTCACTCTGTACCGTCAGCTTCTATTGGCGGAAAACTACCCACGTGTTTGCCGTGCGTGGAGACCCGTGTCCCCGGAAATGGGGATCCTGGTAATTGAGGGGTCTTTTCTCCAACACATTGCTTTGGCCTCGGCTTCGGGTAAACGGGAGGTACACAGCGTTCCCCTGTGTATCAATCGGCTGGTGGTACTGATCTCGATCAACTGCTAGGGATCAAGCAATCGGACATCTACTGGGCACGTCGTTAAGGGTGGATGCTGCCTAAGGGATGTACTGTGAGCGTATAGACCCGACTAGCACTGGTGTGCAATTGCACATCCCCTTGTTGGACTCCGTGGTGGGTGGTGCGGTCGGGTCTGAATCTCAATTTTCCCCAACATGGATATGAAAAATTCTTCGTCAATCGTCAACGTTCCGCTGTTAGCCGCTAATGAACACACCGATACACAATTTGCACACATGAATGCCCGATTCTTCCTTATCCACTCTGCTGAAAGTAAACTTAATGAAACATCGCCATTTTTAATTCACAAATGTATCACTGACAATGTAGGAGAAGTCAAAAAAGTTAAAAAATTAAGATCTGGAGACCTATTAGTAGAAGTATCCAACAATAGACAAGCTTGCAAAATAATGAAAATAAAAAACCTTGGCCTAAAAACAGTTACAGTGACACCTCATACCTCCCTAAACATCTCCCGAGGAGTCGTATCAGAACCCGACCTTCTGCACTGCTCTGAAGCTGAAATACTTGAAAACCTAAAAGATGAAAAAGTATGCGCTGTGCGTCGAATCACTATTCGGCGCAATAATCAAATAATCAATACTAAACATATTATCCTAACTTTTCAGTCTCCCACTATTCCATCTCATATTAAAGCCGGCTACCTATTATGTCCCGTCAGACCATATATACCAAATCCCATCCGTTGCTTCCAGTGCCAAAAGTTCGGCCATACTAAAACCTCCTGTCGTGGGTCAGTTGCCTGTGCACGTTGTGGTGCTTCTGACCACGACAGTGAGACCTGCTCTGCAGCTCCAAAATGTGTAAATTGTAAAGAAGAACATCCTTCATACTCCAGATCTTGCCCGAAATGGGCGTTTGAAAAAGAAATCCAGTCCCTACGTGCCTCTCAAAGAATCTCATATCCCGAAGCCCGTAAGTTAATAGAAAGCCGGACACCAAAACCTGGTTTATCTTATGCAGCTGCAACAAAATCTACCAAAACAATAGCAACCCAAACTGAATTACCAAAATCTGTACCTGTCTCATTTCCTTCTGCAACAGCACAAACATCTAAACAATCGACTTCCAATCAAACTAAATCCTCCATGTCTTCACAAAAAAATATATTGAAGAAAAACTCTCAAAATGTTAACTCCACCCAACCACAAATAAAAAAGTCTTCTGTCTACCGAACAAAGTACAACAAACCCAAAATCAAACATGTCCCACCACAACGCCCTATAGATGACACTACCCTACACTTGGACCCTTCTGACTCAGAAATGTCAGATCTTCCCATGGATGATGACGACATTCCAAGCACCCCTCTCAAGCCTACGGGGATTAAGAGCAAGATGAGCATCATCCCAAATACATGATTATGGCTCTGCTGCTATCCTGGAACTGCCACGGTTTCCTTAATAAAAACGACGACCTCAAAATACTGATTTATGATCATAACCCCGCTTGCCTCGCCCTTCAGGAAACTTTCCTGAAAACCAATAGACCTACTAAAATCCGCAATTACACTGTCCTTCACAAGGACAATGAGCTCAATGATAGGGCCACTGGCGCAGTTGCCCTATTAATCAACAATAGCTATCCTCACACTATAGTCAATCTTAACACAAATCTCCAAGCAGTCGCCACTCGTATCCAATTAAAACAACTCACAACTGTCTGCAGCATATACCTCCCTCCAAGTGAAGCAATCTGCCAAACATCCCTCAATAGTCTCATTCAGCAGCTTCCTCCTCCTTTCATCCTCCTCGGTGACAGAATGCTCATAGTCCCTTGTGGGGAAGCAAGGACACCAACAATAGAGGCCTTCAAATCGAAAAACTTCTCACTGATTTCTCCCTTTGCTGCATGAATAATGGTGACAATACTTACTTCCACTATCCAACTAAAACTTTCCATGCAATAGACCTTGCCATCTGTTCTCCATCACTCCTTCCCACATATATTTTTTCTGTATCCAGTGATCTCCACAACAGTGATCATTTTCCGATTCTTTTGTCACCTCTGTACCAGAATCCCCAACCTATTTCAGAACCTAGATACATTCATGATAAGGCAGATTGGTTCACCTTCACTTCCCTGTCTGCCATCACCTCTGATGCTGTTGAACGCCCCATAGACGAGGTCGTACAAAACATTACCTCAATTATCATCCAAGCTGCTGATGCCAGCATTCCAAAATCGGGCACCAAACATCGACATAATAAAAAACCGTGGTGGAACGAAAAATGCAACCTCGCTAAAAAGAAGCAGCAGAAAGCCTGGAGCACTTTTCGGCGGTACCCCACCACCGAAAATCTCACCCTCTTTAAGAAAGCTAGAGCATATGCACGTAGGATCAGGCGTAAGTGCCAAAAGGAATCCTGGGTCAAATATATCTCCAGCATAACAGCCTCTACTTCTAGTAAGGAGCTATGGACGAAAACAAAAAGAGCCATGGGCATTTATAATAATCAGTCAATTTCCTGTCTAACCATAAATAACAGCATTATATCCGATACAAAAGAAATAGCAAATAGCATTGGTGAAACCCTTGCTTCCATCTCGTGCAGTACCTCCTACTCAAATTCTTTCCTCCCGTATAGACAACAATCAGAACGACAAAAAATAAATTTCAAAACCTCCTTGCACTTTTCCTACAATAGTGATCTTACCATTGATGAACTTTCCCAGCACTTTAGACAGTCCTCAAACACCTCTCCGGGTCCCGATGGTATTACATATGACATGCTGAAACACTTATCCCATGACTCTTTACTCAATCTTTTGAAATTCTACAATAGAATCTGAAATGAACAGACCTTTCCCACCTCCTGGAGAAATGCAATAGTTATTCCCTTCCCCAAACCAGGAAAAGATATGTCTAACCCTAATAACTACCGTCCCATAGCCCTTACTAGTTGCTTATGTAAATTAATGGAGAAAGTTATCAATACCCGGCTTGTTTACATTTTAGAAACGGGGGACCATATACATCCCTTCCAGAGTGGCTTCCGTAAGGGCAGATCCACCAGTCCCAAATTCGTAATGCCTTCCTTAGAAAGAACCACTTAGTGTCAGTTTTCTTTGACATTGAAAAGGCATATGACCGAATGTGGAGGTGCGGGATCCTTCTAGACCTTCATAATATAGGATTCCGTGGCAACCTACCCATTTTTATAGAAAACTTTCTGTCACTCCGAAATTTCCGGGTCCGGATTGATGGCATGCTATCCAATAACTTCGTTCAAGAGGAGGGTGTTCCACAGGGCTCCGTACTCAGTGTCACCCTCTTCTCAATAAAAATTAATAACATCCTGAACCAACTGCCTTCGACTGTCTACGGCAGTCTATATGTAGATGACCTGCACATCTCCTGTCAGGGAAAGGACATGCGCCTGATAGAACGCCAGCTCCAGAATGCCATCAACCGCATCTTAAAGTGGTGTGACAGAAACGGTTTTAAGATATCAGCAGAGAAAACAATCTGTACCCATTTTTGCCGGAAGCGTGGGATACACCCGGATCCGGAACTTTATCTGGGCCATACTAATATTGCTGTAAAAGATTCAATTAAATTTTTAGGTTTACATTTTGACAATAAACTTACATTCGCTAAACATATCTCAGACATCCGCAATAAATGCGAGAAAAAACTTAACATTTTAAAGGTTTTAACCAATACCCAGGTATGGAAAATCAAAAAATCAGTTTTGGAGCAGAAAAATCTCAGTTTTGGAGCAGAAAAATTTCACTTTTGGAGCAGTTCAAATGCATAATTATAGCAAGAAAATGTAGATTTGTAGCAGACCCCCTCAGGGGGAAGACCTACTCTAGGTCTTTACGGGTGTCGCAATCCCGGGGCCCCAGCGATCTTTCACTTCTCTTTCCTCTACCCTCCCCTCCTCTTAGCTTTATCCTTCACTTTCCCCCTCGGCGTAGTTTCCTCCTTGGAGGTGAGGGCCCCCCTTTAGAAGCTGCGGTCGCTCTGTGCCGTCAGCTTCTATTGGCGGTTAAACTGCCCACGTGTTTGCCGTGCGTGGAGACCCGTGTCCCCGGAAATGGGGATCCTGGTAATTGAGGGGTCTTTTCTCCAACACATTGCTTTGGCCTCGGCTTCGGGTAAACGGGAGGTACACAGCGTTCCCCTGTGTATCAATCGGCTGGTGGTACTGGTTCAGCCAACTGCTAGGGTTCAAGCAAACGGACATCTACTGGGCACATCGTTAAGGGTGGATGCTGCTTAAGGGATGTACTGTGCGCGTATAGACCCGACTAGCACTGGTGCATGTACATGCATCCCCTTGTTGGGCTCCGTGGTGGGCGGTGCGGTCGGGTCCGAATTTCCAATCCCCAATATGGATTCGACACTTTCCTTATCTAATGTCAACGTTCCGAACTCTCTCACTGAGGGAGCTATTACTGCAAAATTTTTTCTCGTAAAATGTCAGGACGGAAACTTTAACCAAACATCCCCGTTTCTCATCCATAAAACCATACTTGCTAATGTTGGAGAAGTTGCTAAAATAAAAAAAATACGCTCTGGCGACATCTTAATAGAAGTAACTAATAACAAACAGGCAAACAGTATTATGCAATTAAAAACTATCGGCCTTAAACCTGTCACTGTATCACCTTATAGGACACTCAATTCATCAAGAGGCGTCATATCCGAACCTGACCTATTACACTGCTCCGAGGCTGAAATCCTTGAAAATCTCAAATCCCAAAATGTTTGTGCAGTTCGCAGAATCTCTATCCGACGCAATAACCAAACACTGGACACCAAACATATAATTCTGACTTTCCAATCCCCTAAACTTCCTTCCCATATCAAAGCAGGATACCTCTCATGTGCCGTTATACCCTACATACCCAATCCTACTCGATGCTTTCAATGTCAAAAGTTCGGCCATACCAAACCTTCCTGTCGTGGTTCCCCAACCTGTGCTCGTTGTGGGACCTCCGGCCACGACAGTGAAACCTGCTCTAATCCACCCAAATGTGTGAACTGCAAACAAGATCATCCTTCATATTCTCGCTCATGCCCGAAATGGTCGTTTGAAAAAGAAATCCAGTCCTTGCGTGCCACCCAAGGACTGTCGTATCCAGAAGCCCGTAAAGCAATGAACTCCCGTACACCCAAACCCGGTCAGTCTTATGCTGCAGTAGTCAAATCTGTTAAATCAATAGCCATCCAAACTGAGCCACCAAAATCTGTGCCCGTCTCTATACCTACTTCCACTACTAAAACTAAACACTCAACCTCTACCCAAAATAACTCTTCCATAGCTCTACAAAAAAGCACATCAAAGAAGAAGTCTCAAAGCAACAACTCCACTCAAAATAGACCTCTAATCAAAAAAACTGCAGCCTATAAGGCAAAATACAGTAAGTCCAGACTTAAAAAGATCCTTCCACAAAAGCCCATTGATGACTCAATACTGCATTTAGATCCTACCGATTCTGACATTTCCGACAATATCATGGATGATGATGACATCCCTAGTACCCCACTTACACCTACGGGGACTAAAAGCAAGCTCTCCATCATCCCTAACATCACTTGATCATGGCTCTGCTGCTTTCTTGGAACTGCCACGGTTTTCACAATAAAATTGATGACCTCAAAACCCTAATTTATGACTATAACCCTGCATGCCTTGCCCTTCAGGAAACTTATCTGAAAACCAATAAACAAACACAAATTCTTAATTATACCATCCTTAGAAAAGACTATGAGCTCGGGGAAAGGGCCTCCGGTGGCGTTGCCCTTTTAATAAATAATCAATATCCGCATTCTATTCTCAATCTCAATACAACTTTACAGGCTGTTGCCGCTCGGGTCCATCTCAAACATCTTACTACTATCTGCAGTATTTATCTTCCCCCGAATGAAACCATCTGCCATACCTCTCTCAATAGTCTTATCCAACAACTTCACCCTCCTTTTATCCTCCTGGGGGACATGAACGGTCATAGCCCCGTATGGGGCAGTACAGACATAAACAATAGAGGCCAACTTATTGAACAGCTGCTAACGGACTTTTCTCTTTGCGTTATGAATAACGGGGATAATACCTACTTCCACTACCCTACTAAATCCTTCCATGCCATAGACCTAGCTATTTGTTCTCCATCTATCCTCCCATTTTATAACTTTTCAGTCTCCAGTGACTTACACAACAGTGATCACTTTCCGATTTTTCTTTCACCACTTTACTACCATCCGAAAGGCACCTTTACCACCCCTAGGTACATTTATGATAAGGCAGATTGGATTACCTTTACAGCACTATCCAAAATCACCTCCAACATCCTTGAAGGCACTATTGAAGAGGTCGTGGATAAAGTCACTTCAGTCATTATCAAAGCAGCTGATGCCAATATTCCAAAATCGGGCATGACACTTCGGCGCAATAAAAAACCGTGGTGGAATGAAACCTGTACACTAGCAAAAAAACAGCAGCAGAAAGCATGGAGTGTTTTTCGGCGGTACCCTACCACCGAAAACCTCGTCCTTTTTAAAAAAGCAAAAGCTTATGCCAGGAGAATAAGGCGGCAATCTCAAAAGCAATCTTGGGTGAAATACGTCTCTAGCATAACACCCACCACTACTAGTAAGGAGCTATGGTTGAAAACAAAAAGAGCCATGGGAATCTATAATAACCCTTCAATAACCTGTCTGTCCATTAATAATAATATAATATCTGATACAAAAGAAATAGCAAATAACATAGGTCAAACTCTTGCTTCTATATCCTGCAGTACTTCCTTCTCAAACCCTTTTTTCTCCTTCAAACAACAATGTGAACGAAAAAAAATAAAATTTAAAACCTCCTCCCACTTTCCCTACAATAGTGATTTTACTATCAACGAACTCACCAAATACCTACGGCAATCCTCCAATACTTCTCCTGGTCCTGATGGCATTACTTATGAAATGCTGAAACACTTATCCCATGACTCTTTACTAAACCTCTTAAAACTTTACAATAGAATCTGGAACGAACAAACTTTTCCCTCTGCCTGGAGCATTGCAATAGTCATTCCCTTCCCAAAACCTGGAAAAGATACTTCTAATCCTAGTAACTACCGTCCCATAGCCCTTACTAGTTGTCTTTGTAAGTTAATGGAAAAAATAGTTAATGCCCGCCTTGTTTACATTTTAGAAACTGGGGACCATATACATCCCTTTCAGAGCGGTTTCCGCAAAGGCAGATCCACTATAGACAACATTCTAAATTTAGAGACACAAATCCGTAATGCTTTCCTCAGGAAGAATCACTTAGTGTCAGTGTTCTTCGATATAGAAAAAGCATACGACCGAACGTGGAGATACGGAATCCTTCAAGATCTCTATAATATAGGCTTTCGAGGCAATCTTCCAATCTTTATAAAAAATTTCCTATCGCTCAGAAACTTCCGTGTCCGGGTCAACGGTACTCTGTCTGATAATTTCACACAAGAAGAGGGTGTTCCCCAGGGCTCCGTCCTTAGCGTCACCCTCTTCTCTATAAAAATCAATAATATCCTTAATCAATTGCCCCCAACCGTCCACGGTAGCCTATATGTAGACGACCTTCAAATCTCCTGCCAGGGGAAAGATATGCGTCTCGTTGAACGGCAGCTTCAAACTGCCATCAACCGCATCCTAAAATGGTGCGACACAAACGGCTTCACCATGTCTGTCGAAAAAACAGTCTGTACCCACTTTTGCCGGAAACGTGGGATCCACCCCGATCCAGAACTTTATCTAGGTCATAACACCATTGTTATCAAGGACTCTGTCAAATTTTTAGGTTTAATTCTTGACAAAAAACTTACTTTTGCTAACCATATTTCTGACCTTCGCAGTAAATGCGAGAAAAAGCTGAATATTTTAAAGGTCTTAACCAACACCTCTTGGGGGGCAGACCGCGATGCTCTCTTGAGGATTTACCGTGCTGTCATACGTACAAAAATGGACTATGCATGCTGCACGTATGGGTCAGCATGCAAATCAGCTTTAAAAAAACTAGACACTGTGCATCATGCTGCACTACGCATTTGCTCTGGTGCTTTTAGAACATCACCTGTACATAGTCTTTACATTACCTGCCATGAGCCATCTCTCACCCTCACACGTCATAAGCTATCATTAAATACTTACTTTCGTATTCTCTCTCATCCCTCACATCCTTTAAAGAGCTCCTTCATAGATACTCATCTTGACCGATTTTATGCGAATCGTCCCATATATACTCCTCCTTTCGGGCTCAGGATTCGTAGGAGCCTTGTTGGTACGCAACTGGAGGATGTTAACGTTTCCACCTGCTCTTTTCATGACATACCCCCTTGGGGTATGTTGCAGATATCATACCTACAACCTTTCAAAGGCTTTTCAAAACCAGACACTGACCCCATAATATATCAGAAATTGTTTTTAGACCACAGGAACAAATACCCAAACTACGGAGAGCTATATACAGATGGCTCTAAAACTGGAAATCACGTCGGCTTTGCCCTTGTAGGTAGAAATTTCACATGCAGCTACTCCCTCCCTCCGTTTTGCTCTGTCTTTACAGCTGAATTACTGGCCATTTACGAAAGCCTTCTGTACATCTCCAGAAATGATGCAAAGAACTTTATCATATACACAGACTCCCTCAGTGTACTGGAAAACCTAAAATCGGGCTCTCAAACACATAGCTACATCACGAAACTCTTACATAAATATGAACAACTCGTAAACTGGGGATACAGGATCCTCCTCTGTTGGGTACCCAGTCACATCGGGATCAGTGGAAACGAGAAAGCAGACACACTAGCCAAGGATGCAACCCTCTCATACACCGGCAATCTCTCCTTTAGAGACATAAAGTCTAGCATCTCTGGCATAGTGAAAAGCATATGGACCGATAAATGGGACAGTGAAACTGGGAACAAACTTCATTTTATCCGTCCAGCCCTCACACATTGGTCATCTCATCCTTATCGCAGACTAGATGTCATTTTGACACGTCTCCGCATCCTTCATACGCGGCTTACTCATAAGCACCTGCTATTTGGTGAACCTGCTCCAGAGTGCTCCCACTGTCATACTTGCCTCACCATTTACCATCTTTTAACCTCATGCACTGCTTTTAATCGTTTTTACCAAGCACTTTTTAACTGCTCTCATCCCAAACTTGATGATATACTGGGTGAAACCCCGCACTTTAATCTGTTCGCCTTTCTTCGGCGTATCAACATTCTTTACTCATTGTGAAGTATATACTTTTCTCTGTCTGGTAGCTGGATGGGAGCCCCCATGCAGATGCTCTTGTCCTTTTAATCTACCTTTTACTTCTCTACAGTTTGCTTTTACTGTCTTTAGACCTCATGGTTTTTAGCTTTACATGTTTTATACAACACTTTTTTACGTGAACACTTTCTTTTACTATTTACACACCTTGTCTGGCGCAGTATGTCCTTTCTGGACCTTGTGCCATTAAACCTCAAATAATCAATCAATCAATTGTAGCAGTTAATTTCAATTAAAAAGCTGTTTAAAGCTTCTGTGTGATTAATAGAAGTGTAATAAACAGTAAAAAAAAAAAGGGGGCGGGGTATTGTAGTAAACTTAAAAAAGAAAGAAAAAAAAAGAATATTCTAAGTTAGAAAACATTTATTACTAGATATGAGAAGAAGAAGAAGAAGAAAAAAAAAAAAAGACTTGGTTTAAATTAATCAAATCTAAGTGCATTTTTTCTTTGTAGTTGAGACAATTGATAATTGTAGATGTCTATTTTTTTCTAATTCTTTTAAGTATTACGACATGTTATCTTTAGATTCTTTTAAAAGAACTTGACCACTTTCTATAACAGATATCTTTTTTTGTAAACCATCTGAAATCATTCTTAATGAAACCATCTGAATTGCATTCTTAATCATTCTTCTTAAATAGTTAATAAATAATTAATTAATTCTTTTAATTAATATTTTTTATTTCTTTTAATTTATAATTAAAATTTTTGTTAAATAATTTTAAACTATTTTATAAATATTTCATTTTTAGTTCACCATTTTAAATCAAAAGGATAAATCATACTAATTTTTAATAATTAATTAATCTTTTTTATTTTTATTTATTTATTTTGGAAATTGGCCAAAAAAACTGTTCTTTAAATGAAAACAAAATAGTCAAATTTTACTTTATTTGATTTATATTGCATCTTACTTGTAGTAATAACCAAACATCTACAAGTTAGTGGGACAAAATGGTCGCTACAAATTCGGAGTTGCATTTTATCGGAGCGCTTTTCTTTACCATTGTTACTGCCAGATGTACGCTCATAACACGTAACCGTTCGCCCGTATAGTGGCTTTCGGCCGCGTCTTTCTACTTCCGCGAAGTGGTGAATTGGCAGGAGTGGACAGAGACATCGGCCGGTCGAGCCAAGGGCGGATTAAAGGGGGGGGGGCGGAGGGGACGAACGCCCCCTCCCCGAGAAAAAAAAATAATGTAAAAGATCCTATTTTACTTCCATAAAATGTATGTATATGTCAAGATTGCGTTATCAGTTCTTTCCCAGATCATTAATATGTATGTGTTTTAAAACATGCAATCCTCCAGTAAGTTGCAAAATCACGGTAAACACGTGGCGTTCGGCACCTACCAGACGCATTGTGTTGTTTCCCCGCTAAGGAAAAAGCGAAATGCGGGGCCCCTTTCGGGGGCATTTCGCATATGTCACGGGCTTTCACTTGCTTCTATAAAAGCCAAACACTGATGGGCTCTTCTCACAGCTCGACGACATGAAAGCGAATTCCAATCTCCGAAGTCATGTGATCACATTTTGGTATGGATAGTGGGAGAGGCTCAGCCATGCAGTTACAGATAGCGTTCCAATCTAAGTCCATGGGCTTAGCTCTCCCAACGGGATCAGGTGCAGCTGGTGGGTTTGCCGTAACTAACGATAACGGTGTTACTTTCGTGCGCATCGTTGCCGACTTTTCGCAACTTCTTCCCAATTCTGACATTTTCCAACTTTCCATTATACTGCTTTTAAGAGTTTTTCTTTGTTTTTTTTTTTTTTTTTTTTGGAGGGAGGCGACAAAAATGTAAAACTCTTAGTTTTGGCGCAGTTTGGCGCAAAATTCGAATTTTTTGCAATTTTGTAGCAGGATGGCGCTTAATGTGGAAATTGGCGCAATTGGCGCAGATTTTCCATCCCTGCAATACCTCTTGGGGGGCAGACCGTGATGCTCTCTTGCGCATCTACCGTGCTGTCATCCGTTCTAAAATGGACTATGCAAGCTGCATCTACGGATCAGCTTCTAAATCAATGCTAAAAAAACTTGACACTGTGCATCATACTGCACTACGCATATGTTCCGGTGCTTTTAGGACATCGCCTGTCCATAGCCTTTACATCACCTGTCACGAACCATCTCTCACTCTCATACGTCAGAAATTATCATTAAATACCTATTTTCGCATCCTTTCCCATCCTCTACATCCCTTAAAGCATTCTCTTATAGACACCCAACTGGACCAGTTTTATACAAATCGCCCTTCCTGCACTCCCCCCTTCGGACTTTGGATCCGTAGGAGTGTAGTCGGTACCCAATTAGAGGATGTTAATGTGTCTACTTGTTCATTTCATGAAGTCCCACCATGGACTAAATTGCAGATTTCCTGCCTACAACCATTCGGGGGCTTCACAAAACCAAACACTGATCCCATAGTATATCAACAGTTGTTTCTAGACCATAGGGGCAAATATCAAAACTTTGAAGAACTATATACTGACGGCTCAAAATCTCATAATCATGTAGGCTTTGCTTATGTACATCGTAATCATTCTTGCAGCTACACCATACCTTCGTTTTGCTCCGTATTTACAGCCGAATTAATAGCTATTTATGAAAGTCTTCTTTACATCTCTAGAGCAACTACCAAACAATTCATCATCTACTCTGACTCATTAAGCGTGTTGGAAAATCTGGGATCTGGTTCCCTAACTCATAGCTATATTCTGAAAGTCCTACACATGCACAAATGCCTCATGAACCGTGAATACAACATCCTCTACTGCTGGGTACCTAGCCATATTGGGATTCTCGGCAACGAAAGGGCTGATTCTTTGGCCAGGCATTCTACTGTCCCATATAATCTCGACCCACCCTATTGTGATATAAAATCTGGCATCTCTTCTTTAATAAAAGGCACCTGGATCCACATATGGGACTGTGAAACCCAAAACAAACTTCGTTCTATCCGGCCAGCCCTTACCCACTGGTCCACTCATCCATACCGCAAGCACGATGTCCTTCTGACTCGTCTTCGCATTGGACATACGCGAATTACACATAAGCACTTACTTCTGGGCGAACCTGCTCCGGAGTGCCCTCACTGTCATACTCAACTCACTACTCGTCATCTCTTAACGTCGTGCACTTCTTTTAATAGTTTTTACCAAATACTTTTGAACTGTTCTCATCCTAAACTTGACGATATTTTGGGTGAAACCCCACATCGAAATCTATTCGCTTTTCTTAGACGTATCAATATTTTTTATTCAGTGTAAAGTGTTCACTTCTGTCTGACTGGTATCTGGATGGGAGCCCCATCCAGATTTCCTCACTTTTTTTTATCTACTTTTAACCCTTTTGAATTCTACATTTCACCTTTTAGTCTTTTACATTTTAGTACACTTTAGTACATTTTTGAATTTTAGCTTTTACTAGGTTTTGTGTACCTTTTACCTAAATACATCATGACACGATTTTAACTCCTTGTCTGGCGCAATATGTCCTTTCTGGACCTTGTGCCATTAAAAACCAACCAACCAACCAACCAACCAATCCATCAGAGGCTAGATGCACTTTTACCCATATAGTCCAAGCAGTCTGGACGAGTTTAGGACAAAATTATTTGCTACTGGTTTTCGTAGATTCAAAATATATGCTCATTGGTTTTCCGTTCACAGATGCAGACAAATGTAGCTAGCTGACCAAGTTGCTTACGGACAATGTTGTTATGAAGTTGAATCTACCTTACTTGAGAATAAGAAGAAATATGGCTACCAATAGCTATTTTACTGTAGCTACTGTCAAATTTTGAGAAAAATTGAAGTCTCAGTGAACAAGCCTAGTTGGAAAATCCAGAAGAGTTTCGCAGAGATTTCATTCAACTGTTATGTGAAGAACTCCGTGATCCATCGAAAGATAGAACTGTTGCGAGGAGTCTGAGTAAGCAATATGTAAGCAGAGAAAGAAAACTTTAAACAATAGAAACAAATGCAGGATAAAAATATCTTACAAAGGTAATCATAGATGGAGCACGTCCAGATTGCATAAAATGCTGTTTACATCGAATCTGTTTCTAGGGAAGTGAGGTGCACCGATTATTATGAAAACTGTTCAAAATTAAAATAAATCATAATACTATATTAATTTTCAGTTTCATTAATTGAACAAGATTATTTTATTTTATTGCTATCTATAATTATTATTTCCTAGAGTTGGGAAACTTAATTATCTCAGCAACCAACATATAAATATGATTGAAAAATTACTTATTATATTCCGTTTAATCAGGCATTTTCATTATCAATATAAATTAAAATTCCATGCAATTCTGATGATTATGTATCTATTATATTCTAATTAATTAATTTTAGCCATATTTATAGACTTTCAATATACACAATTGTTCCATACTCAAAAATCTAGAAGGGGCCAGAGTTGCCCCTCCCGACTTTCTAGGAATACTGCGATTGTCAGTCTTCCTAGTGTTAACTAACAATAAAACCTTTTAGAGGGATATATTGAGTCCAGAATAATCTTCTTCCTTAAAATAAAATTATTTTAAATTCATATTATGTTTTGGAGAAAATAAACTTAGTCAGATTTTTATCTTTTCTTCTATTTAAAACATTTTTGATGATCCATAATGATGTACTCCTTTATTTTGTGATATTGATATCTTAATTGGTGATATAATCTCATTTCACTAATTAGTGTAACACAGTGAAACCAGACCTGCCCTTACAGAGATATATTATATAGCCAAGAAATTATTACATATTTGAATGGTTCTCGTATTTCTAAATATTATGTTGATTATTATGTTTGCATATATTTTTTCTTTCAATAAAAATTAACTGGTGCATTTGCATAACTTTATATCCTTTATATTATGTAGAATGGTTATGATTACTACATATTACCTTTAAACGACTTCCATTTTACAGAATAGTATTGGGTCACAAAATGATTTTTGGCATGCATTTTAACTATCAAAAATAACTTTTAAGCACTAATATGAATGTTTGAAAATAAAGATTCCTATCTTTCATGAAAGCAACTAATGGAGAATTGAATTATGACTGAAGTTTTCATTAATAATAAAAATAATCATGAAATAAAATGGAACTTAAAATTTTGTAATAAATTGAATGTTTCTACGATAAATTAAATTATTATTCAGATATTTCCTTGAAAATTATGCAAATCAAAGTTTTATCTTTAAGAAACCCACTTTACCCAAAAAAATCTGTGGATTTTTTTAGGTAAAAAACCGCCCCAGTGGGGAAAATGGGTAGCTATCAAGACAGCAAATCTGACAACCCTGTAGTAAACCCTTCCATAAATTTCATTGCTTCACTGTCTTTTCTGTAATTATTCATTAGATCATGATTAAAACACAATAACTTTTTATAATGACAAATTTTATTTTTTATAAAATGCTGGAGTACAATTTTATTACATCATAGAAACATTAAATGGATTTTATTTCTGTCCTGGACATTTTAAAAAGAAGCAGACAAAATGGCAATCCTGGTCTTGCTATAGGAAAGTTTTACAATTGCAGTTGTCTGGAAAACTGGTTAATTGTGGTATGTGTAACTTTGTCACTACAGAAAATTTGAAGTGATGGAACAACGGCACATCTGGATCTGAGTAAACCAGTCTTCTTCACAAGATCATCTAGATTCCTTCAGGTGTAGTTTTGCTAGACTTGGTTCAATTAATCATTCTTCAATCTATTTTCTTAGCTGGAAAATTATTAAGTTCTGCTGTTTTCAAATTAACAGCAGCCCTGAACAAGCATTCATCAGGGCATTAAAAAAACATTAATTATTATATTTAAAACTGTAACAAACAATAACCAGAGTTGCCAACCTGACAAGGGCAAAAATCAGGAGATTTGTTTTCAATTAAAAAAAAGAATTAAATTTTAAAATATCAGGGATGTATCAGCTGAAACTAAGTTTTGGAGAGAAAAAAAAAAAAGCATTTTTTGAAGCAATTTGTTGTCAGAAATATATATTTTTTGAGGAAAAAAAAAAAAAAAATTCATTTCGGGTCATGTCTTCTATTGGGTAGTCTCAGTGGCTTGTAAAAAATTTGGTAACATAAAAACTCTTAAGGCATTGGAGGATTCAACGAACAATGTCAAATGAAAAATAATCATTTTTAAGAGCAATGGAAAAAGATTGGAATGTCTTAGAACATGAAGCTGCACTTTTGTTCTTATTATACATTTGTTGGCGAAGCCCGAATTCTTTTATGTCACATATGCATGGGTTTCTGGAACTAGTTTGATTGCAGGAAACAAACAAACAAAAAAGGCGAAGTGTTGCTTGCCAAGATGGAAATTAAAAAAAAAAAAAAAAAAGATTTCAAATTCAAAAAACCTCATTTCTCATGTGACAAATGATAAAAATCAGAAGAAAATGAACAAATTATCAAAAATCAGAAGAAATATATCCAAAATAAGGTTGGCAGGAGATCAATGAAAATTCTGGAGTCTCCTGCCTAAATCAGGAGACTTGGCAACTCTGAATAACATATTCCCTACTACTTTTTGTAGATTTCTAAAGCCCATGAATCCAATGCCAAAAAACTTAACATGTATATAATAGTTTTTCTAATGGATACAAAGATAATAAATTTATGTAATACTGAACGATTAAATATTAGATAACAAAAGATCAAGCACTTAATAAAATAATTGATCAATAATGTAACCAAGCACACATGCTGATTTATGTGATTAAAAGGGTAACTCATATAAATTTAGTCATGCATGCATATATAAAGCAAAAAACAAAATTTTTAGAAAAAGGAATTGAGCAGATTATAAAAATATGCATATATAACAGTAATATTTTTCCTAGTTATAGTAAATAATCCATGCAATGTGAAAATAAATATGTACTACTATATCTTTATAAGTATATATATATATAAGTATATACTTAAATAAAAGCTTTTGTGACTAATAAAAAATAAAGACTCATGGGCTTAATAGTTTTTAGATAATTTATAATTTGGACTGCTTTCTCAATTTTTTAGTTTCATTTTTATAATTTTCAATGCGATTTAGCATATGGCAAATAAAGTGCATTCTCATAATTAAAAAAAATTAAGTATTAAAATATTAAAATCTTTTTGATGCTGGACACATCCAATTAGTGGAATAGAGCCACCATTCTCCAGCTCTTCTAGAATGGCTTGCAAAATATCAACACTGACATTTTGTTTTGACAGAACATTTTGCACTGTCCTCTCAACAATATCTATTAGAGAATATAAAGCATTGTATGGTTTAGTTAAACCACCCATGCTCTTTGATTTTATGAGCTCTAAGTGCTTGGAGTCTCCACTTAAATTCGCATCTAGCTGTGTAAGACAACTTTGGCATAATTGGCATGTTGTGAACGTTATTGATTTTTTAGCAATGTAACCAGCTATAAAGCCGATGACATAAGATGTTTCTGCAAGCGTGTATGAATGGTCAGATGGTGGTATAATGGCATTGCCACTTGCATCCAATACGTTGTGCAGCTGATCTGTAAGGCATACTTTTTCCTCCTCATTCAGATCCTTAAAGGACATTATTGTTTTTAACATTTCTGCACCATCAATGCTGCTTCCTTTGGGTGGTTTAATTAGTGAATAGGTTCCCATTAACCTGAAAAGTTGGAGAAAAGTCGTAGGGTCTGGATGGACATTGCATCCAAAGAATCTCTATAATAGATTTAAAAAATAAGTAGTATAATATTACATAATAATTAAATTATAATTATTATATAGTATTGCACTAAATATTATATAATATGATACCAACAGAAAATCGTTAAAGTGATAATTTAAACATTTGAAATAAAACTTACTTCATGAGAATCCTGATTGATTCTTGCTGTCATGAGGTACTCATAGCTGCATTTTGCTTTCAAAAATTCCAGCAGTTCTAATACACCTTTGATAGAAACTTTCAATCCAATGCATGTCGTTTCTGACATGAAAGGCATATTTCTCTCAATCGAAAGTTTCTCTCATGCGTGCACATATATCAAGAATTCTGAGAGAGCCTGCAATTTAAGATTTATAAATTTATTTCCACACATAACATTTTCTTATGGCACATTTTACTACTCATTATTTTTATATAACAAGTTACTTTTAAAATTTAAAGTCATTTTAAATGGCCAAAATATCAAAATTAAAGTAACTTACTTCATGAGATTTAGAATTTGGTTTCAAGGCAGTGAGGGGGGTTTTACTGTTCATAACATTTATGATGTTATTAAAACGCCGCAAAAACTTTATACAACCACCACAGCCCATTAGATCCTTGGTGGTGTCTTTCAGTATCTCCATCCCAGATGCTACAGCACGACTGAAAAACTACTTAAAAGTTTTTAGCAAAAACTGCAGTTGCATATTTGTGACTGATTTAAATAAGTTTATAGACAAAGTGTCACAAACCTGAAAGGCCATTGCCACATTCATCTTTTGGTAAAATTTAGGGCTTATGTGGTCTGGCGTGAGTTTAGGACACATTTTCAGGGAATAATTCTGAGGATTGTCTGCATTCAATACAGCTTTCCAATAGGCTATGTCTAAGGAACCATCTGGAGTCTAAAAAGAGAATATATTATAACTTTCATTTAACAACCATTTAAGTTAAAAAAAAAAAACATTGCACAGAAACGCTGTTAGTCAACAGTCTTGAATAGAGCAAATGAACAGGTAAAACTAATTAAGTGTGTTTATTAAAATTTTCACAAATATCTGTAAATAGAACAGAATCTGAATCTTCATTAAGTTGTGAAGATTAGTTTATTGTTAATAAACCAATAGTAACATTTAAATTATTTCTTTCAAAAACTGTTCTGATGAACAATGATCGAATCAAGATTAAATTTATTTACTTTTATATTACATGTTTAGAAATTTGTATAAATATAACTAGACTTCAAGTTTGAAATATTAATTTAACAAATTGGTTATTTTGTCCATATTAAAACTTACTAGCATAAATTTCTTAGCTGTTACAGCATTTCTAATGTTTTTGAAAATATGTGGCCAGTCAGAGAAAAACCACAGCCTTCTATTGGAATCACATATATGTGAGCAACTGACATTATCTGGTGTTATTGAAAACAACGCCCACATATTGCGATTCCAAGCAGCACCATCTGTGACAATCCCATCAATGAAAAACCCTGATCTTTCCATCAGGATAGTGCACTCAATGATGAGATGATGTAAAATTTTACCTTAAAGTAAAAAGTGAAGAATTACAAACATGAAAACTAATAACAAAAAATGATATCAATATTTACAACTATAAATTTTCGTCCAAAGGCAAAACTTCAAATGATTATTTTACATAATCACAAATAATTTGGAGTATATCAGGCAAGTTGGAGTGTTTACGCTGATTAATTTATATTTTTTACCAACTATGCGAAAAATTTCAGAGCTGGGGATCGAATCCAGGAATGCCGCTTAATGTGCGGGTGCTCTACCACTGAGTTACTCTAGGACCATTCCCAGATGAAATTTCTTGCATTAGAACTGCTGGCATTTATCATCTTCTTCTGCAAACCACAGATGGAACTGATGAAACAATTAATTCGGGACAACTCCGTTACGCCATTATGCCTTCTCGGCCAAGATCGTTTCTTTTCCGCGTGTAGAAGCCTCTTACCGGTCGCTGGCCGCCATTTTTTCCATCTTCCTTTCCTTCCCCCTCGTTCGTGTTTCGCGGGGTGGAACTCGCTGGAATGTTCTCGAACCTCATCGGCTGAGATGGCGCGCTCTGATTGGTCCACGTCACTGGCATCTCTGGGTAGCCCTGCGGGAGCGTGGAGAAAGCTGGATCATTGGGAGTCGTGGTCTGGTGGAGTGCGGACGTGTGTGAATCGAGAAAGGACCTTTTATCACCTCAGCGCAACCGCTCAGTTTTTTTATTTCTTCTACGAGGATGTGATTTTTTAGCGCTCGTAAGCCAGAGGGCCAGCACGTCATGAAGTTCACCATCGCAATTTGTTAAATTTCTTCTCGTTATATATATATATAATATCTATGTTTTATTTCAACTGAGCTTCCTCAATCCCGCCATGCGGCACATGCCATTACAATGTGGGCACAAGACCCTCCTGCACATCCACCCGTCCTACGCCATGAAAAGTTAAGTTCACCATAATTGTTTTTGTGGCCTCATGCCCTTTCTGGCCTAGCGTTTTCGCCTTTACACACGGCGGTAATCAGCAACCTGAAATTGCCACGTCGATGTGGTCGAGTCATGACATCATTCAACACCAGTGCCTTCTTTCTGCCCACTCCTGCGGCTCGAGATGACATCCAGTGTCCCCGATGCTGTGTGCCGTAGCGGCTAAGTTCTGATGCACCACAACGGCGCCCGACCGACGTGACTGGAGCACCCGACCCAGCGTTTCGGCTGATGCAACCGGTGAGCCTGTTCCAATTTACTCTTTCCTACCATCCTCAAGAACTCTAGTACCACCAGGGAGTCAAAATTCCATCCACATCTAACGTTTCTAGCTGACTATAAAATCCCTATAATTTAAAGTAGTAAATACCACTGTGAAGTAATCATGTTTTGCTTCCATTTGAAATCTTTGATTTGGGCTATTTTTGTGATGTCTTGTTGCTGTATGTGATCTAATTAGAGTGCCTATTTTCTCCCTACACCACAAACTTTCCTCCTGTAACCATCTAACGTAGGTAAGGAAACGCCTTTCGTACTGTTCACTTTCCCCTAGAAGTGAGAAATCTGAATATTTTTCCCTACTGAAAGGCTGGCGATTACCACTCTTCCAGCGAGTATTTACACAATGATTTTCACACTTCGCAAATAAAAATGATGGACATTATGGGCGCTTTTCAATAGCTTTTTCACAATCGTTGGGATTTTATGCAAAAATATCTAAAAGTGGTAAATTTGGAATAAAAATCTGAAAATCGGGATATGGCTTAAAAAGCGGGAGTCTCCCGCGAAATTCAGTAGAGTTGGCAGGTATGGAAATACTCAGAATACCACAAGCATTACCCAGATTGAGATACTGCAATAATAAACTGGCACACTGTCTCTTGAGGGCTTCCACGCCATACTTGACATCGACCCTCGACCAAACCTTACTCCGACTCAGAGTCGCGTAGCTGTGTCCACGGCCAGTTGTTTCAGCTTACCAGAGTAGAGGTTCCGAAAGAACTGCCGTAAGATGTCAGCATCTGTGTCCATGATGTCCACTTGCCCAGTATTGTCTGCTTTCATGTAGTTCTTCAACATCGCCCTGAAGACTTTCAATATAGTGCATTGTCTCTAGAGGGCTTCCACATCGTACTTGATGCCGATCACACAGAGTCGTGTAGCTGCGTCCACGGCCAGTTCTTTCAGCTTACCAGAGTAGAAATACTACAAGAACTGCTGTAAGATGTCAACTTCCTTGTCCGTGATGTCCACATGCCCTCTTTCATGTAGTTCTCCAACATCGACCTGAAAACCTTCAATCTGGTGCATTGTCTCTTGAGCCCTCAAGAGTACCCATTTCGTACTTGATGCCGACCTCATAGAGTCACGCAGCTGTGTCCACAGCCAGTTCTTTCAGCTTACCAGAGTAGAGGTAGTGCAAGAACTGCCATAAGATGTCAGCTTCCTTGTCCGTGATGTCCACTTGACCAGTCTTGCCCTCTTTCATGTAGTTCTCGAACATCGGTCTGAAGACCTCCAATCGCATGCTGAGGACATTCTTATAAGCCTTGAAGGTGACATCGCCACACTTAAGCTCTACGTCTGGTCTTGAACATTCGTCTAGTAATTTGCAGAGATCTCTGACACGGGACCGGATTCCGACATTGGTGTCTGAGTGTTCTGGAGTTTGGGTGGACTTGTTTACTGCAAAAATTAAATTAATTAAACTAGAGATGTGAAAATTTAAAGAGTGCACACACTCACATACATATACTGGTTTTACGAGGCCATTAAAACTTTAAAAGTTCATTAATAAAGGACAATTAATGATAAAATTTGAGGTTTTCATGAACAGGAATTAATTTTAAATCTTAATAACATATCCATTCTTTTTCTTTTGTATTAATTAAATTATTAATACTTTATTGCATACAAACTTTACATTTTCTATAATTTTTTCAAACATTTCCTGCAAAAATTGAATAAATTCAGTTATCCGGAATATTCGCTTATTCGGGACGAGACTTTTCCTGATCCCAATCAACTGAGTACCAAGAAAATTCAAATTGATTTAGAAAGCTAAAACATCATGGTTTAATTACAAATAAAATATATAATGATATTTGTCCAAAAATTGGAATTTAAAGATAGACACTTTAAACATTCCAGTCAACATGGATAAACTTATAAAAATCACAAATAGGGATGGACGTGAGACGATTTCTTGTGAGATGAGACAGAGATTTACAACTTTTTTACAAGACGAGACACACATTTTCAACATTACAATATTGGGATTTTGAGAGACAAGATTAAGCTTTAATGTTGTATTGAGAGACTCGAGAATCCTATTTTCCATCTCCTGTCCATCCCTAATCATACAAGCTACTTTATTAATATTTGCAATAAATTGGAGATATTTATTGCCGATATTAAAAAATGCTAAAAGGCAGTTTCTCTTCTCTCTTTCCAAGAATGGAGGTTTTTTTTTTTTTTCAAATATTTTATCAGCGAGAAATTAGCTTTCTTGTTTCTGGAAAATAATCATTGTCATAATTATTAAATGCGCATTTTTGTTTTTAATGCAACTGAGTTATGACACAATTTACATCGGGGAAAAAAAAAAATGATCTTTGGTAAAATTAAAAAAACACCAAAATTTTTATTTATATAAATTTTTAAAAGTCCTTATCAATAGTGTGGAGTAGGACAAAGAAGAAAAGTGAGACTTGTATGAGGCATCGCAATCAGTTTTGAAGTGGTTCAAAGAGGGGGTTCAAATGTGTGATGTGTTAAATCAAATGAAGAGGTTTAAATGTGTGAGGCAGAGAGGGAAAGAGGCAATCATACAAAAACTTCCAATTCATGAGCTGGCGAGGGAAAGAGAGTTTGCCATGTTAGATTCATTTCCTTAAAGAGTGACAGATGGCAGACAGAGGCATGAATATTTTCGAGAGCTTTATTAGCTTGTTTATCTCACTATACAACACATATATTTTAGGAGATTCCACCTGAAATACTAAAGAAAAATTTTCAAAATATTTATGTGAGAAAACAAAACTGAGGTAGCATGCCAATAGTAGATTTTTTAATAAGTGTCTGATTTGCGAATATCTTTCTGATCCATTTAACTGCCGTTGTTGTTCTTTTTGGGGTGCAGGCAAAAACAACTGAGAGGTCCAGCAGATAGCCATCGACTACTAACATGTCTCAGTAAAATTGAGTTGCATCCTGCGTTACATTTTCAATAGATTTATAATCTTCCCACCTTGCTGCATTATAGTTTAGAAAATAATAAACATCAGAAGCAAATTCTTCAAAATTCATGTTAAGTTCATTTAGTACGCACTTAAAGCCATTATTTACAACATGGAGATTACACTTTCCGAAAGACCGAGTTTCTTTGCCAGTTTCTTTTTAGTTTTTCATTGAATTTTTTTAGAACACTTTTGTTGACATTTGGATTGTCCATAGACAAATTACTTTATTTAATAAATTAAATTCATTTAAAATGTCAACTAAACTTACAGGCAAAATGTTGGCTGTTGCATGTCCTAAAAACATACTAGTTAGATATCTGCAGGATAACTGATTAAACTCCTCAGACCATTATCTGGCATAAACATCCAACTGACGTTTGATTTGGGCATATGTTGTCTCATCAAAAACAAGTGGCATTGAAGAGCAAGAAGAAAGATAATCTCTTAGCAGACTTTCAAAATGCTTTGCATACCATGCAATATTACACAGGCAACTTTTCTCTTAGTTGCATTTGAGATGCAATAACACAATCCAGTAGCATTTCCTTGAATAGTTCCATAGTCTCTTATCATTGTTCTCGGAGTTGTTCATCATCAGCGATTCAAAAATTGATTGTGTATTTTTAAATTGACCATTAAATTTATACATGTGCTTTTCCACTTAATGAAGAGACCACGCTTGGGCAAAACTGCTGCTCGATGTATCGAAGTTTTCAGCACAAACTGCAATTACTATCTACAGAAAAATCCATTCTTTTAATTTAACATTTAATTTAACATAGTTTCTTTTCTTTCGAGGATTCCTGGACCTTAGTTTTTTCACAGGGCATTTTAGGATATCATTCAAGTAAATCACAATTCTGACAGCAAACAGGTGAAAAGGCTGTTAAATGTATGGACATGCAAGCGTTAGTAAACAATCCCACGTGAGAACAATTGAAATGGTCTAAACTGGAATGAATCACATTAACCTCCATGAGCAACATGAATAAGCCTGAAGAAAAGGAGCCTGGCAACATGAAAAAAGCTAAGGAAAAGCATACAACACATCTATATGACGTTTCACATATGTCACAAATTACAATGCTTATGGCAGAAAACCAGCAGGAGCTCAGCATAAGGTTGCATTTCTTTCGACCAATCCAACAGTTTTACTGATAAACATTTGGTGATTTTTATACAGTCGTCAGCCAAAGTGCAGATGCGTATTAACTCATTCAACAGAAAATGAGGAGTTTAGTGAAGTGATTTCACTATTAACATTTATCTTTTCTGTGAGTGGCATCACTCAAGAGTTACAACTAAACTCCTCTCTTGCAAATGAAATGTAATTTAAAATGTTATTCAAGCCTTCCATGTTGCATGTGTTGGTTAATTTTAATTTCTTCTTTTTCATATGAAAAACCAGGCAAAGGGAGAAAAGGGCGAATTGCACCACTGATGAATTTAATCCACGGGCGAATTGTATCTGCAAACTGGAGGGGAGGGTTACAATCATAAGGGAACCCTGCGGTATCACAAAGGGCCAAGGATAGCATATTTTCGAAGAGCCCCTACAGATATAGCCGGACCTTGTTTTTTTTTTGGTCTTGCAAAGGGCCAGTGGTTGCATACTTTCAAGGGGTTCAAAACTATTGAATATATGAGTAGTCGAGTTAAGTAAATAAGTATTTTTTCAAAATTTATTCCGATTTCTGAAAAGAAAATGCTGTAAAACAAAATAAAATGCATCTACACCAAAACCTGCGGTTCATTACACTCACGCAGGTTCATGAAACATGCATGCAAAATTAAAACACTTGCCTCTTACTAGTTCTCGAGAAATCATGTTTTTCGTTCAGTAACTGCGACAAAAATTTCATTTTTCAATAAACACATTTAAAGTTTTGATTCAAGTGCTGCATACAATATTGTTATTCATAAAGATTAAAACACTTTATTTCTATAAAATTAATCTCTTTACTAATTAATTACGAAGCCTTTGCTTAATTTAAGGGTGTACAATTTTTATACAGGTGTTCAATTTTTCATAAGGGTGTTCAATTTTTCAATTTCATTTTGCATTCCTGAAAATAGTAATTTTGAATCGACGTTTTTCTCGTTTTCAAACATGTGATCATATGGAGCTATATTAGCTTTTTAAAGTGATGCACTAAAAAAAAATGCTGTTAAATAACATACTTTGGTATTTATCATGAATAACTGATTGCGAAATTGTTAAAATATATTTAATAATGAAGAAAAAAATAATGCATAAAATTAAAACAACCTAATCAAAATCCATTACTTATAAATTTCTAAGACAAGTGCATCTCCTAATAATGCCAAAGTAACCTGTTCAAAAATGTCCACTTTTATATACAATACCTTCGGTCTTTTCAGTTTTGACATTTTTATTCTTTCGAACAGCTCTTAGCTTCCATCTGGAAACTTTTGCAGCTGGCAAGGAATGTCGTTTGGAATCTTCAATTCTCGAGCTATCCAAATCAGAAGAACTGCATGTGGTATAATAACCTGGATCGATACCCATTTCTCTTAAAACAGATATTAAGCTTTTATATCCAGCGTTAAATTGGACAACAGCAGCATTAGCGCCAAAGCGAAGAGTTTGCATCTCAAAAATTACTTCTTTTCGTAGAATTTGCCACAAAACACCATTAAAAGCTTCATTGGCATTTTGTGTTTTACCGTGGAGACATTTGTTCAGCAACTTTTGGTCGCAAAGTTGCATGCAAACCGATTTCACGGTGTTCATGATGTTTTGCGGAAGACCGGCAGATTTTTTCTTGAACACTTGATTCGTTGCTTTAGCCCGCTGATATCTGCACCAACTGTCTCTTCCTACAGGACACTGTCCATGTTTCAGTTGTTTACTGCTCGAGCAGCAGTGGAAAAACGCTGCTATAATAGCAGATTGCATTTGAGCTAAGTTACCGACATTGCTTCGGATGGCGATACCATAATAGTTTTGAAGTTTGTCAATAAAATTGTCCGTCAGTTTTCCTTTTCCACCTAAACCTTTTTGAGTGGCTTTTAGCTTGCAAAGCCTTGTTCCTACACGTTTTAGAATGTGTGCGATGCACTCAAATTTCTGAACACTTGTCTCTCCATAAATATCTTTGACTGAATCAAAAGCTTTACAGTCGCCATCGCCATAATAGTCGGTGTATTGAAGCATCCGTAAATCTTTCGATCGTTTGAAGATACGGTAAACACCAACTGGTTCCATATTTCCGGCAGATCCTTTATAATTTGAACAAGTATGTTCCTGTTCTACTGATGTAGATATAGAATGTTTTCTTTTATTGCACACTCTACAAAACTGTGACATAACTTCGAAGTCAAGTATTTTTCCAGTGTCAATTGATATGACACTGACACAACCATTCAAAGAAGTATAACCCCTTCGTTGCCAAGTGCCATCTACTGATACACCACAGTCAGTTACATCCTTATCTGACTGTGTTCTATTCAAGACCTTTACTTCTTGAGCTGCTTCCTGCATTAAGCGTTCTGCAACTGAAGAAGTAGCAGCTAATAACTTACTCTCTTGGTTTTTGAAGCCTTTCTGACTCAAGAAAGGTAAATTCAAAATACAGCACAATTTCTTTCCTGCAGAAAACCCTTTGCCAATCAACCTTAGTCCATACACAAACCTTGCATTAATTTCATTAAGCTTGTCATTCTTTTTAGACGTACTAAATGCTTTAATGAAGTTACAATTTTCGCAGCACAATGACATGTGCAAAAAACGAAAGTAGGGGTAGGAGGGTCATAACCCCCCCCCCCATGGGGAATTTTTTGCCATAGAAAATGTATATTCTTCACTCCCTTATCACACACATGTATGCATGTATAGGAGTTGCAGTAGTAGTAACCCCCCATGAAAATTTTCTGGCTACGCCCCTGACCATTACTAAAAGCTGCACTTTTATACAAGTTTTATTTGTCGTGCAGACCATCAGTTTGCTTTATTTAAACAAAAATTCTAGTTTAGCATTCATAAAATGTCTGGAAGTTCTCGTTCGGCCGACGATTTTTCCAAAACCAAGCAAATTTTTGGATCCGAAAATGACCACAAACATTTCGTTTTCAATCCACGTTTTCTAATATATTCGCTAACATCTGCCATTTTCTCAATAATCCACAATAGAAGTGTCAGTTAAGCTGGTACGTGTCCGTGGAAAAAATTTATAGATTCATCAAATGCGCAAAACAGCAATAAAAACACGTCGCGAGTAACAATAGCTCACCCACAACGGTTTTCCAGTGGCGAACGGTCTCGATAAATAATTATTGTTGTGTAGTAGTTTGCCAAGTACATAATTATGTATCAGATGCCTTTCGAAACATCGAGGATCTAAAATAAGAATTTGCCCCTCTGAACTAAGTTTACAAGTTACTAACTCAGAAATCTGTAGGTAACATTGCACTAACTCTAACTGACTTTAGTCTAGGCGCAGTGCGAGATGCAGTGAAAATGTACATCCCAGGCATGCATTATCGTCCTCTTGTTAGTCTGCTATGTCCGCTAAGAATGTCGTAGATTTAGGACATGTTTTGCTTTGGTTCGGTAATCACTGTTGTTTTCCCTTGCTTTTTTGTTCTTTTATGGTAACCATACTTTTAAGTAATCTTTGCCCTCTGGAGTAGTCTTAGAGAAGTTTCTTTAGTTTTTGTCGTTAGCATTTAACTAGTTTTGTAAATTTTTTTCAAAAATTGATAAGTACATAAAACATGGGAATAATTTGGAAAAATTCGGGCGATTTATAAACTTTTCGGGAGTTCGGGAGATCGTTCTGAAATTCGGGAGTCTCCCGGAAAAATCGGGAGGTATGGCAGCTATGTATCCAAACCTCGCCAGAAGGGGAAGGCCAACGAGCAGTCAGGACACTGGTGCGGATGAGGAATGGAAGAGGCGACCATCACTGGCTTGCTGGAGAAACAGCTGTGAACCTTAACTTTGGTCCGCATAGGTTGCGAGCAGAAGGTGCACCAGTACCACACTTGTGAGATCTTGTGCCCGTGGGAGACAAGGAGGTGCCTTTTCAAGGACTGCTTCATCGATGTCCACTTCTTCGATGAGAAGATCCGGGGGCAGCCAGGCTCAGTGCAAGTGATGCATTCCTCGATCAGGAACTGGAGGTGCAGTGCATCTCCTGCACGAGACAGGACAGCTTGTTGGGTCAGTGTGATAAAAATCAGTTTCTAATAAAATTGTTCTAAAGATTAAAACATAAATGCATAAATAAATTTTAAAAAGTAAATGTTTGCCTGCCCAGTGTTTTTCCCAGGCTTTGTATCATCCAACAATTAAAGGCCAGCTGAGGCCTTACTTTGTTTTTGAAAACTTTGTAATATCCATAGTTTTTATTTTATTTAAGTGTTTAAAAAAAAAAAAATTAATCCATTTAACCAATTGTTTATAAAGATGTGTTTATACTAATAAAGAAAAGTTAGTTGCATTTTTGAAGTACTTTATTGAGCAGCCAAAGTCACCCATTATGCACATCTTCTGACAGGCATCGCAGGAGTTGGTGGGAAGGACGGGCCAGCAGGATTTCAGAATACTTCATTTAAAAATTCATTTATACTTACATCAATATTCACAGATAAAAATTGCAGTCATTTTTTTAAAATAATCATTTTTGTTTTATTTATTTCTTAAATTAAGAATCCTAGACAAAAATATCAAACCAAGAAACCTTTAAAGACATGTAAAATCACAGGATTTTGCATATAAAAAGTGAAAATAAGAATATGCTAAGCACGGGTCACTTACCTAAATAAAATTCAAATTTCAATACAATTATGTTTCAACTACAATTCAGAATTTTTAAAATAAAAACATTTATTGGAACTTCAAAAAATAATTTACAATGCACTGTTTCCCCTTATCAATTTTGAATAAGTTGCAGATTTTGCTATATTCAGAAAGTCTGAATCAAATTTTTATTCATAGCAACTGCCTGAAAAATTACTTTTAAGAATTAGTAAGCTTTCTAAATATTCATCTGACATAGATGTGCGGGATTCAGCTAGATTTTTTGTTACCAAACTAAATATACGTTCACACTCAGCATTGGAGTGAGGAATTGATAAAATGCCAAGCATACGATCACATATTTTACTAAATTGTTCCTGCCCCATTTGATTTTTCATCTTGCTGATCAAGTGCCATTTCACGTCTGTTCTTTCTTCAGCAGTGATATGTGATGGGAGTTCTGCAATTTGAAGAGCACAAAATTCAGCTTTCAATTCATCAATTTCTTCCACTGAATTTCCCTTCAGGAAAGCAGGAAATCGGTCAATAAAAAATTTAACACTTGAGAAAGATGCTGTATCAAGTTTTTCAACATTGCATACTTCCGCATGATGTAATACTTCATCTCTGAGAGGGAATTTTAAAATAACATAGTCACAACATCTCACATAATAACTTCTTATATTTGAAAAAAACTCTTTTTTCTCAGATAATTTTAAATCATTTACCACTGCCCTAGTGCTTTCCCCAATAAGCAATTCATCATCATCAATTGATTATCCTCACTATGATAATTCAGAGTCATCAAATCTGAACTATTTTTGATGACCTTTGCTTTTACAAATTTCAATAAAATTTGTTTCAAGAAATCGCACAGTAGTGATAACAATCTATCAATCAAAGGTGCTTGTGATTGGAGGTTAATGTTTAATTTTTCAAAAGTTGGTGAGATGTATAATAAACAATATGATTTATTTATATCAGATGTCAGTAAATAAAATAGTCTCTCTTCTCGTGATAGTACTGATGATAGTCTCTGTTTAAAATTTTCAGAAGCACGAATTTTTTTCCTTTTATGTTCTGTGCTATCATTATTATTCTGTTTTCTTTTAAGAGATTTTTCATCAATTACACTTTCATCCTGTTCACATGCCACCTTCGAGCTATTTCCACTCTTTTTAGGTATTGTAAAAAATTCCAAATTATCTTTACATCCTTTTTTTTTGTTGTTGTTATTTTATTTCTCAATTTCATCTTTGAAAAATGCAACCAAAGTTTCCCACAAATAGAGTACTCTTTCCAGACATTTTGTAGTTGACAGCCATCGCGTTTACACATGCTTTAAAACTTTTTTTATATCATTATAAATTTCTTGAAATTTTTCGAGTTGTTCCTTTCTTTTTGAACTTCTTTTGAAGTAGTTGAAGATATCTACTAGAAGTTCATCCACATTAAGTGGTAGACTAGTGGCACTTTTTTCTGTTGCTAAATCTAGCAAATGGCATGGACATTCGATGCTTATCAAATTTTCTTGATGCTCTCTTAAGAGAGTCAAAACACCGGATTTCTTACCCACCATTACTGGAGCATTGTCTGAAGAAAATGCTATGCAGTTTGTCATTGGCACTTTTAACTCCTTTAATTTGTCCAGCATCAGATTAGAGATGTTAAAACTCGTAGATTCCCCCTTTAAGGCTGGCACTGCTAATAAGCTATTTTTAATCTGTTTTGCTGCTAAAATAAGTCACAACAATTAGATACAGTTTACTTTCCGAATCGTTGCTACCATCCGTAGCTAATGAGAAGGGACGGGACTGCAAATCATTTGTTAATTCCGTGAGACTGGACAACGCCCATTCGGAAACAATAACAGTACTTTTAGTGAGGGCGCAACTGTATTTCTGTGCAATTTCATCTTTAGGAAACATTCTCCATAAAAGAGGCCCGATGTGATCGGCACAACTCATGGACAAGTTATGCTCAATTAGAAATCCAGTAAATAGGCATTCTGCTCTAGTAACATCATCCTTGTTGCTAAAAAAAGTATTAATTTGTGAATTTTTAGAGTTAGCTTGCACATTATTAATGTGTTTTTTCATACCAACGTGTTGCACGATGTCACGTCTTCCACCATGACTGATGCTGATGTCTGTTCCGCATTCTTCACAAAAAGCGTAATATACACCTTTGTTCGATCTCTTGATGAACTGAAATTCATTTGAGTAATTGTTTTTAAATGTTTGCAGATTATTTTTTTTTTTTTTTTTTTTTTTTTTTTATCATTCAAAATTTATTCACGTCAATTAGAACACACGAAAAGACCACGAGGGAACGCCAGACACCGATAATACAATGTAAAAACAAACCGTTTTGTTTGTGTCAGAAAACTAGAGATGGCCAATGATTCGATGTGTCGAATCAGTGATTCGAATCTTGGTACTGAGTGGCTCAGTCTTTACACTAACTATCTACTCATTCGAATCTCAAGCCTTCAACTGTGGGGAAATATTCCAAGTGCGAAGGGAAGGAAAAATTATTTTCCCTTTGCCGTTCCCAGAGCTTTTCCCTTACTCTTTCAACTCTTTACGTTTCTTTTTGACTCCTTTCGACTCTGAGTCGATAGATGATTTGAAACAGCAAATAAGTGGGTGAGTTGGTCACTGAGTTGGTGCAGCAACGAATCTTTACTGATTCAGTGTTTGGCTCTGTTTCGGTGATTGTGTACAACGAATCTCAACTCAGTAGAATGTCAAATGTTTCAGTGATTGTATGCGATCGTTGAGATTCATTGGTGTTTCGAATCTTCCATCGACTCAGAGTCGAAAAGAGTTGAAAGAGTAAGGGAAAATCTCTGGTGGGCTGATTTAAAGTTTTATCTGTCTGTGTGTGTGGAGTGGGTCAAACATTGTTTGCTTTTGGCGGGGGGCATAGGTGTTACTTCCTAAGGGCAAGAGGGGTCAATCACCCCCCCCCCGAAAAAAAATTAAGGGGTCTAAAAATTAATGGGTCTAGGTTTAAAATGGAGTCATCTACGTGTGGTTGTGGAGGTACTGTTTTCATGCGAGATTTATTGTATTTTAGTTTATAGGAAGCTGTTTTACTGAGCAGTGGCCTAACTTGGGTGGAACTATTGCTTGGTATCTTTTTCTTTGGAGGATTTTTCTGGGATATAGAGCAGGATTTATTTTGTTTGGGTGCTGTTTGTTTACTGGTGGAGGTATTGGTAAGGGAAGTATTTGTTGGTGGATCAGTCTGAGTAGCTATTGATTTGGTAGATTTTACTGCAGCAGCATAGGATAGGCCAGATTTTGGTGTGCGAGCTTCTATTATTTTACGAGCTTCAGGGTACGAAAGCCTTTGTGTGGCTCGTATTGACTGAATTTCTTTTTCTAGGACCCACTTTGGGCATGATTTTGAATATGAGGGGTGGTCCTGTTTACAATTAACACATTTTGCTGGTGCACTGCAGGTGTCGCTGTCGTGGCCAGATGTACCGCAACGGGCACATGCAGGTTGGCCACTGCAGGAGGTTTTAGTATGGCCGAACTTTTGACACTGGAAGCAACGGATTGGATTTGATACGTATGGTCTAACAGGACATTATAGATAGCCAGCTTTGATATGGGATGGAATTGTGGGAGACTGGAAAGTTAAGACTATGTGTTTGGTGTTAATACGTTGGCTATTGCGATGAATAGAGATTCGACGGACAGCGCATACGCTTTCGTCTCTCAGATTTTCTAATATTTCAGCTTCAGAGCAGTGTAAAAGTTCGGGCTCTGATATGACTCCTCTGGATGTATTTAAAGATGTATGGGGTGACACTGTGACAGATTTTAGTCCAATGTTCTTTATTTTCATTATTTTTGAGGCTTGTCTAAGGTTTGATACTTCTACCAGGAGGTCTCCAGATCTTAATTTTTTTACTTTTTTAACTTCACCTACATTGGATGTGATACATTTGTGGATAAGGAATGGTAATATTTCATGGAAGGTACCCTCAACTATGTGAATGATGAAGAATCAAGCATTTGTATTAGTAAATTGAGAATCCGTGTTTTCTTTGTTTATTGATTGCAGAATAGTTGTCTCAGATGGTGGATTGGGAGAAGTAAATTTCGTAGCCATGTTGGAGAAAAGGTGTTCGGACCCGGCCGCACCACCCACCACGGAGCCCAACAAGGGGATGCGTATACTTGCACCAGTGCTAGCCGGGTCTATACGCGCACAGTACATCTCTGTAAGCAGCGTCCACCCTTAACGACGTGCCCAGCAGAAGACCGATTGCTTGATCCCTAGCAGTTGAACAAGTCAGTACCACCAGTCGATTGATACACAGGGGAACGCTGTGTACCTCCCGTTTACCCGAAGCCGAGGCCAAAGTAATGTGTTGAGTTTGATCCCGTCTCAATGGAAATGCCATTCAGATGATTTCCCCTACGGGATCACCCCTCAATTACCAGGTTCCCCATTTCCGGGGACACGGGTCTCCACGCACCGCAAACACGTGGGTAGTTTTCCGTCAATAGAAGCTGACGGCACAGGGCGACCACAGCTTCTAAAGGGGGGCCCTCACCTCCACAGAGGAAACTACACTGAGGGGGAAAAGGAAGGAGATAGCTAAGAGAAGAGGAGGGTAGGACAAAGAAAAGCGAAAGATCGCTGGGGCCCCGGGATTGCGACACCCGTAAAAACCTAAAGTAGGTTTTTCCCCTGAGGGGGGCAAATATTCGGATTGTACTGATTATGAAACGTAAGTCTTTCACACAAGAATTAATAAGTTTCAATAGGCGAAAGTGTTAAAAACGAAAAAAATCAAATCAAATAATCCATGAATATAAAAACAATTTATCGTTAAATTAACTATTGATTTGTAATTCATAAATATAGTTATCTGCAAATAATAAAAGATTTTTCTGCTAATAATTATAATAGACTTTACAATTTTTTGGTAAATGATGGAAGACATTTTGAAAATTTGTTATAATTAATTATGTTTTGAGAATTCGAATTCATCTTTTGAGTTTTCTAGGAACGATTTTAGGTTATTGGTAAATAGAAAGCATGTTGCCACCCACAAAAAAGGAGCTGGCGTTATTTATTTGTCAGTTTAATCTAGGGGAATACCTTTAAGTTATTAGTTACATTTATTATGGAAAAATAATAATTAAATATATTATGAAAGAGTAATAAATTTTATTGAATTATGAAACCACCAGATTTACGTATCCCCATTCGTGTGCCCATACAGAAACCCATCACTGCCAAAAGCATTTGAACTATAGAGAGCTGTCGCCTCATTTCTGCACTTGATTCACAGAGTTTTCTAATTACGAAACTGGGTTCTATTGTATTTAAAATGTCTTTTTCTGTGTGCATTATGACAAATGCTTCCAAGGTTTCATTTGTCATGGATGCCCTCAGTCTAGTTTTTATGAGCTTTAATTTTGAGAAAGCTCTTTCACAACTGACTTGTGTTAATGGGATAGTCAGTAAAAATTTGTAAACTTCATAAACTTCTGTGTACTGCAGACTATACATATTATATTCTAAAATTACTTTAAAAGCGCATTTGATGCATTTATTGCACTGATTTTTGTCATTGCATGGACTAAAAGCTGTATCTTCTTCGTTATTCTCTGAATTTTCTTCAGGGTGTTGGTCACATTGGTCATACTCTTTAATTGCATAATCTTCATCCATGGATTTCCTGCATATGTTAAACCAAACATTTTCAAATGAAATTATTTCTTCCGCAAGTTTCCCTTTACCTAATGAAGGAACTCGCAAATCTTATCCATTGCACTTGTTGGAAAATCAACAGATTTATTTGGGTTAAATCTTTTTGGGTCAAACAAAGCTATATCTAAATAAAGATTTTTATGTTTCACAAATCTATTTTCCATTGTATGGGTAACTGTATCCACAATGCAGTTGAATACATTAATCCTAAAATCATCTTTAGGGGCCCTACCACCAACTCACCGGAATGAGATTCCGATCGGTATTTGGACCGAGTGATGTCACGATTCCGGTGAAAGTCTATTTGGCCCACTGTGAACACTTGATTCCGGCCGTAAAGGAATTCCGAAGCGGAAAAAAGTTCCTAAAATTCCACCCGGCCGAGAGCATGCGAAATCTACATTCCGTATCGTAATCTCTCATTCTAGCACTACACTCGCACAATATGGCGCTGATACCCATTATAGCCTTGGCAGTCTTAGAAGACGATGATAGTCTTCGAATTCGGCGAAGAGTAATTCACCCTCATCGAATCAATGTGTATGATTTCCCAGAAAGTGAATTCGTGAAGCTATTATGAGTCAACAAATTCATTTTTACTGAACTAGTGGAAAAACTTCGCCCTGCACTAGAGCCTCGTGCTTCTCAAAGGAATATTTTTTCTGTTGAAACAAAAGTAAGTGGGAATTATTATTATTAATATTATTTAATCTGTAACAATAAGGCCTTTTTCTGTATGCATTTCAAAACATTTATATTTCAAAACATTATATATATGATACTTTACATTCTGCTTATACTCTACTTACTCTTTGTTTACATTCTGCAAACATCTTACACGATCAGTAATGTGTTATACTATAGAGCATATTTCCGATATTCTGAATTTTATACAGCACATTTAAATTTCTTTTACGAATATTTAATACTGGACTGTCTGTAAATATCTAGAAATTATTGTTTGTTTCTTTTAAAGATATTCTTTCTTTCGTCTTTAAAATAAATAAATACATTTCAGTAATTTTTCTGCTTTCACTTCTTTTAAATCTGAAATATTTATATAAACTAATACAAAAATACATTTATGTGTGTTTGAAATAGGTCTGAGATATGCACTTAAAAATTTTGAGTGTTTGTGCTCGTTTTCCTGGCTGTACGCAGGACTCCTACATTTGGAAGATGAGTAGGCTAAGAGATTGGTTTGTTGCAAATTCGTCTTCCTTGAAAGATACGTGGTTGCTGGGTAAGCACATTCTATAGAATAGGCAAAACTAAATTTTAAACCAAATATTGGCTCTAAGTAAAACTTTTTAAGTCATTCAACATAATGTATTACATGGATCGCTTGGTTATATGTACCACAAAAGAAATGTTCACAGTTTGACATCTAGAGTTTTCGGCTATATGGGTGATGCTTATTGACAATATTTTAACCTTTTTATCAATATCTGATTTTAAATTATTTCATGAGAAAGTAGTAATAGGATTAAACCCAATTTCAATTTAAACATTTTCAGTTCCTGGATTTTAAGTCAAAGTCTAAAAGTAGCTCCTTTTTAGTTTTTGGTTTGTTCATGCATAAGTGAGAGATTACTGTATTTAAATTGAGTTTGTATCATTTTAATAAATGCTTAAGAACTGCAAAACTCCAATTCCTGTTCTTCACAGCATTAATAATGAATTATGTACCAGTCCATAAATTCAATTACCATAAAATACCGTTCAAGCACCCCTTCAATCTTCAAGGAAAATCAGGAGTCATTTAGGGAGGGGACACTTAAATGGTAAAATAAGCCTACGTTGATCATTTGCTAAATATGGAGTCAGCTTGGTGAACGTATACATTGTTGTATTAGTTGAGTTTGAATCAGCATGCGTGCTTTGTAAACACAGAAGTGTGGCTGTAAAAGAAAGAAGATGAGTAATAATAGTAAGTAATTTGCATAAGGGGATGTTTATTTGGCACTTTTGCGGTATTTTAAGCTTTTAAAAACTGCTGAATTCTTGTGCCTCTTTTAAATGGCAAAACTTATGTAAGATTTACTATAGCTTCTTTCTTTCTCATGTACAGTTTGAAAGATATGTTTGATATTTCCCCCCACATTCTATAACATATTATTCCCCACGCTTAATTCTGTAACATACTAAACCTCACGTGTCACATTTTGCCCTCACTTCTTTGATTTTTTGGGGAATCTAAAGTTCTCATCATTCTCGCATTTTACTAATCAAATTTTTATCTGACCAAAAAATTATGCTAGATGTTTTATTTTTTTAAATTAAACTTAATAGTTTGTCCATAACTGTATATATATATATTTGGAATAATCCATACCTATCTTGCAGCGGGTTTCAAAAGGTAAAAATCTTAGTTTTTTTTTTTTTTTTGACAAACTTTCTGTATTTTAATATTTAAAAAAAAAAGAGGGGAAATGCAGCTATTTTAAAAATGCTGGTCTTGTTCAGAAGAAAACAATATCATTTTTCCAATCATACAATTATTTTTTTATTTGGAATGATCGGAAGCCTCCTTTTTCAGAGTTGCAAAATTTTCTGCAATTTATAAAAATACTTAGTCTGCCACGTTAATGACAGACACACACATTTTTATTATATGTATACACGAATCATTTCTTAATTTTAATGTTAAATTTTCAAATTAAAAACTTTTCATAACTGAATGTGGCAGTTTTGTGACAAAGCCAAATTTTGAACCAATATATTCTGTGCTATTAAGTTAGTATTAGCAGTAAATTGAGATGAATAGTTTGAGTTTTGGCCAGACTTTTTTAGCCTATACTCGAGTATTTATGGCACGAACCATCTTTCAAGACATAAGTTTTTAATTCGACTGATTTAACACGAATGGTTCTTATTTTGACTTGTTTTTCACTCATTTAAAAGAAAAATTGAATTTTCTTGTATAGCTCTCAAATAATTTTATGTATATCATGTGATAGTGATTTAATGTGCATTTATTTGTAGGTGATTCGGGCTACCCACTTGAGCCTTTTCCAATAACGCCTGTCGATGGCCAGGACACAGGTTACAACGTTGCTGATAAGCGTGGAAGATGTGTGATAGAGTGTTGCAACGGTGCTTGAAATCAAGATTTAGGTGCCTGTCAAGGGCTAGGGCATTGATTTTCAAACTAGGGGGCGCGCCCCACTAGGGAGACGCGAAGACATGATGAGGGGGGCGTGGGCGGTTTTACTCCAGACGGCCGCGCATTCTTGCACCGTACGCGACTTGCGAGAACACGTGTGCACTTGATGCAAAAACAAACAAGCGTCGTGTTATTGTTGTTATTTGTGTGTAAGAGTAGTGACAGTGACCAATTAGTTCTTTTATTTCGCCATGAGCTCTGCAAAAAAACGCAAATATAATGATGATTATATTAAATACGGCTTTGTTTCTATGAATAAAAGTGGCATCGACCAGCCGCAGTGTGTTATTTGTTATGAAGTACTGAGCAATGATGCTATGAGACCTTCGCGTTTGGAACGTCATTTGTCAACAAAACACAGCGATTTAAAAGACAAACGAAGGAGTTTTTCGCTTCAAAATCTGCAAGTTTGAAGCACATGAAATTGGATAGTACTGGAACGTTTGCTCAGTCATCTGAGAAAGTGCTCGATGCTTCCTATGAATTGTCGCTACTTATTGCAAAAGCCAAGAAAAGCCATACTATCGGAGAAACACTCGTTAAACTCTGCTTATTGAAAGCAGCTGATATCGTTCTTGGAACAGAAAGTAAACAAAAATTTTCACAAAAACCTCTTTCTGATAACACTGTGAAACGTCGTATTGATGATATGGCTGAAGATATAAAAAATCAAGTAGTGGAGGCCGTGAAAGAATCATGTTTTTTTGCAATACAGTTGGATGAGAGTACGGATGTGGTGCAATGCTGTCAACTGCTAGTTTTCGTTCGATACATAAAAAACGAAACAATCAAAGACGAGTTACTGTTTTCAACAGAGTTAACGACATATTCGAAAGCAATTGATATAATGACAGCAATCTCTGGATTCTTTGATAAACATGAACTGTCGTGGGAAAAGTTGATAGGTGTGCACAGACGGCACTCCGGCGATGCTTGGATCTCGTTCAGGATTCGTGCAGTTGGTCAAAGAAAAAAATCACAACGTAATTACTATTCACTGTTTTACACACCGGCAAGCCTTGGCAGCCAAAACACTTTCAAACGAACTCTATGACGTCTTAAAATTATGCATTAAAATCGTAAATTATGTTAAGAAGAGTTCATTAAACACGCGGCTTTTTACGGCTCTCTGTGAAGATTTGGACACAGAACACAAGACATTGTTATTTCATACAGAGGTGTGCTGGCTCTCAAAAGGAAATATGTTGGCAAGATTGTTTGAACTGCGAGATGAAGTTATCCAGTTTTTAGAAATGCAAAAACAAACAGAATTGTTTGTGGAATTTAAAAAACCATGGGTCCAAGTAATATTTGTTTATCTATCAGATTTTTTTGACTCATTGAACACTTTGAACTTGAAATTACAAGGCGGAGATTCGAACATAATTTATCATCGGGATGCTATCATGGCATACAGTGAGAAGTTGCAACTGTGGAGACGCAAAATTTTAGCTTCCAACTATTCCTGCTTTCCTGAACTATTTGTGATCCCAGAAGAAGCGTGCTTTAAGGAGATTTTGGATGAAATTGATACAAAGAATAAAATATCAAACCATTTGCAGCAACTCACGGACGAATTCAAGCGCTACTTTCCCGATTCGTGCGATAATATTATTTATCAATTAGTGATCGATCCTTTTCATGTTGACATAGAAATGCTGCCAGATGCATTACAAGAGCAAGCTTTGGAAATCAAAAATGATTCTGCTGCCCAATATGATTTGTAGAAGATGGATAAGGCACAATTTTGGGTTAAATATCTCAAAGTTTATCCCAGCACAGCAGAGCAAGCACTAAAATTGTTTTTACCCTTTTCAAGCACTTACTTGTGTGAAAAAGCGTTTTCAGCAGTTGTAGCAATAAAAACAAAGTACAGAAGCAAACTAGATATTGCTAGTGATCTACGTTGTGCACTTTCTTCTATTGAACCCAGAATTGGAAATCTTGTCAAAAACATGCAAGCTCATCTGTCACATTGATTCTTCTTAAAATAAGTATGTAAAAGCATATTTTTATAATAAAACATCTGAAAATGTATTTTTGGTCTTTATTATTTTATTTTACAATAGCTTGGTGAGCCCACTTGCTACTACTTGCTGGGCCCTGGGCCGAAGGGAGGCGTAAGCATGTTCATTTTAAGCAGTAGGGAGGCGTGATACTTATAAGTTTGGGAACCTCTGGGCTAGGGCATTAAACTACTTGCCTACATTTGCTGGGAAGATAGTGAATGCATGTGTTGTGTTATACAACATGTGTATTGACCAAAAACTTATAATTCAAGAAGATATAGACTAAGATGAACCCTTCAATACTGGTGTCCCCGATTCAAACAGCAGCAGATATGCCGATACATTACGGCATAAAATAATACAATTTTTTGAATGAAATGTCTGTTCATAGCTGCCAACGTTTTTGGTGTTTGCCAGAAATTTCTCATTTTTTAAGTAGCCTTTTCAGTCTTCCTAATTTTATACTATTTCTTCTGGTATTTAAAGAAAGTGTATTGCCTTTTCATTATCGTAAAATTTCTTTGAATATTGCACTCCTGCAGCCCAATTTTAATCTTTTTCTATCCATCCCAAGAACAAATAATTTTTCATTTAATATTTTTTTTATATTGTAAACATCCAGTGCCATAAAAGTAAATATGTATTCTTATTTCTTTGTCTATTTTATTTTTTAAGCTTTTTCATGATAAAGAACCCCCCTCCCCCCCCCTTTTTTTTTTTTTTGGTACTCGTGATTTTGTAAAAATGTATATATACACTACTGGCCAAAAGTATTGCAAGTTTGAGAAATCTAACCATCTGTTCAAGAATAGCCCAGAAAAAATGAACAGGAAATTACCAGATTTAAATATTTTTGGAAAGAATTGAAAATCCCCAAAGCAAAATGGGAGCTTCAGGAAAGTATAATTTAAGTTGGCACAATGAAACACCGAAAGAAGCGTTGTAAAATATTGTGGATTCCATATCTAAAAGAGTGGCTGTAGTGATCAAAGTCAGGGCTGCTCAGCAACACAATAAATGATCTTTAGTTTAATTGGATTTAGTTATTATCCTCTTTTTGCAGAAGAACTTTAAATTAATTCTTTATTTAATTTCATTCCGGTGAGCCAAAATGGAATACGATTTCTATAATAACCTATATATTTTTATGCTATTTTTTCAATAAAATAAATAATTATTTTTGTTTTTTAACTTAATGTTATCTTGTCCTTGAAGTAATTAATTTAACATATTGACACTAAAAAATATCAATTATATTGATTTTTCTTTTTAACAGGAGAGCGGGGGGAAAAGGGTTAGATCTCTGAAACTTGCAATACTTTTGGCCAGTAGTGTATATGTATTACTTTGTTTCAATGTTGGCAGCTATGTATAATGGAGCTCAGTATATAATATGAATTTCATGATTGTTAGCTTCGTTCATTAATCACATTGATCTTTTGTTCAGTTCTGTTATTAGCTAAGATTCCTAATTTTTAGGTATCTTAGCTAATAACAGATAACTTCAAAAGTTTTTTTCATTATTTACTAAACTGATATTTATTTAAATTTCATTGCAACAATAGCAGGGTTGTAGTAATTTAACTCAGTTAATTAAAATCACTTATTTAAATTCCGTGATTTAAATAAACCGATTTTTTAAATAAAGAATTCCTGATTTACATCTTTTATTTTAAGTATCAAGTTTAATGAACTGTAATTTCAAAAGTACATTATTCCCCGTATGTAGTTCACAAATGCATGCTCTGGCCTTTTTAAAAATTTTGCCAAATTAATTTTGCCAGGCATCATTAACTTAATCAATTGTCAATATTTTTGCTAAATATTTGTATACAAATATATGTGATATTTAAAAAAATCCTAAAAATCAAATCTTGATTTAAAAAATAACATTTTAATCAAATAAATCGATTATTTTTTTTGGGGGGGGGGCAAAAAATCAAAAGTACGAACTCTGTACAAAAGCTATAAAATATGCAAGACTGATGTTATAATAAACTATAATATATATATATATATATTTGTCTGCTATTCTTTTTCATTTGCTATTGAAATACCTAAATATTGTTTTCCAACAGTACACTACTTTTAAATAATGCAATGGCTACTTACACAGCGACCAGAAACTTATTTACATGGCATTGGAGAAGCGACGGGTCACACATAGATGGGATTCTTCTGCCAATTGGCAGAAATTCGCCAAATCTCTTTCCAAAAATGAAATTGTATAGTGCCTCTTTATATTCTGACGTGTCCTTGAAAGCTTAAATTGCCCTTTTTTAAGGACTAGCACCCTGCCCCTTTTTCATCCTAGGATGATCTCTGCCTCTAAGTTTGTTGAAGCCTTTCAGAAACACCCTGTATAATTACTCATATTTCCTAAGCTTCCAAAATTATTTACATTAATTTAAAGTACCTAATCTTATTTTAAAGTTCTGATTTAAATTTTAAAAATTAGATTATTTTGATTGCTTTAAACCCTGCATTTGATTAAATTTAAAAACTTTATTCTTTCTATTTGTAACTGAACATTGAAACAACTCACACAGCCAAAAGGTAAGAAATAAGAATTAATTTTTATTTAAATAATCAGCAATACTTTGAAAAGCAGTGGCTTTTTGCATTTCAATTTTGTTCCTTTCTTTTGCGCAATGTCATTCGCCGCTTGCAATTTCAAAGCAATATCTTGTAAGGCCTTGTGGGTGTCCTCCTGTCCAGATATTAATTTTTGCACCTTTTCTGGAGGCACCACCAATCCCCTGTTCTGTGTGCGTTTTGGACGGTGTGGGTGAACATTCTTTGTCACAGAAGGAGTTTCATTTTGGGATTCCAGATTTACTGTGGGTTTACCTTCAATTTCGGAGTTTTCCCTAGGAATTATATCAACATCGAACATATGCCCAAACAATTCATATCCATGTGGGCTCTTCGGCATTTCAGTACTAACAGTGCTTGAAAGCTGAAAATCAAAAGAACGACTTTAAGAAAATAGAAACAAGGTCAGATTTTTTTAAATCCTTAACATTAAATTAAGCTAAAGTAAAAAACTAATAATAATAAATTAGTTACATTTTAAGCTATCTGCAAAATAAAGATAAATAATACACTCAACTCCGGATAAGTGAACCTTCGGTTATAGTGAACACAAACCATTAGTCCCAATTCAGATACAGTATCTCTGTTCACTATGGGGGCACTTCGGGTTTAGTAAACTTCAGATATAGTGGATGAAATTTGATGGTTCCCAAAGGTTCACTATAACCAGAGTTGACTGTACTTGGATTTAATAGAATAAAAACACAGCTTCATAAATTAAAAAAGCACAGCAATATTTAACATAAGAGTCTGGTAGCATTAGAATTAGACAATTTTGCTTAGAATACAAATTACCGTAAAATCTGATTATAAGCCCTCCTAACCCCACCACATTTGTTTAGAAAGAGAACAAAATGTATTCTTGCCGATGGGCACTGCTACGAATTGTGATGTCAAAAGAAATGCAGCTGTGACATCATAATCGTGAGGTGAAGGAGGGGGCTAATTATAAGGCCATCTGATCGATTATAAGTCTCCCCTCCCTCGCAGAAGAGAGGGCTTATAATTTTGATTTTAAGGTATATCGAAATTAAATCTTTAACCAAAAGTTATTTACAGAGGACTAGAACTTACAGCTTGTGGGATATTTTCTTGCACAGCAAGCCCCTCGTATGCATCATGCCCTATTAGTGCAAGGATTAGTACGTCAATGTCCGATGTATCCTTCAGTGCCGGACCTCCACCAGTTCCCCCTGTATATTTTCTTTTCCTTTGATAGCACTTCTTCGCTTCAACTTTCTGATCACTCCAACACTGAAAATAATTTTAAAATTCTATCATAAAATTTAATTAGGCATGCTTTAAGGGTGATTCTCTCAAAAGGGGACAAAATTAGTCCCTACCACTTTTTTAGACTTTTTAAATTATTTTTTCAAGTTTTAAAAGATTCTCATGAAGTTGAAGATGTAATTTTTATTAAAAAAACATAACTTATTGGAACCATGATTTTTCTTTTTACATTTTTAGAGCTGTAAAAAAGCATTTTTATCATTCAGTCACGAAATAACGAATGTCAAAGACTATTGTTTTTTTTTCCATTAGTCATCAAATATAAATTTTGGTTCAAAAGAATTAACAAAAAATTCTTTCTGATAAAAATGTACAGAAATGATGCAAAATCATGAATCTTATTTTGTCCCATTTCATGAGAATCACCCTAAGTACAAAATCAAACCATTTGCTATTCTACAATGTTTTAACCATAGACAACAACACATACACAATAATTTTTGAGTTCAAAGATTCTTTATCTAACATATTACATAAAAGAAATTTAGTAACATGATATTAAGTATATGGGCCATTCTACAGAAAAAGTTAGTTTTGAAAGTTAAAATTAACTATATATATATATATATATATCCTCAACTTTTGTTTTTAATAAATTTGTATGTTCTTTTTAAACATATTACTACCACAATACAGTTGGTCTGATTCTTTTTCATAATTAAACGATAGATAATTTAATAAATTGCACTTCGCTTTCAAAGAACTTCAAAATCTTAATTCCTTTTTGTATTTAACAAGTAAGAGAAAAAGTAAATGGAGGGAAATTTGTTGTGACATGTAACAGAGGAATAAAAGTATCCCTTCGTTCATGGAAAAAAGCAAATAAAAATATCATCACTTTTTATTAATTATAGTTAAAAATAAAAATCTGTCATAATATTTAAAATATCTTACAAGAATATATTAAAATAATTATTCCTAAAAGTACCAATCACAAATTGTAAGTAGCGCGTTTTTTTGTAGAATGACCCATATAGAAAAAAGTGTTGTATTAAAATGGAAACTTTGAAAAAAAAATTTTTTTTTACAGTGAATGCAAGGGGGGGAAAAGGGCTGAGTGAATATCATTTCAATTATTTTCTAATTTTTCATTTTTTAATGCGATTTGTAAGATTCTCCAATTTCACGCAGTAATAATTTTTTAATGTCAGAAGAAAAAAGGGGGAAAAAAATGGGAAAACTGTTGCTATTATTATTATTTAAGAATGTTATGCAAAAATTGGCAAACACATTGAAATTCGATTTTAGCGAAATCGATTTGTTTGTTTACATCAGAGGTGGCCAACATGTAGCACGGAGTTTCAACAGTGGCATGTGAAGATTTATTTAAAATATTTTAACATTTAGAAAGCGGCGAGTTGGGAGTAAATATGTATGCCCATAATGGCAAAGTACGTAGCAAAAAAAGAATTTTCACCCCCATTTGTTGAAATTCACCACTTGGGGGGGGGGGGGGGGAATTTGTAGCAACAAGCAATTTCCCAAATTTACATGATTTGGCTGTCAGTTATTGCTGTAGGTTTCGCTAAACATATCTTTGTAACAAATGTTTTCCATTGTCAGCATAATAAATCAAAATATAATTCAAGATCAACCGAAGTGCACCTGAAACATCTAATTTGTTGGCAACTTCAAGAACTAATCCTAATATTGATGACTTGGTAAAAAAACTATGAATCAAAAAGCACATGATAGGTCCTGACTGTTTAAAAGTTAACTATTTAGAAATATACTCATTTTTACTTCCTTGTACGTAGTATAAGGAAGTAATGTGATCCTGAAAAATTTTGGGGGCCGAATTTCGACATAAAAACCGATTTTGACTACCTCTAAATTTAATTAAAAAAATTTTTTCGATGCATCTCATCGTAGGCTAGCATGCACGATCATATTAACGCGTCTGCAACTCATTTTGACCAGTGGCGAGTCTACTGTGGCCAGTTTTTCCATGCCGTCTGTACGTACGTACGTATGTACGTACGTACGTACGTACGTATGTATGTAACTCGCATATCTCAAAAACTATTGGTCGTAGAATGTTGAGATTTGATATTTAGGATTGTTCTATGATCTAGTTGTGCACCTCCCCTTTTGGTGGCAATCGAATGGATAGTTTATGTACAGGACCGCCCAAAAGATTCGAAATACATTACGCTCTATGGGCCGAAATTCATTAAACTCGCCTAACTCAAAAGCTATTAGGCGTAGAATGTCGAAACTTCATATTTTCGATAGCTGTAACATCTAGTTGTGCGCCTCCCCTTTTGGTTCCATTCGACTGGATAGTTTATCTACAGGACTGCCCAAAACATTCGAAATACATTACACTCAATGGGCCGAAATTCATTAAACTCGCATATCTCAAAAACTGTTAGGCGTTGAATGTTGAAACTTTATATTTAGGATTGTTGTAACATCTAGTTGTGCACCTCCCTTTTCGGTTCCATTCGACTGAATAGTTTATCTACAGGACCGCCCAAAAGATTCGAAATACATTACGCTCTATGGGCCGAAATTCATCAAAGCGTTTTTAGAGGTATTGGGCTATTTCAAACGACTCAGAAGTGATATATGCTGTAAAGAGTTAGAAAATGAATTTCTCCATTAAAAAAAGTGTCTTTATCATTTATAGTTCTGCTACAGGAACACTCAAAAGATTTCCAATACATTACGGTCAATAGCAATTTTAGGGGCATTCATCCATTTCAAGCACAATACCGTCCTACCACATAAGTTAGGTAATGGTCCGGCCACGGTCACGTGCCTCCCTCAAGAACTATGCCAAAAGTCGCCAAGCTTGGCGACTTTTGGTGTACGTGTGTGCATATTTAACTCTCAAATCTCAAAAACTATTATGAAATTTCATATATAAGAATGTTGTAACATCTAGTTGTGCATCTCGATTTTTGGTTCCAATCTACTGGACAGTTTATTTACTGGACCACCGAAAAGAATTTCAGTACCTTAATGTCTATGTACATCTTCATTATAATACAACTGTAGACAGTCATTGTTTGGTACATGCCCAAAATCTCGCCGTCTGTCCTCGACCTTGGCGAGTTTTGGCGAAATATCGCCAAATTTGGCGATAGTCAGTCAATTGGTCCATGCCCAAAGTATCGCCATTTGTCATCGTTCTTGGCGAGTTTTGGCGAAATATCGCCAAATTTGGCGATAATCTGTCAGTTTGGTTTATGCTTAAAATCTCGCCAAATGTCGTCGACATTGACGAGTTTCGCCGAAATATCGCCAAATTTGGCGCCAAAAATTATTTCCTATTTTGTATAACTCTAAAACTTTAACCCGTAGATTTTTTAACTTTGTATTTAGAACTATTGTAATATCTAACTGTTTTCAATATCTTTTTTGACTGCAATCGACTGAGAATTTATTTACATGGTGAGCCAAATGACTTTGAATACATTGAGGTGTATAGATGCATTCAATTCATTGAAAGTCTGTGGTCAATGACTGCTTTGGCTATCCCCAAAATATCGCTGACTATCTCAAATTTGTCGGCTTTTAGTGAAATATCGCCAAATAAAGTGTCAGAAGGAAATCTTTCAAATTGAACTCAGCTTGGCGATATCGAAATATTTGGCTAGAAATCGCTAAACCTTACTATTATTGATATTTTATCTCTTTCAAACAAATAAATTTAGAGGAAGTACGTCGAAAATATTTTTGATCTAATGGACGTGCAAGGAAGTCATGTGTTGGGCACATCAGATTTTTATTTTATATATAATGTAACTGACAACCTTAAAATATGCTTATTAGCAATAAAGCCCAAGTATGTACATTTTTCTTATTTAATATATTACTTTTTAAATCTCCACTACTTTGGTCTTGCATGAAAGAAAAATGTGTAATTTGCATAAAATAGCAATTTTATAAGAAACTTTATTTAACCTTTTCATATTTTTAGTTCGTTGAAAAAGATGGAAGTGGCATGCATATTAATTTATTTATTTAGTTTTTCAGATCATGGCAATCTTCCCCAACAGTTTGGGCACCCCTGGTTTATATTAAAAAAATCACAAGGTTAACCCTTAGCACTCCGCACATTGCCGAAACAAATGCCGGATGGCTTTGTAGCGGAGCCAAAGGAGTGCTAAAGGATAGACGTATGATGTAAAACGAATGCATTCACACATCGAACGTAGAGCGAAGTAATAATCTATACGTTTAATTTCAAAACACCAAATAAATGACAATTCTTAAAATACGAGGAGGAAAATAATATTTTTTCTTACCTTTTGCCATTTGTCGACTGATTTGATGCAGTGACCTTCCGAATTGAGAATTTCGGTCAACTCTAGCCATCTCTCCATTTTTTCTTTGGCTGAAAAATCATTGTTAATAATTCCTTTATTTAATTTGGGGTTATTTTCCATATATTTGATCATTTTTATTATTTGTAACTTGCTGTCTTTGGTACGTTGACACAACATGAATGCTTGGAAATTGGACAGGGTGTCTACCATCATGCAAAGGTCACGAAACTCACGGAAAAGTCAAGAATTGGTAAAAAGGTCACGAAAGTCAAGAAAAGGTCAAGAAATGAAGCACTAGGTCACGATTTTTCCATTTCATTCAAATTCTTAGTTCGCGATTTTCGTAACCAAATTTCCTAAACTTTTGTGCACCATTTTTACAGTTTTGCTGTTAAACGTACAGTTTACCACATAATTCTATCGATCTTTGTTGTAGAGATATTTAATTTTGAAATCAGGGATTATTCGCTGATCACCCTGTATATTAATAGTGTTAAATTTAAAAGTATCATTTTTCTTCATTCTATCAATATGATGCAGGGGTGCAGAAACTGTTTTTACTCTCAACATTTTCCTCAATCCATGTGCAAATTTCCCCAAAATTTTATGATATGTTTATAGACTTGCATAAGTTCTGTATTACCATAAGTGTAAAAATATTTGCAATATACAAGCTACATACATGTTTACTAAATAACAATTGGTCCAAGTTAAGAGAAAGCAAACTGCTGTTGAGAAAGTTGAAAAAAAAATCTCTTAAGAATAACCCGAAGAATTTTGTAATTCATTGTTAAAATCGAAATCATCTGCAAAATTTCCTCCAGATGGCTAAAATTTCTCCCTATCTTAGATTGTCGAATCGTACATATTCTGCATCCCTGGCACGAATGTATTTTTGATATTAGTGTTTCGTATTTGTTATGGTCAGGAAAAGGTCAAGAAAAAGTCAAGAAAAGGTCAAGAAATCAAGCTTACTTTATGTGGTAGACACCCTGTTGGAAATACGTTTTTTTCGAGATTTGCTGAAAATAAAACAACGTGCTGCAAATTTAGAAAATGTAAATAAACGACACAATGTTGCCAAAAAGAATTATAAAATGTTTTTGAATTTTCTGATTGGTTGACGTAAATCCCACCCACCGGAATGTGAAATAGTGGAAAATCACTTTCCACTGGGTTATTCCGATGAGCTCATGGTACGGATAATGCACACAGTGTAAACGAGTGCAGTAATAACTTAATTCTTTTCCACCTTCCTTAGCTCTAAACAACTTTTAAATGCTTTAAAATCGCAAATAATGCTTTATTTAAACTTAGCATGTAAGCACTTTGATGTAAACAATTATTCCTCCAGCAGACTCGGACATAGGCGAATCCGCCATGTTGTTGCGTCATGATCGGAGTCAGCAGGCACATGTACGCTGGAGTGATGTCATACAGCAATCTGATTGGCTACTGCTTATCGCCGCTTCACCACTCGACCGGAGTGAGCGTTTCCTCGTATCAGTCCATGGCAGAATTCTTTAAAAGTAGCGATCTTATGTGCCAGCTTTAGTTTCGAGTTTTGTTTTTAGTGTAGCACTATGCGGGTGTAATACAGTGAGCCAAGAAGGCTACCTCTGCCCAGAAAGGACATTACTTCTATTTTTAGCAATTTCTGATTTTTAGGAAAGTTTTTTTTTTTGGAATACTTCAATGAAGTTTAACGTTCTTACAAAATTTCAAGCATATATTAAGTAATCAATTACAAGGATGTGGACTTGGAACAATTGCATATTTAATCAAGATAAATATCCCCCGGCATCCAATAATCAAAGTGTCAACCTCCTGTTCAACTAATTGTACAGATTGTGCTGCTGCCATGTTCTCCCTTTGTTTTTGAATGAAAATTAGTAAGATAAATGATCTCTTTAATTACATCAATTAATAGTCAATTTACTGATAATTAAATTACCTGCCATTTTTTATAACTGTTATTGATATTGTTTTTTTTTTTTTGTTAATTGCAGGGATGAGTTTGAAAAAAAGCAAAAAGTCTGAAAAAATTCGTGAACGACATTTGAGCAATAAAAGTTTGAGAAAATGCATAAACAACATTCAAGTGATAATATTTATGAATTTCGCATACAACAAATATTGTAATTGCTACTGGTATTAAATCGATTCAATTTATATACATTATATGCCTTAATGAAAAAATAGCAAAAATTAGAAAAAAATTATTAACTTACACAGCATTAGTAGAAATTATGGTACTTATAAATACGACACACGACAGTAAAACATTTGTTTATTGAAATCAGTAAGTATGTATCGATATTTAAAATAAAAATCAGATATACAAGTATGCATCTGGATAAATGCATACTAAATTGAAATCTGGAATATAGAGTAAACACAAAAATGCATACTTATTTGTCAACACAATTTATTAATGCAGGATACCCAAAATCAATCGTAAAAAACCTTTTCAAAAAGAGAATCAAAAAACTGGAACAAATTAATAACTATCAAAATCCGAAACCAAAATTTACCAACACCAGTCCCTACTGCAGGGGAGCCGCTCTAAAAATTACAAATGAAGCAGCCAAGAAAAATATCAAAATTCCCATAAAACCTAATCAAAATACCTTCAAACTCATTCGCACTGATAAAGATACTATTACTCCTGATGAAACCGTCGGTATTTATAAAATAAACTTTACAGACAATAGTACTAATAAACCAGGCTGCTATATTGGTATAACGAAATGGAAAATCAAAGACCAAAAAAAGGAACACCACAATGACATTAAATTCAATAAAACCTACTACTGCCCTCGCAAAAATAGCCCAAGAACGCCCCATAGAAATCAACTTTAACAATAGCCAAAAACTCGCCAATTACAAAAATAGTTATTATGCCCTAAACATGGAGGCCTTACAGATTATAACCACAGATGGCGCTATAAATGATATGACGCATGCGCAGATAGATCCTGGGTGGAACGCTTTGCTGGTTGGTTGGTTGGTTAGTTGGCATTTAATGGCACAAGGTCCAGGAAAGACATACTGCGCCAGACTATGTGTATTTAGAATAAAATAACGCTTTCACGTAAAAGTTGTTGTATAAAACATGTAAAGCTAAAATCCGTAAGGTCTAAAACTGATAAAATCAGACTGTAGAAAGGTAAAAGTAGATAAAAATAAGCCAAAGACATCTGGATGGGGGCTCCCATCGTCGAAGGACTTGGACTGAAGAAGTTCAAAACAATTTTTGAACGAAACGCGTATCCTTTTTCCTTTTACTTCTTATGTGTGTTTTTTACAAAGTTTTTTAATTACTTTATCGTTTAACACCAGTATTTTGAGTGTTTTTTCATATGAGATATGATTAGTAAAAGTCAGTTTCTTATCAACTGTACCCCCAAAAATTTAGTAGAGTCACGTATTTCTATTTTTGAGCGGCCCACATAGAGCTCAGGGTCGGGCAAAACTTTTAAAATGGGTTGTTTTAACATTGTAAGAACAGGGAAAAAGTGGGAACTACAAATAAGAACTTTTTAAGCGGGAAAAGGTCTTAAGCGGGCTTTATTGTATTTGATGCAGATCAATTTTTTTTTTTTTTTTACTCTCAACCCCTAAAACTATTTCACTAGAAAACAAACCAGGATTTTACGGATTAGATATGAATTAATTGTAAATGAGGAAAATGAATATAGTTATTATGATAGACAGTGACAATGAAAATCAACACACAAATTTCTCACATACAGATCAACTAATAGTTACTTAAATTGAATGTATAGAACAAGAAGCAACACAAGCCTATCGACACATGGATTATAACACATTTTCAATTTTATTATTATGCCTTTGAGAAATCGGAAAATTTTCAAGTAATCATTTAAGTGACTGTGATGCAGTGAAACACATATTCATAATTAATTTTCATACAGTTAATCACACATTTATAGTTACTTCCGATTTCCCTTTACCTATTATAAGTTTAATACTCTTTGTCATTTTTAAATCTCCCATCTATACATAACACTACTTTACTGTTTCTTAAATTACTTTGGTTTTAGCCTTTTCAATACATTTAGTTGGTGCCTTTAGTCTGAGAATTGATTTAGTTTTTCCTCGCTCCCATGGAGTTTTAATAATTTTGCCTCGGTTACATTTTATCTCTATTGATTCCCCCTGTGGCATGTCACATTTAAATTTTACTATACACATATAAGGCCCAATGCTTCTTTTCATTTTTAGGATCTAGCAATTTATTTGGCAGCCGTCCATTATAACGCTCTGCTCTATCGCCAGGTTGGCCATAACAGATTATCCAGGCATGAAAGGAATCCCCCATTACCCCTCCCCTCTCGAGAGGCCTGTGTATGAGTGCTACATCAAATTATGTTTTAATAATTTGAACAGACACTATTTTTCAGTGTACCACCTCTGAAATAGGAGCAAGTTGCAATTATTTATACCGAAGAATACTATAATTTTATTTAAATTAAATTATAGTCCAAAAAATGTAAACCATCCAGTGAAAGCAGCTTTTATTTTTTTCAAAAGATTTTACTAACAAATACGATTACCTGTAACGAATTATAACTAAGCTGTCCTATTTTTAAAATAAATCAATATTTAAATTAATCTATTTTTAAAACACATGAAATGAGTTTTTTTTTTTTTTTCTGCTTTAGAAATATCATGGATATTCTAAATTTTTTTCTCAAAGCAAAAGACTGAAGACAAGAATAATGAATCCTGCAAAAAGTTTGTGAAGTCCATACAAGCTGAAGAAATTTCTCCCATTCCTGAACCAGAATGTTCTAATAGAAGAGATTTTATTTCAGCAGCAAAGATGATGCGTGCTTAAATACTTCTCATGGTACTGATTTGGGAAAATACTTAGAGAATTTAAGTGGCATCCCTGATGAAGTAAAGCAGACCCTTCTTGAACATTCGTTCCTCAAAGAGTATGACTTTAAGAAAGATTCAACAAATAATCGTTCATTTCAATATGCTTGGCTTGACCAATACTTTCCTTGGCTTAGCTGCTCCCCCATGCTTAAAGGAGCACTGTGCAAGTTTTGCGTTTTATTCCCCCAACCAGTGTGCCGAGGACTGCAAGGTGCATTCATAAGTAGGGTATGTACTAAATATCATGATTTTCATACCAGCACTAAAAATCACATTGCTTCAGCATGGCATAAGCATGCTCACATTGATGCAATGAATTTCTTAAATTAGAAAGAAACCTGAGCTTGCAATCCGATGCCAGCTAAATGCATGAGTTCTCAAGAAAGTCGTGGAGAATCGGAAAAAGCTCTTTCCCATCCTGTCATTAATTCTCTTCTACAGTACGCATTATATTGCCCTCCGAGGAAAGCAAAGTAATTCTGGTAATGCGAATAACCTCTTCCTGTTTAGAATAGAAGCTGGAGATGAAGTGCTATGTGCCCACCTAGAAACTTCTTCGGGAAATGCCCGCTACACTTCTGTACAAATTGAGCACGAGCTCAGAAAAATATCAGAAGAGTGCATCTGGCAAAAAACTGTCAACGGCATTAATAATTCTGTTGCATTTCCATTCCAGCAGATGAGACTGCTGATATTGCTGGGAAAAAACAGTTATTCATTTGTGCACGTTTTGCTGACAACAAAGGGATGATTAAAGAAGAATTTCTAGGCTTTTTGGTCCTAGAGGAATTTGATGCAAAATCTTTGCTCATTCCATCACAGAAAAGTGTTCTCAAATAGGACTAAACATGGAAGACCTCATAGGACAAGGCTATGACGGATGTTCTGTGATGGCAAAAAAAGAGGGTGGCGTGCAAGCCATCATGAACGTGGTCAAGGCAAGACAAATTACCCAAAGGCAGCATAACCACCAAAGGCAAGACAAACATATGTACCCAAAGGCAACATACTTTCACTGTGCATCACATAAACTAAATTTAGTGATCTCAACGCTGTACCCGCAATAGGAAATGTTGTGGATACAGTCAAAGCAGTCATAAAATTTTTCTGAGAATCCCCCAAATGACGTGGGCTAATTCCAAATGTCCCAATATTGTGCAAGACTCAATGGAAAATATATTAGAGTCTTAACAGAAAATTTATGGGAAACTCTGTGATATTTCTTTGCAGAGTGGCAAATCAAGCCAAGATGCTTACCAGCTCATGATTGCAGTTAGCAACCCAAATTTTATTTGCAGTGTCTCATTAATATCCAAATACTCGGCTATGTTGGAATCCATTACGGAGATGCTTCAAGCAGTTCAAATTGATTTGAACAAAGCTGGTGAGCATGTCAGAAATATATCAGAAATACTGTCTTAACATTGAGAAAAAGCGTTTGATCATTTTTCTCCTCTATTTTCTAAGATGACTGATCTTGCACAGGAATTAGGCATTGAGCTTCAATTGCCTCGAATTTGTTCATGACAAACAAACAGAGTAAATATGGGTGGTGCTACTGTAGAAGAATATTACCGGCAGTCAATTTATATTCCATATTTGGATTCTATAATATCTTCATTGAACTGCCGGTTTTCCAAAGATAATTCAGTTCATTATGATCTGTTTGTGTTAGACCCAGAAAAGATGGCAGCACTTTCGCGGGACGAATACCCTGTACCTTCTTTAACTGTGAAATTATATTGTGGTGTTCCAAATAGGAACAACACTACAGCAACAGCCTGTAAAGTTGTATTGAGATTGAGAATATAATACGGATATTGATTATTTATTAAAAGGGCAATGCCACCGGAGGCCCTTTCCCCAAGCTCATAGTCTTTTCTAAGGATGGTATAATTAAGAATTTGTGTTTGTTTATTGGTTTTCAGATAAGTTTCCTGAAGGGCAAGACATGCAGGGTTATAGTCATAAATTAGGGTTTTGAGGTCATCAATTTTATTGTGAAAACCGTGGCAGTTCCAAGAAAGCAGCAGAGCCATGATCAAGTGATGTTAGGGATGATTGAGAGCTTGCTTTTAGTCCCCGTAGGGGTAAGTGGGATGTCATCATCATCCATGATATTGTCGGAAATGTCAGAGTCGGTAGGATCTAAATGCAGTATTGAGTCATCAATGGGCTTTTGTGGAAGGATCTTTTTAAGTCTAGACTTACTGTATTTTGCCTTATAGGCTGCAGTTTTTTTGATTAGAGGTCTATTTTGAGTTGAGTAGTTGCTTTCAGATTTCTTCTTTGATGTGCTTTTTTGTTGAGCTATGGAAGAATTATTTTGGGTAGAGGTTGAGTGTTTAGTTTTAGTATTGGAAGTAGGTATAGAGACGGGCACAGATTTTGGTGGCTCAGTTTGTATGGCAATTGATTTAACAGATTTGACTACTGCAGCGTAAGACTGACCGGGTTTGGGTGTACGGGAGTTCATTACTTTACGGGCTTCTGGATATGACAGTCCTTGGGTGGCACACAAGGACTGGATTTCTTTTTCAAACGACCATTTCGGGCATGAGCGGGAATATGAAGGATGATCTTGTTTGCAGTTCACACATTTGGGTGGATTAGAGCAGGTTTCACTGTCGTGGCCGGAGGTCCCACAACGAGCACAGGTTAGGGAACCACGACAGGAAGGTTTGGTATGGCCGAACTTTTGACATTGAAAGCATAGAGTAGGATTGGGTATGTAGGGTCTAACGGCACATGAGAGGTATTCTGCTTTGATATGGGAAGGCCCCTCAGGGGGAAGACCTACTCTAGGTCTTTACGGGTGTCGCAATCCCGGGGCCCCAGCGATCTTTCGCTCCTCTTTGTTCTACCCTCTTCTCCTCTTAGCTGTCTCCTTCCATTTCCCCCTCAGTGTAGTTTCCTCTTTGGAGGTGAGGGCCCCCCCTTAGAAACTGCGGTCGCCCTGTGCCGTCAGCTTCTATCGGCGGAAAACTACCCACGTGTTTGCCGTGCGTGGAGACCCGTGTCCCCGGAAATGGGGATCCTGGTAATTGAGGGGTTTTTTCTCCAACACATTGCTTTGGCCTCGGCTTCGGGTAAACGGGAGGTGCACAGCGTTCCCCTGTGTATCAACCGGCTGGTGGTACTGACTTCGGTCAACTGCTAGGGATCAAGCAAACGGATATCTACTGGGCACGTCGTAAAGGGTGGACGCTGCCTAAGGGATGTACTGTGCGCGTATAGACCCGACTAGCACTGGTGCACGAATGTGCATCCCCTTGTTGGGCTCCGTGGTGGGTGGTGCGGTCGGGTTCGAATTTCCAATCCCCAATATGGATTCGACACTTTCTTTATCTAACGTCAACGTTCCGAACTCTCTTACTGAGGGAGCTATTACCGCAAAATTCTTTCTCATAAAATGTCAGGACGGAAACTTTAACCAAACATCCCCTTTTTTAATCCATAAAACCATAATTTCTAATGTTGGAGAAGTTGCAAAAATTAAAAAAATACGCTCTGGCGACATCTTAATAGAAGTAACAAATAACAAACAGGCAAACAATATTATGCAATTAAAAACTATCGGCCTAAAACCAGTCACTGTATTACCCCATAGGACACTTAATTCATCAAGAGGCGTCATATCCGAACCTGACCTATTACACTGCTCCGAGGCTGAAATCCTTGAAAATCTAAAATCCCAAAATGTTTGTGCAGTTCGCAGAATCTCTATCCGACGCAATAACCAAACACTGGACACCAAACATATAATTCTGACTTTCCAATCACCTAAACTTCCTTCCCATATCAAAGCAGGATACCTCTTATGTGCCGTTAGACCCTACATACCCAATCCTACTCGATGCTTTCAATGTCAAAAGTTCGGCCATACCAAACCTTCCTGTCGTGGTTCCCCAACCTGTGCTCGTTGTGGGACCTCCGGCCATGACAGTGAAACCTGCTCTAATCCACCCAAATGTGTGAACTGCAAACAAGATCATCCTTCATATTCCTGCTCATGCCCAAAATGGTCGTTTGAAAAAGAAATCCAGTCCTTGCGTGCCACCCAAGGACTGTCATATCCTGAAGCCCGTAAAGTAATGAACTCCCGTACACCCAAACCCGGTCAGTCTTATGCTGCAGTAGTCAAATCTGTTAAATCAATTGCCATACAAACTGAGCCACCAAAATCTGTGCCCGTCTCTATACCTACTTCCACTACTAAAACTAAACACTCAACCTCTACCCAAAATAACTCTTCCATAGCTCTACAAAAAAGCACATCAAAGAAGAAGTCTGAAATCAACAACTCCACTCAAAATAGACCTCTAATCAAAAAAACTGCAGCCTATAAGGCAAAATACAGTAAGTCCAGACTTAAAAAGATCCTTCCACAAAAGCCCATTGATGACTCAATACTGCATTTAGATCCTACCGATTCTGACATTTCCGACAATATCATGGATGATGATGACATCCCTAGTACCCCACTTACACCTACGGGGACTAAAAGCAAGCTCTCAATCATCCCTAACATCACTTGATCATGGCTCTGCTGCTTTCTTGGAACTGCCACGGTTTTCACAATAAAATTGATGACCTCAAAACCCTAATTTATGACTATAACCCTGCCTGTCTTGCCCTTCAGGAAACTTACCTGAAAACCAATAAACAATCACAAATTCTTAATTATACCATCCTTAGAAAAGATTATGAGCTCGGGGAAAGGGCCTCCGGTGGAGTTGCCCTTTTAATAAATAATCAATATCCGTATTATATTCTCAATCTCAATACTACTTTACAGGCTGTTGCCGCTCAGATCCATCTCAAACATCTTACTACTATCTGCAGTATTTATCTTCCCCCGAATGAAACCATCTGCCAAACCTCTCTCAATAGTCTTATCCAACAACTTCATCCCCCTTTTATCCTCCTGGGGGACATGAACGGTCATAGCCCCGTATGGGGCAGCACAGACATAAACAATAGAGGTCAACTTATTGAACAGCTGCTAACAGACTTTTCTCTTTGCGTCATGAATAACGGGATAATACCTATTTCCACTACCCTACTAAATCCTTCCATGCCATAGACCTAGCTATTTGTTCTCCATCTATCCTCCCACTATATAACTTTTCAGTCTCCAGTGACTTACATAACAGTGATCACTTTCCGATTTTTCTTTCACCACTTTACTACAATCCGAAAGGCACCTTTACCACCCCTAGGTACATTTATGATAAGGCAGATTGGCCTACCTTTACAGAACTATCCAAAATCACCTCAAACATCCTTGAAGGCACTATTGAAGAGGTCGTGGATAAAGTCACTTCAGTCATTATTAAAGCAGCTGATGCCAATATTCCAAAATCGGGCATGACACTTCGGCGCAATAAAAAACCGTGGTGGAATGAAACCTGTACACTAGCAAAAAAACAGCAGCAGAAAGCATGGAGTGTTTTTCGGCGGTACCCTACCACCGAAAACCTCGTCCTTTTTAAAAAAGCAAAAGCTTATGCCAGGAGAATAAGGCGGCAATCTCAAAAGCAATCTTGGGTGAAATACGTCTCTAGCATAACACCCACCACTACTAGTAAGGAGCTATGGTTGAAAACAAAAAGAGCCATGGGAATCTATAATAACCCTTCAATAACCTGTCTGTCCATTAATAATAATATAATATCTGATACAAAAGAAATAGCAAATAACATAGGTCAAACTCTTGCTTCTATATCCTGCAGTACTTCCTTCTCAAACCCTTTTTTCTCCTTCAAACAACAATGTGAACGAAAAAAAATAAAATTTAAAACCTCCTCCCACTTTCCCTACAATAGTGATTTTACTATCAACGAACTCACCAAATACCTACGGCAATCCTCCAATACTTCTCCTGGTCCTGATAGCATTACTTATGAAATGCTGAAACACCTATCCTATGACTCTTTACTAAACCTCTTAAAACTTTACAATAGAATCTGGAACGAACAAACTTTTCCCTCTGCCTGGAGCAATGCAATAGTTATTCCCTTCCCAAAACCTGGAAAAGATACTTCTAATCCTAGTAACTACCGTCCCATAGCCCTTACTAGTTGTCTTTGTAAGTTAATGGAAAAAATAGTTAATGCCCGCCTTGTTTACATTTTAGAAACTGGGGACCATATACATCCCTTTCAGAGCGGTTTCCGCAAAGGCAGATCTACTATAGACAACATTTTAAATTTAGAGACACAAATCCGCAATGCTTTCCTCAGGAAGAATCACTTAGTGTCAGTGTTCTTCGATATAGAAAAAGCATACGACCGAACGTGGAGATACGGCATCCTTCAAGATCTCTATAATATAGGCTTTCGAGGCAATCTTCCAATTTTTATAAAAAATTTCCTATCGCTCAGAAACTTCCGTGTAAGGGTCAACGGCACTTTGTCTGACAATTTCGCTCAAGAAGAGGGTGTTCCCCAGGGCTCTGTCCTTAGTGTCACCCTCTTCTCTATTAAAATCAATAATATTCTTAATCAACTGCCTCCGCCTGTCAACGGTAGCCTATATGTAGACGATCTCCAAATATCTTGCCAGGGCAAAGACATGCGCCTCATCGAACGGCAGCTTCAAAGTACCATCAATCGTATTCTGAAATGGTGTGACATCAACGGTTTTACCATATCTGCCGAAAAAACAGTGTGTACGCACTTCTGCCGAAAGCGTGGGATCCACCCTGATCCAGAACTTTACCTGGGCCATACTAATATTGTTCAGAAGGATTTTGTAAAATTTTTAGGAGTAACATTTGACAAAAAACTTACGTTTGCCAAACATATTTCTGACATTCGCAGCGCATGTGAGAAAAAACTTAACATTTTAAAGGTCTTAACTAACACCTCTTGGGGGGCAGACCGTGATGCTCTCCTGCGGATCTACCGTGCTGTTATCCGTTCAAAATTGGACTATGCATGCTGTGCGTACGGCTCAACATGCAAATCAGCATTAAAAAAACTTGACACTGTGCATCATACTGCACTACGCATTTGTTCCGGTGCTTTTAGAACTTCACCTGTACATAGTCTTTATGTCACCTGTCATGAGCCATCTCTCACCCTCATACGTCATCAGCTATCATTAAATACTTATTTCTGCATTCTTTCTCATCCCTCACATCCATTAAAGAACTCTTTTATAGATACTCATCTCGACCGTCTTTATGCGAATCGTCCCATCTGCACTCCTCCCTTTGGGCTAAGGGTTCGTAGGGGTCTTGTCGGTACCCAATTGGAGGATGTAAATGTCTCTACATGCTCTTTTCATGATATCCCACCGTGGCATACATTGCAGATATCCTACCTACAACCTTTCGAAGGCTTTGCGAAACAGGACACTGATCCTAAAATCTACCAACAGTTGTTCTCTGCCCACAACAACAAATATGAAAAATATGAACAACTATACACTGATGGCTCCAAAAGTGGAAATCACGTTGGCTTTGCCTTTGTGGCTAATAATCATACCTGTAGCTATACTCTACCTCCATTTTGCTCCATCTTCACCGCCGAATTACTTGCCATATATGAAAGCCTTCTGTACATCCCGCGAACAAACACAAAGAATTTTATCATCTACTCTGACTCACTTAGTGTTCTGGAAAATCTGAAATCTGGCTCCCTAACACATAACTATATGCACAAAGTTTCACACAAGTATGCCCAACTTATAAACCGAGGGTACAGTATTCTCCTCTGTTGGGTCCCCAGTCACATCGGGATCCCGGGTAATGAGAAAGCGGACACGCTGGCGAAGCATGCGACCCTCCCGTACACCGGCAATCCATCCTACAGCGACATAAAGTCCAGTATCTCCAGCATTGTAAAAGGCATATGGGTCGATAAATGGGGCAATGAAACGGGGAACAAACTTCGTTCTATTCGCCCAACTCTCTCACACTGGTCATCTCATCCCTATCGCAGGCTAGATGTCATCTTAACACGTCTCCGCATTGGTCATACGCGGCTTACACATAAGCACTTACTCCTGGGTGAACCTGCCCCGGAGTGCCACCATTGCCATACCAACCTTACCATTAGTCATGTTTTAACTTCATGCACTGCTTTTAATAATTTTTACACAATATTTTTTAACTGTTCTCATCCTAAACTTGACGATATATTGGGTGAAACCCCTCACCGTAATTTGTTTGCATTTCTTCGACGTATCAATATTCTTTACTCAGTGTAAAGTGTACACTTTTCTCTGACTGGTATCTGGATGGGAGCCCCCATCCAGATGTCCTTTTTACCTTGTCCATTTTACCTCCTTTTTACCTCTCTACAGTTCGCTTTTACTGATTTTAGACCTCAAAGTTTTTAGCTTTACATGTTTTATGCAACACGTTTTACTTGAAAACTTTGTTTTACTATATATACACATAGTCTGGCACAGCATGTCCTTTCTGGACCTTGTGCCATTAAACCCCAACCAACCAACCAACCAACCAATTGATATGGGAAGGAAGTTTAGGTGATTGCAAAATCAGAATTATATGTTTGGTGTCCAGTGTTTGGTTATTGCGTCGGATAGAGATTCTGCGAACGGCACAAACATTTTGGGATCTGAGATTTTCAAGGATTTCAGCCTCGGAGCAGTGTAATAGGTCAGGTTCGGATATGATGCCTCTTGATGAATTGAGTGTCCTATGAGGTGATACAGTGACAGGTTTAAGGCCGATAGTTTTTAATTGCATAATACTGTTTGCCTGTTTGTTATTAGTTACTTCTATTAAGATGTCGCCAGAGCGTATTTTTTTTATTATAGCAACTTCTCCAACATTAGCAAGTATAGTTTTATGGATTAGAAACGGGGATGTTTGGTTAAAGTTTCCGTCCTGACATTTTACGAGAAAAAATTTTGCAGTAATAGCTCCCTCAGTGAGAGTGTTCGGAACGTTGACATTAGATAAGGAAAGTGTCGAATCCATATTGGGTATTGGAAATTCGGACCCGACCGCACCGCCCACCACGGAGCCCAACAAGGGGATGCATGTACATGCACCAGTGCTAGTCGGGTCTATACGCGCACAGTACATCCCTTAAGCAGCATCCACCCTTAACGATGTGCCCAGTAGATGTCCGTTTGCTTGAACCCTAGCAGTTGGCTGAACCAGTACCACCAGCCGATTGATACACAGGGGAACGCTGTGTACCTCCCGTTTACCCGAAGCCGAGGCTAAAGCAATGTGTTGGAGAAAGTACCCCTCAATTACCAGGATCCCCATTTCCGGGGACACGGGTCTCCACGCACGGCAAACACGTGGGCAGTTTAACCGCCAATAGAAGCTGACGGCACAGAGCGACCGCAGCTTCTAAAGGGGGGCCCTCACCTCCAAGGAGGAAACTACGCCGAGGGTGAAAGTGAAGGATAAAGCTAAGAAGAGGGGAGGGTAGAGGAAAGAGAAGCGAAGGATCGCTGGGGCCCTGGGATTGCGACATCCGTAAAGACCTAAAGTAGGTCTTCCCCCTGAGGGGAATTATATGTTGGGAGAAGTGATGGAGAACAGATAGCAAGGTCTATTGCATGGAAAGTTTTAGTTGGATAGTGAAAGTAAGTATTGTCACCATTATTCATGCAGCAAAGGGAGAAGTCAGTGAGAAGTTGTTCGATTTGAAGGCCTCTATTGTTGGTGTCCTTGCTACAAGGGACTATGAGCATTCATGTCACCAAGGAGGATGAAAGGATGAGGAAGTTGCTGAATGAGACTATTGAGGGATATTTGGCTTATGGCTTCACTAGGAGGGAGGTATATACTGCAGACAGTTGTGAGTTGTTTTAATTGAATACGAGTGGCAACTGCTTGCAGATTTGTGTTAAGATTGACCATAGTGTGACCAACTATTGTTAATTATTAGGGCAACTCCACCTGTGGCCCTATCATTGAGCTCATTGTCCTTGCGAAGGATGGTGTAATTATGGATTTTAGTATGTCTATTGGTTTTGAGAAAGGTTTCCTGAAGGGCAAAGCAAGCGGGGTTATGATCATAAATCAGCGTTTTGAGGTCATTTTATTAAGGAAACCGTGGCAGTTCCAAGACAGCAGCAGAGCCATTATCATGTTGTGTTTGGGATGATGCTCATCTTGCTCCGAACCCCCGTAGGCTTGAGAGGGGTGCTAGGGATGTCGTCATCATCCATGGGAAGATCTGACATTTCAGAGTCAGAGGGGTCCAAATGTAGGATAGTATCATCTATAGGGCATTGTGGAGGAACGTGTTTGATTTTGGGTTTATTGTACTTTGATCTGTAGACCGAAGACTTTTTTATTTGTGGTCGGGTTGAGGTAACATTTTGAGAGTTTTTCTTTGATATATGTTTTTGTGGAGCCGTGGAGGATTTATTTTGATTAGAGATGGATTGTTTAGGTATTTGGGCTGTTGCAGAAGGAAAGGAGACAGGTACGGATTTTGGAAATTCAGTTTGAGTTGCTATTGTTTTAGTTGATTTTGTTGCAGCTGCATAAGATAAACCAGGTGTTGGTGTCCGGCTTTCTATTATCTTACGGGCTTCCGGATATGAGAGTCTTTGAGAGGCACGTAGGGACTGAATTTCTTTTTCAAATGCCCATTTCGGGCAAGATCTGGAGTATGATGTTCCTCTTTACAGTTTACACATTTTGGAGCTGCAGAGCAGGACTCACTGTCGTGGTCAGAAGCACCACAGCGAGCACAGGCAGGTGACCCACGACAGGAGGTTTTAGTATGGCCGAACTTTTGACACTGGAAGCAACGGATTGGATTTGGTACATATGGTCTCATGGGGCATAATAAATAGCCGGCTTTAATATGAGATGGAATAGTGGGTGACTGAAAAGTTAAGATGATATGTTTAGTTTTGATTATTGCGTCGAATAGTGATTCAACGAACGGCACTTACTTTGTCATCTGTTAGGTTTTCTAATATTTCAGCTTCAGAGCAGTGTAAAAGTTCGGGTTCCGACACGACTCCTCGTGAGATGTTTAAGGATGTATGAGGGGTCACTGTAACAGTTTTTAGGCCAAGGTTTTTTAGTTTCATTATTTTGCAAGCTTGTCTATTGTTGGATACTTCTACTAATAGTTCTCCAGATCTTAATTTTTTAACTTTTTTTACTTCTCCTACATTGTCGGTGATACATTTATGTACTAAAAAAGGGGATGTTTCATTAAAATTACCTTCAACATAGTGTACGATGAAGAATCGAGCGTTCATGTGTACTAATTGTGAATCAATGTTTTCACTACAAGTTGACAGCGGAGCATTGACGATAGACGAAGAATTTTTCATATCCATGTTGGGGAAAATTGAGATTCGGACCCGACCGCACCACCCACCACGGAGCCAACGAGGGGATGTGCATTTGCACACCAGTGCTAGTCGGGTCTATACGCTCACAGTACATCCCTTAGGCAGCATCCACCCTTAACGACGTGCCCAGTAGATGTCCGATTGCTTGATCGCTAGCAGTTGATCGAAATCAGTACCACCAGCCGATTGATACACAGGGGAACGCTGTGTACCTCCCGTTTACCCGAAGCCGAGGCCAAAGCAATGTGTTGGAGAAAAGACCCCTCAATTACCAGGATCCCCATTTCTGGGGACACAGGTCTCCACGCACGGCAAACGCGTGGGTAGTTTTCCGCTAATAGAAGCTGACGGCACAGAGTGGCTGCAGCTTCTAAAGGGGGGCCCTCACCTCCAAAGAGGAAACTACGCCGAGGGGGAAAGTGAAGGATAAAGCTAAGGAGAAGGGAGGGTAGAGGAAAGAGAAGCGAAGGATCGCTGGGGCTTCGGAATTGCAACACCCGTGAAAACCTAAAGAAGGTCTTCCCCCTGAGGGGTCTTACTTTTTGGAGGCTGTTAATTATTTATTTTGTTTGGCAGTGTAAAGTGTTCTCTCTTTTGTTACCTCTTTTTTTGGTGATTAAATTTTCTCTTCAACGGCCGTTTTTTCATCTTCAGGGTATTTATAATATAGTGGCTGTACTTCATACCTCCCTTTTCATTAAAGTTGTTTTGATGGGATTTCTTTTTTAAACTAATTTTTCGTAACTTCCCGTAATCCGACTTTTTCTTTATTTTATTACTTTATTTCTCCTGTTAGGCGTCTCCCTGAAATTTTTCCATCTTTTAAAGTTTTTTATGTTTTGCCTGCTATTTCACACTATTGCATCACATTCTGTGCCTGTTGCATCAGATCTCTGAGATGACGCTAATCTTTCCCGCGCTTTTCCTCCGAAATTGTTCTAGAACCTTCTTCCCCCCCCCCCCCAGGTCAGACTATCCCGTAATGACTCTGTGGACACTCTCAGCTCTGATTGGCTGAAGGTAGCGGTTCCGGAGTGAGGATGAGAGGCAAGCGCGCGATTTTTCGGTAGTTACGCTTGGACGTGCAAACAATGCAGTAGTGAAATTTTTAGCTCTTGTGAGCGAAAGTTTGTTCTTGGTCACCCAGGCTTGGGGTGATGCAAGACGGTTGCTGTCGATGTTCCTTTAAGCAACGAGTTTTCACCTCATCTATTCTACTTTGATGGCTCCACATTAATTTCTATATTTAGGGTGAAAGAACACCCCAATGCCAGCCTCGATGCCTATCGACAGTGATGTTGAATTAGCAGACGCCACCTGATTGCCCCATCGACGGAGACGTTGAAATAGTATGTTCAATCCCCACCTACCATCTGGAGCATGAGACCCTAAGCACAAGCAGAATTTGGAGCATGGAATTGCCGTTCCAGCACTTGTGTTGACGGTGACGTCTAGATGCCATCCTATTGCCTACCCCCTGATGGTTCTCCTGTGTGCTTAAAAATGGTGAGGTACCTTTATTCTTTTTTAATTTGCATATCAGCAAGTGTCCCCAGCCGTCATCTTCAAAACATAATTTTCTTTTATATTTAAATTTTTGGTTTGCAACATGGGTACCCAGGGGTTATAATTTGATTTTTCTTCCATATGAATTGATTGTCAGGTTTAATTGTGCAGTGCAAAAAATCGTGGTAATTTGATTATAACATATGCAATTGATTTAAAACCTGCTTTGTGACCTAATTTGAATGCTGCCTAACTAAGAGTAAAATTTCTTTATTTTGTCATTTCTGTAAAATTGATAAATGCTGTTGAGTGATTCTTAATATTTAGTGAAGATCATGGTACTGCTTGATGTGTTTAAAAATTTTTATTTATGTTTAATATGTTAATTGATAATAAATTAAGTTTCAATCCAATCCTTTAGATCTCATTTCGTCAACACCAAAAAAAAAAAAAAAAAAAAAAAAAAAAACACAAGGGAGGCAAGCAAAATCTTGGGTTATTCATTCTTAAACACAATGCCATTCTAATTATTGCTTTTTTCTGTGAAAATTAAGTCGTGGTGTTCCAAATTGGAACCACACCACAATGACAAATGACAGCTACTCTGTGACAGCTGCACACGACAAGAAGGGAGCTTTGGAAACATGACCGCGAGAAAAGGAATTTGCCTGTGAGAGAAAGATTTTTACCTAGCATATTCAATAAAAAAAGACCTGCGACCTAAAAAGACCTGCAGCGAAGCACTGGCTGCCCAAGTCAAAACAAAAGAAGAATGCCTGAAAGAAGAGCATAGCCTAACAATGAAGATGAAACAAGAGGCTCATCAGCTAGACATGGAACTGAAAAAGAGAGATAGAATTTTGGAGTCTCGCAGTTGAAAAGTTAAAAAAAAAAATAAAGGTGTTGAGATTTATAATAATAAAATAAAATTTTCTTAAATAATCTTGCTTTATTACTTTTATTGCTCATTTCTATTTCAGTTAAAATGAAAGAAAAAGAAACCATGTAAATTTTAACTTTAAATGTATATCATTACTTTAAACACTAAACAGTACTTATACGATGAATATATTTTTTTTTAAATAGCTGGCTGAATTTGGCACATTTTCCCATCTAAGACATTTTAACCATTTTAGTAATGGTTAAAATTTCTTAGGTTAAATGGTTAAAATTACTTTTTCATATAATTTTGCAAAAGCAATGTTTGAAGTATTTGCATTTTTTTTTTAAATTTATTTATTTTATTTTTTTTTAATGTTGAGATAAGTGCTCACTTTACAGGCATTTAAAGAAAAAAAAAAAGAGCACAGTATGACCAATGTTTTACAATAGGTAGTAAAATCTACAGCTACATTATAATGCTTTATTATTACAGTAGACTCCCTCTTAACCAGATCTCTGTTGTAACTCATCGTATCTAGTTTTTAAAAAAAATACTAAAAATTGAAAAATTCTGACAGTGACTGACACCAACCTCAGTCATATCACAAATAAATAGAGCAAAAGCTCCGGAAAATCACAGAACACCAAGCAGTTGGAACAACGCTTCCTTCTGCAATGTGATGCTTGAAAAAGAACAAGGGCAAAACTGTGCAGTAGGTTGTCAAACTTTGTCTTCAGCAGAGAGGGGAAAAAAAGGTTTTTTTTTTTTTTTTTTTTTTTCCCTGCTAATGGTACATAAAACTTGCATAACAGTTTGAAGTTGTTATTATATAATGCAGTTCCATCAATTAATCATACAGATTTTTGATTATCTGCTTTAACCAGACTTTTGCTTAACCAGCTCACCCACAGTACCAATTAGGACAGTTAAGGGGTAGTCTACTGTATATGTATTACAGTTTCTAAATTTCTTGCGTAAATCAAAAATTTCATGAGTATTTCTGAATTGTCAATAGATATCATGGAAGTCTATGAATAGATATACCATAGGATAATTTAAATGAAAACTCCTCGTAATAAAATTACTGTGAAAATATGAACCGTATAGTGATGGGCATGACTTAATGAAACTTGTCGAATTATTTAATTATTAAATTCATTCTAGCTAATCAATTTTTAAAAATCCATACAAACACTCACCATATAGCACTTGAAATTTCAAATAGTATTAAATTTAAAAATTGCAAATAGTCTTCAAAATCTCGAATTGTATTTGAATTAAAAATCTTGAATACTATTTGAACAAAAAGTGTCAAACACTATTTGAATAAAGTGTAACCTGCTTAAAAATATTACCATTGATTCTTTGAAAATCTAAAATGATGACTGAAAACACTGTAGTTTAATTTTTTTTAAACTAAAAAACAATATTAGTGGGTCTGGATATTTTAGTTTTAATGTTAAAAAACACATCAATATGTGTGGCCCACTCGAGAATTACTATGCTACTGTGCCCCGATCGGATTGAGGGGAGACCTAGCATATCTTTTCAGGTGGCATTTTTCCCCGATTGCTTTTATCCGGCGGCATTCTAACCGGTGGCAATTTTTCCAGGTGGCGTGTTTTCCAGCGGCTTTTTACCAGTGGTGTTTTTTCCTACATTCAAATTCGATATCCCCATCCAATTCTAGCAGGCGGAATGAGGCTTCCTTTAGATAAAATTTTTCGGTTTCTCTAAAAACGGTACGAGTAAAAATAGACGAAGAAAGGAAATGGGATGCTTAGAAATCAACTTGTAGGGTATGCAATCTTTTACTGGTTAGCAAAAATTAGCATTAAATTAATAAATTGAGCAATCAAGAACTAAGATATAATTTGCATTTCTTTCATTTATGATAGATTTATGTAAGTTTTGACATTGTAATATCCTACCCATGCTTAATTTTTGTTGACCAATGTACTTACATATATGTATGTCTACATATTCATTCATTTTATAAATTATTTTAGCCTCTAATTTGTCACTGTATCTGCCTTCAACCTGACTGTGGATGCAAGTTTACAATATCCAAACAAAGGAACATTTGAGTAGCATTCATAGTGTTACATTTCAAGAGTTAGTATATGAATTTCGGGATATGGATAAATTTAATAAATGGAAGAACACATACGAAGAAATTGAAGTTGTTAATTTTGTAAGTGATAGAGTGGAAAAAATTTAATGGTGAAAATTATGCAAGCAACAGAACTGGCTCTAGAAGAGATTTTCCCAACATCACAAAAAAAAAGAACTAGTTCTGTTAAACTTGGGTAATTGCACTGCTACAATAAAAGTAGTTGAAAAAAAAAAAAAGGATGGGAACATTGTGTGTATAGTATGCTCAACTCATTACGGCCATAAAAAAGAAATTGGAAAGTTAAACTCAACACAAAATGAAAACAAATATTCTTAAAACTCTCTCAAAGAATTGGTGTTGATAATATTTTAAAGAACATTAGGGATGATCTTCTTGTTAAAGAAAAACCATCTACAATCCATCTGACATCAGAAGAGGACATTAAAAATATTAAAAGAGAGTATGGTTTATGTGGACCTCCACGACATCAAAATGATGTAATAAATGTTATCATTATTAATAAATGATTTTGAAGTGCAAGAAGACAATCCTGTCATGTTGCCTATAAATTTCAAAATGAAATAGCATAGAACTTCTGTCTAAGATGAAAAGGATGTGCTTTTTGTAATTCAGCATTCTATTCAAATGAAAATACTAAAGAGATTTGATGGTAACACTGTATTGACTCCACCCATGGTATACAAAGACATATGGATTTAATTTAAGTTATTAATGAGTATGAGGAAGGTTTCCAAGTGGGATTTTGTATTTGTAATTATGAGGATGCTCCAGCATTAAAATTGTTTTTTACAGTTTTGAAAGAAAAACTAGGTCAAATTTTAAATCCTGCTGTGTTCATGTCAGATGATGCTCCAGTTTATTACAATGCCTGGTGTAGTGTATTTGGTCATGTTGCAAACTACCTTGTGCTTGATATTGAAGTTTGTGCGATTAACGATGCAGTCATGCATAAAAGACAAACAGCTTCTATGCAATTTATACAAATCTATGGCTCTACTTTTAGATGAAACCGATGAAACTTTGTTCCATGATTTGTATGAAAATATGTTGGAACATTTTCAAAATCCAAATGTAGAGGAATTTAGGCAACATTTTGTAAAAACATATGGTCACAGAATGCAAGTATCAGCTTGTTTCAGAAAAAACCTTGGAATAAAAACAAATATGCATTTAGAGTAATTTCATCATATTTTTAAATACCATTTTCTTAAAGGAAAAACAAGCATTTGAATGAATACTTGTTTAGATAATACTTGTAAGACAAACCTGTTCAAAGAATGAGAAAAATTGAAAGGGGCAAATTAACTCACAAACTAAGATCGATGTCAGAGAGACACAAAAAGAGCTTACAGTAGACTTCCTTTTAATTATTGAAGAAAATGGTAACAATATTATTGCTAAGAGCTCCTCTTCTTATAAAAAATATTCAGTTAAGATAAATAGTGATGTTTGACAGTGCAAAGTAAATGTCATCAATGTGGCTATGGCATGCATGAAGTATTTTACAGTTGTGAGAATTACCAAATTAGGCATGAAATGTGTAAACACTGCCATTTAGTTGTGCAAAAGATTAAGTTGTTAAATGAATTTGAAGTTGAGAAAAATGTTTCTAAAACAGAAAATGAGCATGTAAAAAGCGTAATTGCAGAATGTGAACAGACAGAAGTCCAGGATTCTATTACTAAAGAGTTTCAAAAAGGACTTTGTTACACAGACTGAAGTTGTATCTATCCATGGTTTACTAAAAATGGATAAACCTAGTTTAAGTCAGTGTAATGCATTACTTAAAAGTATTTCAATGAATTTACCAAAATTGACAAAAACACTGAAGGTGATGTACTGATTAAAACTTTTTATATGTTGAAAAACATAAATGATTTTCTAATGGTTGGCAGTAGTAAGAGCACTACTTTACTGCCAGTTGGAAAATGCAAAGCAGTAAATATTCAAAAGCAAGTCTTTATTTACTACAAAAAAAGCTGGTCCTAAAAGGTATAAGCCCTTAAGAAAGCCATCCTTAAATGGTTGAATTACAAGAAGAAATACTGGCTCTATTTAAATTAGGATAAAACTATGAAGCATGAAATTGAACATTCTTATGCTGCAAAAGATAAAATAATTAGGCTGGTTAGTTTATGGTACAAGATCCAGAAAGGATAAGCTAGGGTAATAATAATACATACACTTAAATGTAACTAGTAAAAAGTATGGTTATGTAAAAGATACAAAATGCAAAACACTAAAACCAAGATAAAAGCAATTGACAGGGCCTGATTACCGCACCGTAAACTTGACCAATAACAGTAATAATACACCTTCTAATTCTAACATTACTTTCACAAATCCTGCAATCAATAACTTAAACTTCAATACAATACTATCTACTAATAACACTTACTTTCCCATAAAAAATGTCAATATTAAAAAGTCCTTTAAATATCCCCTACCCTTTGGTAGGAAAATATTTAACTATAACTTCTTTTCTAAAACGTATAACCCATCAGATACACCACCCTGTATATGCAATGACAATCACTATAGGAACTTCATCAATAAGGATTATGCACACATTATTAGTGGGACCTCGCTATCATAAAAGATATACAATTACAAAAAAAAAAAAAAAAAAAAAAAAAACATGCAGAAGGGCATTAAACACCGAATTCCATCAAAACACTCTCTAACTGGCATTGTAACTCAATTCACATATGATTTAGATTATTACATATATAATACTGCCTTAAAATACACTTCTTTTGAAGCCTTCACTACTTGGAAAGTGAAAGTACTTTCAATCTTTAAGCACAATATTGCTAAATATGTAAAATACAGATCTCCTGTCAATAGTCATTTTCATACTCAAATAGACTTTAAAAAGCAGCATTTCATAATTACTTATGTAGATAAATCCTCCAATATTTATGCCTTTATATGAAAACAGTTATATTACAACTTTCTAGCCTCTTCAATTGTAAATAACAGTATCTATTCCTCCACTAATCTTTCTACTGTAGTCTGTAATAAAAAAATTCTGGCTTTCTATAAACTTCTTAAACATACAACATAACAATCTATGCTATCCTTACATTGTACTAATCCCTAAATTTCATAAATCTCCTTTAAAGTTTCTAAGAGTTATAATAGGATGCAATACATATAGCAATATAGCAAGTAAACTTCTATTGAAGATATTGTCTGTTATGCATGAGGTGAGCGGAAAAAACGCCGCCGGAAAAAACGCCACCGGAAAAAACGCCGCCGGAAAAAACGCCACATGGAAAAAACGCCGCCGGAAAAAACGCCACATGGAAAAAACGCCGCCGGAAAAAACGCCACCCGGAAAAAACGCCGCCGGAAAAAACGCTACTTTTAATAGTAATCTACTTTTAATAGTTTTATGATGTAATACAGTCTTTATATGCTAATCGACGAGGCAAGGAGCGTAGCCAGAAAAATTTTTCCGGGGATTGTATGAGATATAATTTTGTATTGATAAACTTAATTTCTTACTGACGACGTAGGAAAGGGGGGGGCTTTGGAACCTAGAATTGGCTTGGGGACCCCGAAATTTTTTCGGGGGATTATATGAGATATAATTTTGTATTGATAAACTTAATTTCTTACTGACGACGTTGGAAAGGAGGGGGGCTTTGGGGCTCGAGCCCCCCTCCCCCCATACCTTTGTAGGATGATAGAAAATAATCATATATCGGTGTCTTTTTCAGCCTCCAGAATCCATAAAAACATACTAACCCCCCTCCCCCAAACCTCCAAATCTACTGAATTGCTACACGCTACTGCGCCCCTATCGGATTGAGGGGAGACCTAGGCTGAGCTATGGCTTATTATTACTGGTTTTCTTTTTATAAGGGCAAGAGTTTATTCTGATTCATGGTAATTTATCTTGTTAGCTCTTGGTTTTTAAATAAGAAATTTTAGAATAAGGAACATTTATAAGTATATATATTTATATATAAATATTTTTATTTTTGAAAATATTCAATTTAAACATTGGTACTCTTATTTTAAAGATGCCTTTTTAAAAACTAAATTATGGTATTAATAAGTCAAAAACAATTTTTAAAAAATCTTCTTTAAATTAAATGTTAGTGTAATTGTAATGTTTTTAAATAAATTTTTAAATGCTGAAAAAAAAAAAACAGCATCACTTTTTAAAGGAAACTGGTTTAAAATCATTTAAAACTCATTTCTTAAATGTAAAATATTAGTTATATATAACTGTGATTAAAATTAATAGTTAATTAGTTTTGTTAAAATTAGTTGGAAAAGTTTCAATAATACTTTCTAACTTTTGTAACTTTGTACCTTTGTAACAGTTTTTAAACATTAATTTGATCAGAAATAGAGCCTTTGCTAAAAAACCTGACTGAGAATCAAAGACGACCTTGTAAGAGAACGCGTCCGTTAAATATGTAGGGCCGTCTATCCTTTTGCTGGGTTGTGAGCATTCAAAACTGCATTATTTTGTTAAAACATGATCGATTCCGGTTCTTGTACTACAAAACAAACATACAAAATTTGCAAATCAAATTATTAATTTATAAGTTTTTTATCTAAATAATTGATTTACTTATTTATTGTATTATTTTCAAGACAAAGTACATATTCATTTAAAGATGGAGAACAATTCTTTGTAGTGTCACCGGATGTCGACACCCGTACTCATTTTTAGGGTATACTGTTTTTTTTTTTTTTTAAGTGTCAAACTCAGAGCCTGACAAAATCGAGGGCAGACGGGGCAGCTACCTTGGGTCCCCAGTGAAAGGAGAACACAAAATGAAAACGCCCCTGTCCTAAAGTAATGTAATATTTTTCAGGAGAGGCTACTTAAAAGAAAAAAAGTTAAAAGTGATTATTACTAAAATAAATTATTAATTATATCAATTATAATCAATCTTTGATTGCTATTGAATTATTTTCTTCCGAATTCTTTGATAACAATTTTTAAGTGAATAAAATTGAATAATATATTAAATTTTAACACATTTTAAGTACTGATTTGAGCATTCTAAGATTTTGCTTACAGAAATTTAGTGAATTCTTTTTCATACAGCAGCATTTCTTCCCAGAGTTTATATTACTTTGGTAGAATTATTTAGCCCGTCATTTAGAATTTCTGCAGTTAGCACATTTACAGATTCTGCAGAAGGGAAAGAAGTGTTTTATTCAATTTTTATTAGTTATAGAAAATCAATATTCGTAATGTTATCCTTATAAATGACTCACTGTAAATAATAATAATAAATAATAACAATAAAAAATAACAATAGATAATAATAATAATAATAATAATAATAATAATGAAAAAAAAGTTTTAAACTAGAAAATTTTTTAAAAATTTGAACTCGTTTAAAAATTTAAATTCTAAATCACATCCAATAAACTATTACCTTTTTAAAAGTTATTTAATGTTTCTTCCTATGAATAAAAATCAGATAGTTATTTTCTGGAAAATAAAAAGGAATAAAAGTGATACACTTTTTTACAAATAAAATAATTGGTATATTAATAACTTGTACAAATATTTATAAATTGCGTAGTCATTTCATAAATGAATTTTCAATTTATCTACACGAGAATGCTTTTCAAAGATTTATCGCTTTTTCGCCCTTTTTCTTTTGGGATTTTCGGAGTTTTAACATAGCCATAAGTAGTTGTGACATGATTCCAAAAAAAGAAGGGAAAAACAAAAAAGAAAGAAAAAAGCCTCTGCGTTTTGTTCTTTTTTGACCCCCAGGACATGTATATCTTACCTCTTTGTCTAATGGTCAAAACATTAGGGGTCGAATGCTATTTTTGGAATTCTCCTTTGACCTTCAACAAGTGTTCTCACTGTTCTGCAAAAGCGGAATTTTCGTTTAACCTTGAACAAGTGGTTCTGTTTGACGGATTATTGCAAGTTTGTCGAGGGGGGGGGCGGTTAGTTTGTCGGTGGGGGCGGTTAGTTAGAAGATTGACATATACGTCCAATAGGATCTTTTAATTTCTTTCTTCATTAATTTCTTTCTTCTCGGGGGGGGCGGTCGCCCCCTCCGCCCCCTTTAATCCGCCCGTGGTGGCGGTTGAGGAGGGAGGGGGTAATTCTTCAGTAAGAAAAGTCACTTCAGTAAGAAAAGTCAAAATTAATTTGATATGCCAAAAAAAAAACCCATTTAAACATGAAAAAAATAAACCCTTATCCCCCACCCCCAACCACACACGCACACCTATGTGTTAATTAAAATCCCTATTTAACAAGGATTTTATTTCTTTGAAATCTTAACACTTGTATGTCATCAGCGTACCTTAGTGGCGTAGCCAGGAATTTTTCATGGGGGGGGGGGCGTTACGACTACTGCAACTCACATATATGCATATTTGCTGTGATAAGGGAGTGAAGAATATACATTTTGTATGGCAAAAAATTCATCATGTGGGGGGGTGGTATGACCCCCCTATCCCCCCCCCCTTGGCTACGCTACTGGCGTACCTGAATGGTTTTTTGAGGGTCATACTCCCTAAAAGCTTCATTTACTGTTAAGTAATTGGAAATCTTTTTTTTTTTTTTTTTTTGTGTGTGTTAGCGGAAACCGAAATCTTTCTAGGAAAGTCTATACCCCTCCCCCCTTCCTTAACGCCTACCAAATTATACACAAATTGAATTATTCAATTAGACATGTGTCTTCCCCCATTTCTGGAAAACAAAGTACATTAAACCTCATAATTCAACTTCATACCTCCCCTTTTCTGCAAAAGAAAATAAATTTTTTCAAGTATTTAAATAAATTATTACACAAATATCTTTTTAGGTGGCGTTTTTTCCGGCGGCGTTTTATCCGGCGGCGTTTTTTCCAGGTGGCGTTTTTTCCGGCGGCGTTTTTTCCAGGTGGCGTTTTTTCTGGCGGCGTTTTTTCCGGTGGCGTTTTTTCCGGCGGCGTTTTTTCCTACATTCTATGCATGAACATTATATAAAACGTAATGATTACCCTATATCTATAGGGAATAGTTATGATCTACGCAATGCAGTATGTAATATTACCTCTATATATACATATGATTTTTAAGATTTATTTAACAATATTCCTCTTGACGACCTTTACAACGTAATTAATGAATTCTTTGAAACTTGCGTTAAAAATATTAAGCAACTATCCCATGTTGATGTAACTTATTTCAATTGTCTTTCTAAATTTATTATCTATAATAATTATATTCTACATAACAATAAAATATATCTACAAATCATGGTATATAACAAGGTAGTTCAGCATCTAGCAGGGACCGCAGTGCTCCTTTTTTTCCTGTTTTTCCTTTTTTTTTCAATTGGCTCCTTTTTTCCTACTTTTTTCTTTAAATACAGTTTCCTCTCCTATTTTCAGCCTTTTCTTCCTTTTATTCCTTTTCCCCTCTCGCTTTCCCACAGTTCTCTTTCTTTGATTTTTTTTTTTTTTTTTTTTTTTTCCCCTTTCTTTCGGAAGGACGGCGCCGATAGTACGGCCAATCATAAATATCACTCGCGCGAAGAAGTCCAGCTTCCATAGGGATAATGTAAGAGCAGAAACGCGCGCATACGCGGCGTTGGCGGAGACCGTGTTGGTGAAAAAAACAGCTTTACAGGGCTCAAACGCAGATCCGAAACTATTTAAGTTAGCTGGGAGTTATTTCCCCCCCCCCTTCTTTAACGAAGAAACGCTGTTTAAAATTCTTCTAATCATAGTCAGATAATGTAGACGCATGCCGGACACGGATACATTCAAAGGTCTTGCAGATAGTTTTCCAGTAATTCCAGGTTTTTTTTTTTTTTTTTTTTTAATGGATAGTTACCTAAAATCTTTTTTAAGTCACTATCACCCAAGCAGAGCTCATTCTAGGCAGGGTCAGCGGACCACCGAGCCGACGATTAAAAATTAGACATTCTCTTTTGCCTGCGAAGTTTTTTGTATTTTTTAAATACCTACGGAAGCTTCGTTATCCCTTATATTTGTTCTCTTATTTGGTGGGGAGTAATTTACACAACTTTTATGCTAATAGAACTCCCCTCCCCACCGTACCAGTAGGCTGGCGCCAATGCAAATGCACGCCGCCCGTCTCTGTGGTGAAAAGGGGGAAGGAAATCAACTGTGTAAAAATTCATTCATCTACAATTTTTTTATTAATAGACCGATTTGTTTGAAATTTTGGGAATTACTTTTAAATGCAAAAATTGATTCAGTGTCCAAATTTTAAAAAGACATCTTAATTTGAACAAAAGTTAGAAATTTATTGTCGGAACTTTTTTTTTTTTTAACTTTAGTGGTTTTCTTTCAGAGCTAGACTGGGGGAGAAAGATGAGGTTGAGGTTCTTATCTCCTTTCAGGCTGTTTCAAAACTGCCACTTATATAGGTGACCAGCTGATTGTTAAAATCAACAGAAGAACACTTATAATGGCTGCAGATAATCCTGAAAAAAATTTTAGCTATTGTCCATTTTCAAAAAAATTAATAAATTCCTAGAATTTGTAGTGGAATATGTATTGAATAACTGGAATAGATATTTATACCATTATATGGTAATTTTGAACAGAAGTGTTATTACTAATTTCATGCATTAACTATATTTTAATTGTTTGTACTCAGGGCCGGCCCTAACAGTTTTGCCGCCCCGGACAAAAATATAAAATGCCGCCCCCCACAGTAAAATTACTAGTAAAAGAAATAAATTGTTCACAGATACTGTTTTCATACCTATAAAATTGGAATAGCTCTTTAAACATAACACAGCATAAGAAAAACTATATTTATTAAAAACCACACATTAAGCTAAAAATCAAAAGAAAGAGAGAAAAATAAAGTTTTTTTTTTCTGACTTTTAATTCCGCAAAATTCCTGACTTTTTCTCTTATCAATTTTTGTACTAATTCATGTTCGATAGCCAATGTAGTTAAATTATTTAACCTACCTGGAAGAGTTGTGGAACATAAGAAATTTTTAGTTAACTTTAATTTCTCTGCACTTGCCACAATTATCTGCAAAGAAAGCGAAATTCTCGAAGCAATAGCAAGATGTGGTGTAAAATCTATAGTTAAAATTAGCTTTAAATTTTCAACTGGGCTTTCCTTTTTAACTAATAAGGCCGTAACTGACACTATTTCATTTACTAGATCAAGCACGTTTATAATCCCCGATTCCCCATCGGTCAGTATTAACTCCAATTGTTAGCACGGTTACACTGTGTTACAATGTTTAATTAGCACTTTTTAGGAGTGTCTTAACTCAGTTATGCCGTGCAAAAATTTAAAATAATTACATTGGGTACTTATTAAATTAAATCTGCATTCTAAGATATTAATCGCTTTGTTTACCGTAAAAAAATAAATCTATCTTAAATTTTAATTTAGGATCTTTCACCAGATCATCTCGTGATTCGCAATCAAAATTAATATGTTACGTGGCTGCTTAAACTCAGTGTTAACCAGAATACTATTTCGTCGGTCAGTTCTCTTGTATAACAGAACATTTCATTTAAAATCGCATCAAATCGAAGATCCTTTCAAAAAATCTTCACAGTTTCTTAAGAGTTCTAGAGCAGGTGGTCAATCGTTGTCTTTTGACTGCAATACCTTTCCTAATGGATTCATCCAATTGAAGATTTTGTACCAAATAATAATAGAGCATAGGAACATGAACTGTTTGAGAGAGTTAAATAATCCTAGCCTCATTGGAATTAGATTTGCCAACACCTTTTTACCCTACCAAGAATGCGATCTGTTCAATTTTTTTGGCATCAGGAATGCAATCCAGAAATATGGGATAATATTTGGCTTGTTGAATTTCATTAACAAACTGTAATTTGAATCCAACTGGAAATCTTATGAAAAATCTATGCAAAATATGTAAATATTTGTTTGCACATCACATATAAACAACTAAACAAGGGCGTGTAGCCAGGATTTTCATAGGGGGGGGGGGGCAAAACAAAGAGACATGGAGTCCAACTGCTCCTGCCCCCGGTTTGTCATAATCAGACCCTATGACTAGCTCATTTTAGGGGGGCATCAGCCCCCTGCTTACGCCCATGCAACTGAAGCGAATGAAATGAAATTTATAGCAACACCAAAAGTGGCAACTTAATTTAAACTGCAGTTGCTGAAATACTTCTAATTGCTTTAAAAGTTTTGAGATTTAAAACTGTTGTTTGAAAACTGTATGTAAATGTATGTTCGCCCATTGTTAAAAAATGGCTCAAGGGAATAGAATGAAATTTGGAATTATATTGAATGGTAAGTTAATTGAAACAATAGCTACCAAAATTGTTTTAAATAATTCATAGACTTTGAGATTTTGTAAAAATCGCTTTAAAGTTTGTTCTGGCATCCATCAAAAGCGGATTAAGAGAACAGAATGGAATTAGGCCATATGATGGGTAACAAAGCATCATCGAAATTTTTAAAAGATTTGAATAAATTGAAAGGGTTTGAAAAAGTTGCATAGTATTTTTTCTTTTCTATTTTAGGGGGCGGGGAGAGAGGGGAGGGCGTCACTTTAAGGCGTCTGGAGGTAATACAATTATTTTTTAATTTTGAGAAAATTGTGCAAAAATTTTACAGGCATAATATTAAAATTTCTAAAGTTAATAGAACAAATTTCAGTTACTATTGATGTGATTGAGTTAAATAACATTGATATATATGTATATATTATTTTGAGAAAATTTTGTGTGACCACTTCGAGAAAACAACTAGTGGTCAGGCAAAAGGGAATGAAATGAAATTATGTTAAATAGTAGGCGGTTAGTAAATTAAAATTTCGGGTTTTTAATTTTCTACAAATTTGAATGATTTTTGAGGTATGACGTAAACTTTGATAAAGCTTTTCGCGCATCAAGTAAAATCATCAAAATATTATTCAATCGGACGTTTCAGTGTTAAATATCGGCTACTTGCTATTACAAAGAATTTTCCAAATATTCTCTTCTCAGTTTAATATTCGTTACCAGCATCTTCTTTTGCAACTTTAAATGACTTCTTGATGTAGGAAGCTCATCCACTAAAAGAAAACGTTAATTTTGAATGCAAAATATTTTCTCTATTGACAGTTTATCTCAGTAATTTGTTACTCTCTAACCTGTAATTTTTGAACAATACACAAGAGTTATAACTTAGCTTCTATATTTCTGCCAGTATGTCAATTCCATTTTTTGTACTCTACAATGCAAACGAAATTTCGCGCGGTTAGTAAAAACCCATCAATGACGGATGGGTACATCAGCTAGTAAAGTTATATAGAAGGATATTCTTCGGAATATTTTTTAACAATTCTTTTACTAATACGAAAAATTTCAAATTCGAGCCAAAATGCCGCCCCTAAAATTTGCCGCCCCGGACAGGGGTCCGGTTTGTCCGGCCCTAGGGCCGCCCCTGTTTGTACAATTGGATTAATTCTTACAAAGACAAGTGAATGATGAAAAAATTGAATGAATTATTTTTAGAAATGTAATAACTTGAAAACTGAAAAAAAAAAAAAAAAAAAAAAAAAATGAAAATTTAGGTTTAGAACAACTTAACTTTATTAAGTGTTTCTTAATTTAGTTAAACTTTTATTGATGATTTTTAACAAGGTTATCAAACAAATAGTTTATTAAAATGTGCTTCTCATGCAAAATGCAGCATTTTCTTGTCTATTAGGTATACTTGGGTGATTATTATTATAAAAAGAAAAAAACTTTAAAAATCTTTTAAAGAAATATTCTTATTAACTTAACAATTTATAATTTATTTTAATAAGTTAATTAACAAAGTTACTTAAAAATTAATTCTTTTACATTACTTAGCTTTATCAATTTAATTAATTTTATCAAATTTTTAATAAAGGCTAGTAATAAATTTATTAATAATTATTAATTAATTATTATTAATCAATAAAGCATTGGTTTACTCAATTTTTTAGGGGATTTTTGCAAATTAGAATCAGGATATGTACTGCCCTTTTTAAGAAACACAATGCCCTTTTAAAATAATGATGCCCTTTTTTAAAACCTTTGCACCCTGCCCTTTTTTTCTACTTAGAATGAGCTCTGAGCCCAAGCACGTTGCACAGATGTGTGCGCATATGCATATACACATGTTTATATATGCATTATTATGTATTTAGTTATCATGAACTATTGTGAGTCTGCAGATAGTTTTGGATTATGTGGGCAGATAGTTTTTCTTTTATCTGACTATGTTTCCAATTATAAAAGCGGGTAACAATTGGCAAAACAATATTGGTGTAATTAAGTTTGACCATTGTTAAAGTTTACACTTTTGGGAAAAAATTTATTTTAATTATTGTTTTGCTATGGGAATCTCTGCTTAAACTTGTTTTAAATATAAATTTAGGAAACAATTGATGAAATAATATTTAATATTGGTTTAATCCAAATCCAGTTGTTTGAATTAACACTTTTGGGGGGGGGGATTTTAACTTGGAGCAAGGGTTGCTTTCATTATTATTTTGTAATGAGAATCGCTGTCACAGATTGGGGAAAATGATGCAAAGGAAGCATGAATGGGCATGCAGGCATTTTTAGTAAATATTTTGAAAATTACTGAAACAATCTTTGCCTATAAATCATTCATTTTTGAAAGATCTGGAGCAGCTGCATCCGGCTCTCAGATCCTCTCAGAATGACAGAGCCATTCAATGCTTATGTGTTTGTTTAGCATGGTGAAATTTGTCTAATGAAATTATAGACAAAACAGTTTTGGAATACCAAGCTTACAGATTAGATGAATACAGATTAGAAGCTGATCTAATTGTAAAAAGCTTTAATGAACGTTCTGATGATGACAGACAGCCAATTGATGGGTACTGGAAAGAAGTTTTCAGTCTTGTTGATAAGATGAACAGAAAAGAAAAGTATTCAAATTTATTTATTATAATCAAAAATTGCCTTTCTCTGTTGCATACCAATTCTGATGTTGAAAGAGGTTTTTCTGTAAATTCCAGTGTTCTGTCTTATGAATGACATGATCTCTCAGATGCATAACTTTAAACTCAGATTGCATAACTTTTTTTCAATGTCAACCCATAGATGGGAATTAACTACTAATTTAATTACAAAGTGTAGCAATTTAACTTTAAAGTCGTTGCCAGGGACAAGATGGTCTGCCAATGCAGATGCATTGGCAGAGATTGGTATCAAAAAGGAATTACAGTGTTATTTTAAACAATTTATCTTTCCTTTCAGAGTGTGATAATGAGAGTACTACAAGACATTAGGCTGGTCCATTATTTTTAAAATTAAAGCAATTCGAATCAGCACTGATGACAGTCATTTCGGACAGCATTTTACAAAGAATTTATAGTGTCAGCAAAACAGTTCAATCTGTTGACTGTGAAATGACTAGTTTTGTCACATTATATTCATCATTAATTGATTTCATAAACACTGCGAGAAGCAATTTTTCAGAATATGAAAATGAAGCAGAAGTATAAGTTGAAACAAGGAAATATACAGCTTCACACTCTAAAAATTTGCTAAAAGCAAAACGTTTGATAAAAGTTCATCTACTGCTGCAGTTTTCACAGAAGGAGAACGCTTTCTGTATCAAGTCCATCATGTAATTTGTGACTAACTCACAGAATTAGATAAAAGAAAATCTGCATATGCTTTCTTGGGGTCCAGATTCAGATTTATGTATAATAAGACTATGTCAGAAGACAATATTAGAGAATGTACAAAAGCTTTTCAAAATATTTAATCGGATGACATTGAAGAAGAATTTGTGGATGAATTTCTACAGTTTAACAACTTTACTAGTCATTTAAAACTTGTTGATAAGCTCAAAATGATAAAATCATTAAATACTGTAAAAACTGCCTTAAGAATAGTTTTATCTATACCTTTAACAAACTGTTCCAATGAACACTCTTTTTCAGCTTTGAAATGTATTAAATTTCATTTAAGATCACCTCAGCACAGTTCTCTCTAAAATAGCCCAAGAACAACCCATTGTAATTAATTTTAATGAAATACAAAAACTCGCCGACTATAAAAATATCAATTATGCATATAAAATGGAGGCACTTCAGATACTAACTACAGATGGCACAGTTAATGACGTGACACATGCGCAGATCGATCTGGGATGGGGCGAGACGTGGAGGAAGAGATCAGTGCAGAAACGCCGATGGCTGAAGAAGGTGGTGGCATGCCACCGAAAGCTGCTACCGAAGGACTTTTTTTGTGTAGTTTTTAACCTTTTAAAGCTTTTAAGATATCCTCTTTCTCAAAAAAATTTAAGCAGTCTTGCTCTTTTAGCAATCAAAAGTGATATCACAAATAGATTCAAATTTGATGATGGGCAGCGAAATGACACTGAGCTTCCCCTCACTTCAGAGGTTAATCAGGCTCTGTCGATAGTTTAGAGAAAATAATTTTGTTTTACATAGTGATGCCATCTATTACAAAATTAAGTACTTGCTGAATTGTTTCAAAAGAATTTCCAATTAAAACTGAAACTTACATTTTTGTAACTTGCAGAGTCAGACTATCGAAAGAAAGATTTAAAAATTATCATTATACATACATATATGGAATTTCAGTGCATATGTATGTGTGTGCAGAGAGGGTGTCCCCAAAACACAGACTTATAATTGTATTCCCTAAATATTAATCACAGACATGCACAATAACTTATAGTTATGTAAAATAGAGTACAGAATTTTTTTAAGTGGATTTAAAGTTTCTGAATACGATCGGAATTTGAGAGATTCATCGCAAATTGATTTGATCTCAAGAATCATGATTGGAACTTGCAATCAAATCTAAGTAAATGCAAAATTTAAATTTCTGTATGGCTTCGTACGAAAAAATTCCCAATTACAGTGCAGTACCAATTAACCGGAATCCGAAAAACAGGAAAAAATTAAGATAGGCCGGAAATGGTTTTTCTTCTATCCAATAGATGGCCCGCCAAATTTTCAACCAGAAAAACTTAATTAGAATAGATTCTGATTAGTTTCTCTCTAGCCCAAGAGAATTATATTGTAATTATAAGCGGCACCACATGGAAATTATGATTCAAATGATACAGTTCAGTTTGCAGGTCACAACATAACTTCTTAGCTTGGGTAAATTTCAGATTAGATTAAAGTTATACAGTCCAATTTATTGTTTTAGTGTAAAGTAATCATGATTTATATTATGTAATACATATCGGAACTAGAATGTCAATTTATTTGTTAGAAAATTACAATAATATTTTTTATATCACCAACCTAAAAATAATTAATTATAATCCTGTGTATATTGTTTACTTTTTAAGTCATGCATATTTCATATTTCTGCTACATAAGTAAAATCTTGCTAGTATACTTTCTCCTATTTATACAATCACTACCAAAGCTACATCATACATTATAAATAAACACACAAAAAAAAAAAATTGATGAACTGCCAGGCAAGCACTTTAGAATGACGCCGGTTTTGAATCTCGCCAAGATCGCTGACGCAATTCTTGTTCTCCGCACTTAACCTGATGACCAATCAACTTGCTTTCTCCACTTGTCCAGTTCCAGGGATAAGGGCTTGTGGCATTCCAGAATTCCATTGCTGTTCTTTGTCTAATGTGATAATGTGTTGTATGTGATAACGTGAGTGTGCATTTTTATTCGTTTTTTCATTAGTTTTGTCATGTCTCTTTCGATTTCAAGAAAGCGTAAACGTGTTGCGCTCAGCATTCAAACCAAAGTGGAAATTCTAAAAAAAAAAATGAATGAAGGCTCCTCCGTTAAAATTTTGTGCGAGGAATATAATATTGGATTGTCAACAATTTACGATCTAAGAAAGCAAAAGAAAAAAATATTATAAGTTTCTGAAATAAATGAGTTGGTTGGTTGGTGTTTAATGGCACAAGGTCCAGAAAGGATATACCTACAATAAATAAAAAAATCAGAATTGTTTAGATAAGAGAAAGACCATGCATCAATCAAAGTAATGACCTTGATTGAACTTTTGATGGAATGAATACGTCAAAGACAATTAGAAAATTTTCCGCTCAAAAGAACAATAATAATGGAGCAAGCAAAAAATTCCACGAGGAATTAAAGCTCTCTTCCCAGTGCGATTATAGCACAGGATGGTTCAACCGTTTTACACAGCGAAATGGTGTGCGTCTCATTAAATTACATGGGGAGAGAGGAAGTGCCGATACAGAGGCAGCTGAATCGTACGTGGATTATGTCCTAGACATGATAAGGGATAAAAACATCACCTTAGAAATAATGTTTAACACTGATGAGACGGCGTTATATTATAAGTATGTGCCGAAAGTATGTTTATAAATCCGTATGCCACCGGAAGTGAAAAGGCCAGCGGCGGCTTTAAAGAAGCTAAGCAATGAATAACATTGCTAACTTGCTCAAATGCAGCTGGCACTTGCAAATTAAAACTGGAAATCATTGGGAAAAGTCGCAATCTACGTGCTTTAAAAGGGATTAAAGTTTCCGGTGCGTTATAGATCTAATAAAAATGCGTGGATGACACAAGACCTATTCATCGACTGGTTCAATAAGCAGTTTGTTCCACAAACTCGAGCACATTGCCAGTCTGTTGGGCTTGCTGCCAATTGTAAAATCATTTTATTTCTGGACAACTGCACCGCCCATCCACCAGCTGCATTGCTGAAAGAAGAAAATGTCACATTTGAATATTTACCCCAAAATTGCACTTCACTGATTAAACCTTTGGATCAAGGAGTATTACACAGTTTAAAATGCAAATACAAAGTGAAGTTTCTGAAAAATCTTTTAGATACTACAAATGATCAAATATCAATTGAGCAATTCCAAAGGGAATTTAATTTGAAGAATGCAATATGGATGATCGCAAGGGCCTGGGAAGACGTCTCGCAATGGTTGGGGCTTAAAATTCGTATTCTATGCTTCTAATAGTTAAATTTTGCTTTTTGTTGCATCAAAATTGGACAACTAGAACTGGAGATACGGAGGTTTCGGTTTCCCTATTGTTTTTTTTATGGGTTTCTAGAAATCTCGAGAAATATTGGTCCTAGGGCTTCGATCTCTTCACTTTTGGGGACTTATTTTTGGTGCCAAATTTGGCGATATTTCGCCAAGTCGCCAAACTTGGCAACATTTTGATCATTTTGTACGATTTTCCCAATGGGGCCTGAAAGTTGTTTTTTCTGTATTAAAAACACATAATAACCTAACATTTCTCTTCTATGACATAATAAAAATTCCCGCTTTATGTAGAATCTTCAAGAAATAGACTTTTCTGGAAGCTGCCTGCAGCTTCTGCCTCCTCTATATATATACCGGCACACTTCAGAAGCCCCAGTTCAGTATAAGTGAGCACCCGTATTGTGAATAGAGCTCTTTTAGAAAATAAAGGTTTTTATTTATGTCCCATAAATTGGTTTGCCCTTTTTTTTTTTAATGAACCTAAAAACTCGTACTGCACCAAGAAATTTTATTTTTTTCTCAACTTGAAAAAGTTTGGCCATTTCTGGGCACTTTAAATTTTGAATTGAGCCACTTTTTCTGCAGAGTTGGCAACAGCGATAGGGTCAGGTAGCAGCGCTAAATCGGCGGTGGTGCGACACTTTGCTTGTATGCAAAAACGGAGGTTTTCGGAGAGCATGTACTTATTTCGGGGCGCCATGACCAAGGTATATGACAGCGGCTGAAAGATAATTTAAGAGTTTAGATTTTAAAAAGTTAGTTTCAGAATTCAAACGATTTCTTTTACCCTTTCCAGGGTACTTATGTATTATCCAATCAGTCATTCCCTGTAAATTATCCTTTCGGAAAATGCACCGGCAAACTGTTGCTAATCGTATTCGGAACAACAAATCATTTCATGTGTCCGGCATTTATCTTGGCAAAAATTTGCTCGTCTTGGCAGACCGCCGGGATAAAACATAAGTATCCTCGCTATAATGAAGGTATGATTTCGGATAAAAAAATTTAGTGATTAGATTTTTAAAAAACGTTGCAGCTCCCTCCTGGACGTACAATGAGGAAACGCACCACAACTGTTATTTTTTAAATTGTTCCAAGTGGAATCCAGTTGATTCCTACTTAAATGCACCCACTCTCGCCAAGGTGGCGATAACATTACATAAGCAGATACCATCAAGATTTTTTGTATTTATGTGGTAACCGTAACTTACATTAGCACGGCAGTTTGGAACAGCATGTAAGTACATTACTTTAGATGTATTTTTATTATTACATTCTTTTTTTGTTGTTGTGGGGGGGGGTGCCAATGAATGCAGTTTTAATAATTAAGTGTCTAATTTGTTCGCTTTCGTTTTCATCTAGATATTTTCAGAGCATTGAAACTTAAGCATAATTCCTCAAACCCATAACTGTGAAACTCGCCAAAGTGCGGCGAGTTTTTAGGTTCGCGAAAGTGGAGGCAAAAGTGATTGGTGATCGTGCTCAATTGATTCAGAATCTGACATCATCAAATTGATGCTTTCAGAAGAAAACTGCCAAATGAATACAGCTATTTATATCATTTCGGAAAAACGCATTACCTGAAATCTTAAACTCCTGTTATCCACGCTATCGTATCAGCAATTTTAAAATTTGTGAACTTTAAGAAAAACATTTTGACTTAATTCTTTTTCATGCTTTTTAATATGACGTAATACCTTGTAAAATGCCGTACTTGCATGTGGAGAAAGACTTTTCTTCTGGTTGCTGATTGGTCGAAGAGAGTATTATGGTCAAAGCGCATGTTCAAACTGCATCAGAAACGGCTTCAAGAATCTTTAGCGAGCTGCCTTAGCATTTTAATATTACATAGAAATTCTTGCCATAAATCTCACAACGTAAGAAAATTTCACATGCTCAATGATATTTGTAAACAAACAGTAATCCGAACAACCTGCCCCTCAGGGGGAAGACCTACTTTAGGTCTTTACGGGTGTCGCAATCCCGGGGCCCCAGCGACCTTTCGCTTTTCCTTATTCTACCCTCCTCTCCTCTTAGCTGTATCCTTCCTTTTCCCCCTCAGTGTAGTTTCCTCTGTGGAGGTGAGGGCCCACCTTTAGAAGCTGCGGCCGCCCTGTGCCGTCAGCTTCTATTGGCGGAAAACTACCCACGTGTTTGCCGTGCGTGGAGACCCGTGTCCCCGGAAATGGGGATCCTGGTAATTGAGGGGCTTTTCTCCAACACATTGCTTTGGCCTCGGCTTCGGGTAAACGGGAGGTACACAGCGTTCCCCTGTGTATCAATCGGCTGGTGGTACTGATTTCGATCAACTGCTAGGGATCAAGCAATCGGACATCTACTGGGCACGTCGTTAAGGGTGGATGCTGCCTAAGGGATGTACTGTGAGCGTATAGACCCGACTAGCACTGGTGTGCAATTGCACATCCCCTTGTTGGGCTCCGTGGTGGGTGGTGCGGTCGGGTCCGAATCTCAATTTTCCCCAACATGGATATGAAAAATTCTTCATCAATCGTCAACGTTCCGCTGTCAATCGCTAATGAACACACCAATACACAATTTGCACACATGAATGCCCGATTCTTCCTTATCCACTCTGCTGAAGGTAAACTTAATGAAACATCGCCATTTTTAATTCACAAATGTATCACTGACAATGTAGGAGAAGTCAAAAAAGTTAAAAAATTAAGATCTGGAGACCTATTAGTAGAAGTATCCAACAATAGACAAGCTTGCAAAATAATGAAAATAAAAAACCTTGGCCTAAAAACAGTTACAGTGACACCTCATACCTCCCTAAACATCTGCCGAGGAGTCGTATCAGAACCCGACCTTTTGCACTGCTCTGAAGCTGAAATACTTGAAAACCTAACAGATGAAAAAGTATGCGCTGTGCGTCGAATCACTATTCGGCGCAATAATCAAATAATCAATACTAAACATATTATCCTAACTTTTCAGTCTCCCACTATTCCATCTCATATTAAAGCTGGCTACCTATTATGTCCTGTCAGACCATATATACCAAATCCCATCCGTTGCTTCCAGTGCCAAAAGTTCGGCCATACTAAAACCTCCTGTCGTGGGTCACCTGCCTGTGCGCGTTGTGGTGCTTCTGGCCACGACAGTGAGTCCTGCTCTGCATCTCCTAAATGTGTAAATTGTAAAGAGGAACATCCTTCATACTCCAGATCTTGCCCGAAATGGGCGTTTGAAAAAGAAATCCAGTCCCTACGTGCCTCTCAAAGAATCTCATATCCCGAAGCCCGTAAGTTAATTGAAAGCCGGACACCTAAACCTGGTTTATCTTATGCAGCTGCAACAAAATCAACCAAAACAATAGCAACCCAAACCGAACCACCAAAATCTGTACCTGTCTCCTTTCCTTCTGCAACAGCACAAATATCTAAACAATCAACTTCTAATCAAAATAAATCCTCCACAGCTTCACAAAAAAATACATTGAAGAAAAATTCTCAAAATGTTAACTCAACCCGACCACAAATAAAAAAGTCTTCTGTCTACAGAACTAAATATAACAAACCCAAAATAAAACATGTTCCTCCACAACGCCCTATAGATGACAGTATCCTACATTTGGACCCTTCTGACTCTGAAATGTCAGACCTCCCCATGGATGATGACGACATCCCTAGCACTCCTCTCAAGCCTACGGGGACTCGGAGCAAGATGAGCATCATCCCCAACACAACATGATAATGGCTCTGCTGCTATCCTGGAACTGCCACGGTTTCCTTAATAAAAACGACGACCTCAAAATACTGATTTATGATCATAACCCCGCTTGCCTCGCCCTTCAGGAAACTTTTCTCAAAACCAATAGACCTACTAAAATCCTTAATTACACTGTCCTTCGCAAGGACAATGAGCTCAATGATAGGGCGACAGGTGGAGTTGCCCTATTAATCAACAATAGCTATCCTCACACTATGGTCAATCTTAACACTAATCTCCAAGCAGTTGCCATGCGTATTCAATTAAAACAACTCACAACTGTCTGCAGTATATACCTCCCTCCTAGTGAAGCCATAAGCCAAACATCCCTCAATAGTCTCATTCAGCAACTTCCTCCACCTTTCATCCTCCTTGGTGACATGAATGCTCATAGTCCCCTGTGGGGTAGCAAGGACACCAACAATAGAGGCCTTCAAATCGAACAACTTCTCACTGACTTCTCCCTTTGCTGCATGAATAATGGTGACAATACATATTTTCACTATCCAACTAAAACTTTCCATGCAATAGACCTTGCTATCTGTTCTCCATCACTTCTCCCAACATATAATTTTTCTGTATCCAGCGATCTCCACAACAGTGATCATTTTCCGATTCTTCTGTCACCTCTGTACCACAATCCCCAACATACTTCAGTACCTAGATACATTCATGATAAGGCAGATTGGTTCACCTTCACTTCCCTGTCTGCCATCACCTCTCATGTTGTTGAAGACCCCATAGAGGAGGTTGTACAAAACGTTACTTCAATTATCATCCAAGCTGCTGATGCCGGCATTCCTAAATCAGGCATCAGACCTCGACGCAATAAAAAACCGTGGTGGAATGAACAATGCACCCTTGCTAAAAAGAAGCAGCAGAAAGCCTGGAGCAATTTTCGGCGGTTCCCCACCACCGAAAATCTCACCCACTTTAAGCAAGCTAAAGCTTATGCACGTAGAGTCCGGCGTCAGTGTCAAAGAGAATCCTGGATCAAATATATCTCCAGCATTACAGCCTCTACTTCTAGTAAGGAACTATGGACAAAAACAAAAAGAGCCATGGGTATTTATACTAATCAGTCTATTTCCTGTCTATCCATAAATAACAGCATTATATCCGAAACAAAAGAAATCGCAAATAGTATTGGTGAATCTCTCTCTTCCATCTCATGCAGTACCTCCTACTCAAATTCTTTCCTTTCATATAAACAACAAGCAGAACGACAAAAAATAAATTTCAAAACCTCCTCACACTTCACATACAATAGCGACCTTACCATCCATGAACTCACCAACCACTTAAAACAGTCCTCAAACACATCCCCAGGTCCCGATGGTATTACTTATGAAATGCTGAAACACTTATCCCATGCATCTTTACTCAACCTTTTGAAATTGTACAATAGAATATGGAACGAACAAACCTTTCCCACCACTTGGAGAAATGCAATAGTCATTCCCTTTCCTAAACCAGGAAAAGATACATCTAACCCTAATAACTACCGACCCATAGCCCTTACTATACTTCGCTCGCACTTATCCTGATAGCATTACCAAAGGTAGAATGAAGTGTGAATCCGCAAAAATATATAGTTCGCACATTTTTGCGGATTTTAAAACATTAGTTTTCAATTTTTTTGTCTAAAATCCTTCAAATGATTCTCAATTTTACAAGCTACTGCTTGTATGAGCAGTTAGTATAGAAAAATTTGCAATTTTCAGGAGTTAACAATAAACCGCTCGTACATCCCCATTCAACGCATTCCACCAATTAGAACTTTCACACTCTTGGCGGAAAATTCAGTCTTGACCGCTGGTTTTCACAATGACCTGGTAACCCCCGTTCCTCCAAAATGCTCCCACCACCCCCGCGCAATCCCGCATTCTTATCTTTTCTCCTGTCTCCGAGCTGAGCAGTGATTTCTTATTGTCGTCATTTTCCTTGTATTTTCGTAATGGCTTCCTCTGCAAATTCGTTTTCTTTCACTTTCCAGCCTCATAAAGCTGGAAAACCCTTAAGGAGCTCTGCTAAGGTTATTGTCTTAAATGTGTACACTAAACTCAGAGAGCAACATCAGTCAAAATCAGAAAATGAAATTGTTCAACTCTGTTCTGAATTAACTGGTGTTTCGTCGGTTAGTATTTACCGAATGAAAACAGAAATAAGGAAGAGCGGGACTCTATCTACTCCCGGGAAAAAGCGGCCTTTAAAAGTGGCTACACGACGAAGGCTTCAAATTTATGATGATTTCACAAAAACTGCAATTCGTAGAAAAGTGCATTCTTTTTTTTTCAAAAATGAGATACCCACAGCCCAAAAAGTAATGGCCGCTATAAACGAAGATGAAGATCTTCCAAATCTCCGAATCACATGCGTCAGGAGCTTGATGAAAGATTTGGGATTTGTATATAAAAAGAGAAGCCGTTCTTCGATGCTGATAGAACGTGATGATATACTGCAATGGCGTCATCAGTATTTGAGAACAATGCTACGTTACCGTTCCGAAGGCCGAAAAATTTACTATACAGATGAAACGTGGGTAAATGCAGGGTACACCAAGGAACGTGTGTGGCAAGACTCAAGTGTGAAATCCAAGAGACATGCCTTTTTAAATGGTCTGTCAACTGGACTAAAAGCACCGTCAGGTAAAGGGGCGAGATTAATTATAATAGGGGCTGGAAATGAAGACGGGTTTGTTAAAGGATCCGTAGAAATTTTTAAAGCCAAGAAAAATTCTGGAGACTATCATAATGAAATGAATGGTTCCCATTATGAAGAATGGTTTGAAAAAAAACTTCTGCCTGAACTCCAGCCCCGAAGTATAATTGTTATGGATAATGCTCCATATCATTCAATTCATGTAGAGCAAATTCCATCAAGTGCTACCAAGAAAGTAGATATACAAGCATGGCTCACACAAAAAAACATACTCTGGAGTGATGACATGCTAAAGGCAGAACTGCTTAGCATTGTCAAGGATCACAAAAAATTATACGAAAGCTACAAAATTGACAAAATAGCTGCATTTCATGGACACACAGTACTTCGTTTGCCCCCGTATCATTGCGAGTTAAATCCAATTGAGCTTGTGTGGAGCCAGGTTAAAGGCCATGTTTCAGCAGAGAATCGGACATTTAAAATGGACGAAATTATGAAGCTAACTGCTGAAGGAATAGAAAAAGCTTCTTGGTTTAACTGCGTTGAGCACGTGAAAAAAGAAGAAAAAAGAATGTGGGAGTTAGATGGTCTGGCTGAAAACACAGTTGAAACAATCCAATTCAGTTCAGTTTCGGATTCATCTGAGGATACTGAGTTGTACACTGATGACGATGGTAACCTTAGCGGAGTTGAACGTATAGAGGAATAACAGTCCTTCTCAGGACTACAAACAGTCCTTCTCAGGACTACAAACAGTCCTTTTCAGGGCTACAAAGAGTCCTTTTCGGGGCTATAAAAGCCCCCTACGGGGCTTTTAAAATTATAGACAGAAAATCACATTACATTCTTTACATTTTCGATATACATACCCAACGTATATAACATGCGCAATCATTTAGTTCATTTGGCAGGGTGTCGGATTCGAATCCAGCCCGCTAAAAGATTATTATGTATACGTGGCGAATGTGCACGGTCTGTTTTCTCCAGATGTAACGTGCATACGCGTAAGAACCCCTTAGAAAGTCCTCTGACCAAGGTACTACCCATCCTTGGCAAATACCCCTCGTGCAGGTTTGCCTTACTGCACACAACACAACAATCTGATTCTGAGGCATTGCATGCCCTCTTGCTATTTAAACATTATTGAGCTTGCTTTAGGGCCAGTATATTACCTTTTCCTTTATCACTAATTTTAATTGTGGAGCCATGTATTTGCTTGCTGTTGGTTTGCTTTCTGGCTGTCGGAGAATTGTATTCGAATTCAGAGAATTGCATTCGCAAAAGAAGGCTTTCGCCTTCTATATGCGATGATCAGGAACATTAAATTTATGTTGTCTTATCTCACAGTGTTGGCCTCAAGGATGTATTTAAGGGTAGTGGGGGTTTACAAAATTTTGATTTTCTTTACGAAAATGATAATGTCATAATCTTTTCGTGAAAAATTCTGAAATTTTTTTTTACCGTTTGTACCCTCTCCGAAATGTTTTTCTGGATACGTGCCTGGTTGATCCCCTTTTCAGTGAAGCTTGGAATATAGTGTTGTTAAATATGAAATATTACTCACATGCATATACAGTAGTAAAGTCTGTTTTAAATGGCTTCAAAAGAGACTGAAAAAATTTACCGCTAAAGAGAGTTTGCTATTGAATAGGGGTTCAATTTCAGTAATAGTTCCGCTAACAAGATTTTGATTAATAAAGGCTTCAGTTAAGGCAGGTTTTTGCACGCATATACTATACATACATACATACTGTTTGAAAAAGAAAGTTTCCTTTTTAAGTACATTCTTGCGTACTTTTGAGTTTTGAATTTCTTTTAGCCGTCAGTTTTTGATAGCTTATAAGAAGTAATTTTCTTGGGCTTAATGGTCTGTGCATGTCAAAGAACCTGATTTCCGATTTGTAAAATGTTATGGGAAGAATAACGTGTTAATTAACGTGAACTGGAACATCAATGGAAGAACTTCAGTTAGATGAAAATTTAGCTATTCTATCGAAATTTACGTTCAGCGTAAAATATAGCACAAAAACCTGAATAGACAAGGAATGCCAAACTTGTGGAAGCAACATACTTTTAAAATAATCTTCGGCACATTCAAATATCGTAATAATAGGTAAGTAATGGCGTATTTAAAGTTTAAATTTATTAGTTTTAAATCTTCGAAAGTTTTGTACGGTACCGCTAATAGTGCACTTATTAGCGGTACCGTACAAAACTTTCGAAGACAGCCCAACGAATTGCCGGGAGTAGGGGAGAAAGAAGGTCGCAAGAGCGGAGGAGGCCCCCTATAGTGGAAGGGAGCTGTTCTGCGCCAAGTAATGGAGTAACAGCCAGCTGTGGTACGCAGAGAAAGTAAGAGAGAATTCTCGGAGTGATACATGCGTTACGGCCGATATACGAGCTGTAAAGCGGCCGCTGTAGCTTTCCCAACGCTTTCAGGTTAAGTGCGAGCGAAGTATAGTTGCTTATGTAAATTAATGGAGAAAATTATCAATACCCGGCTTGTTTACATTTTAGAAACGGGGGACCATATACATCCCTTCCAGAGTGGCTTCCGGAAGGGTAGATCCACCATAGATAACATATTAAAATTAGAGACCCAAATTCGTAATGCCTTCTTACGGAAGAACCACTTAGTCTCTGTGTTTTTTGATATTGAAAAGGCATATGACCGAACGTGGAGGTACGGGATCCTCTTGGATCTTCATAATATAGGACTTCGAGGCAACCTACCCACTTTTATAAAAAACTTTCTGTCACTCCGAAATTTCCGAGTCCGGATTAATGGCATGCTATCTAATCACTTTGTTCAAGAGGAGGGTGTTCCACAGGGCTCCGTACTCAGTGTCACCCTCTTCTCAATAAAAATTAACAACATCCTGAAACAACTGCCCTCGACTGTTTACGGTAGTCTTTATGTAGACGACCTGCAAATCTCCTGTCAGGGAAAGGACATGCGCCTGATAGAACGCCAGCTTCAGAATGCCATCAACCGCATCTTAAAGTGGTGTGACAGAAATGGGTTTAAAATATCAGCAGAAAAAACAGTTCGTACCCATTTTTGCCGGAAGCGCGGGATCCACCCAGATTCGGAACTTTATCTGGACCATACTAATATTGCTGTCAAGGATTCTATCAAATTTTTAGGTTTAAATTTTGACAAGAAACTTACATTTGCTAAACACATCTCAGACATCCGCAATAAATGCGAGAAAAAACTTAACATTTTAAAGGTTTTAACCAATACCTCTTGGGGGGCTGACCGTGATGCGCTCTTGCGGATCTACCGTGCGGTCATCCGATCCAAAATTGACTATGCAAGCTGCGTTTATGGATCGGCTTCTAAATCAGCACTAAAAAAACTTGACACTGTGCATCATACTGCACTACGCATATGCTCTGGAGGTTTTAGCACATCACCTGTACATAGCCTTTACGTCACCTGTCATGAACCACCTCTCACTCTCATACGTCAAAAATTATCATTAAATACCTATTATCGCATCCTTTCTCATTCTTCACATCCCTTAAAGGATTCTCTAATAGACACCCAATTGGACCAGTTTTATGAAAATCGCCCTTCCTGCACTCCCCCCTTCGGACTTAGAATCCGTAAGAGTGTAGTCGGTACCCAATTGGAGGATGTTAATGCATCTACTTGTTCATTTCATGAAGTGCCACCATGGACTAAATTGCAGATTTCCTACCTACAACCATTCGAAGGCTTCACAAAACCAAACACTGACCCCATAATACACCAACAGTTATTTCTAGATCATAAAAGCAAATATAGAAACTTCGACGAACTATATACTGACGGCTCAAAATCTCTTAATCACGTTGGCTTTGCTTATGTACATCGAAATCATTCTTACAGCTACACCCTACCTTCATTTTGCTCCATATTTACAGCCGAATTAATAGCTATTTATGAAAGCCTTCTTTACATCTCGAGAACAAATATCAAATATTTCATCATCTACTCTGACTCATTAAGTGTATTAGAGAATCTGAAATCTGGCTCCCTCACTCATAGTTATATTTTAAAAGTCCTATGCATGCACAAGAGACTCATGAACCGTGGATACAACATCCTCTACTGCTGGGTACCTAGTCATATTGGGATTCCCGGAAACGAAAAAGCTGATTCTTTGGCAAGGCATTCTACCATCCCATATAACCGTGATCTGCCCTATACTGACATAAAGTCTGGCATCTCTTCCCTAACAAAAGGCACTTGGAATGACATATGGGACTGTGAAACCCAAAACAAACTTCACTCTATCCAGCCAGCTCTCACCCACTGGTCCATTCAACCGTACCGCAAGCACGACGTCACTCTCACTCGTCTTCGGATTGGCCACACGAGGCTAACTCATAAGTACCTCCTTTTGGGTGAACCCCCTCCTGAATGCCCACATTGTCATACTCATCTTAGCATACATCATCTTTTAACCTCTTGCTCTGCTTTTAATAGTTTTTACCAAATACTTTTTAACTGTTCTCATCCCAAACTGGACGATATTTTGGGTGAAACCCCCCATCGAAATTTGTTTGCATTTCTTAGACGTACCAAAATCTTTTATTCAATGTGAAGTGTCCAATTTTGTCTGACTGGTATCTGGATGGGAGGCCCCATCCAGATGCCTTTGTTTCAACTTTTATCCTCCATTAACACTTTTTATCTACCTTCAACACTATCGACTTTTTACTTTATTTTACTTTTCACCATTTAGTCTTTACATTTTAGCTTTTACTAAGTTTCGTGACACCTTATACCTGAATACATCATTTATGGTTTTAACTCATTGTCTGGCGCAGTATGTCCTTTTTGGACCTTGTGCCATTAAACACAAACCAACCAACCAACCAACCAACCGAACAACCTGCCGATTGGTTGGTTGGTTGGTTTTTAATGGCACAAGGTCCAGAAAGGACATACTGCGCCAGACAAGGAGTTAAAAATGTGTCATCATGTATTCGGGTAATAGGTACACAAGACCTAGTAAAAGCTAAAATTCAAAATGTACTAAAGTGTACTAAAATGTAAAAGACTAAAAGGTGAAATGTAGAATTCAAAAGGGTTAAAAGTAGATAAAAAGGTGAGGACATCTGGATGGGGCTCCCATCCAGATACCAGTCAGACAGAAGTAAACACTTTACACTGAATAAAAGATATTGATACGTCTAAGAAAAGCGAATAGATTTCATTGTGGGTTTCACAAAAAATATCGTCAAGTTTAGGATGAGAACAGTTAAAAAGTATTTGGTAAAAACTATTAAAAGCAGTGCACGACGTTAAGAGATGATGAATGGTGACTTGAGTATGACAGTGAGGGCACTCCGGAGCAGGTTCGCACAGAAGTAAGTGCTTATGTGTAATTCGAGTATGTCCAATGCGAAGACGAGTCAGAAGGACATCGTGCTTGCAGTATGGATGAGTGGACCAGTGGGTAAGGGCTGGCCGGATAGAATGAAGTTTGTTTTGGGTTTCACAGTCCCATATATGGATCCAGGTGCCTTTTATTAAGGAAGAGATGCCAGATTTTATATCACAATAGGGTGGGTGGAGATTATATGGGACAGTAGAATGCCTGGCCAAAGAATCAGCCCTTTCGTTGCCGAGAATCCCAATATGGCTAGGTACCCAGCAGTAGAGAATGTTGTATCCACGGTTCATGAGGCATTTGTGCATGTGTAGGACTTTCAGAATATAGCTATGTGTTAGGGAACCAGATCCCAGATTTTCCAAAACGCTTAATGAGTCAGAGTAGATGATGAATTGTTTGGTAGTTGCTCTAGAGATGTAAAGGAGACTTTCATAAATAGCTATTAATTCGGCTGTAAATACGGAACAAAACGAAGGTAGGGTGTAGTTGCAAGAATGATTACGATGTACATAAGCAAAGCCTACATGATTATGAGATTTTAAGCCGTCAGTATATAGTTCTTCAAAATTTCGATATTTGCTTTTATGGTCTAGAAATAACTGTTGATATATTATGGGATCAGTGTTTGGTTTTGTGAAGCCTTCGAATGGTTGTAGGTAGGAGATATGCAATTTAGTCCATGGTGGGACTTAATGAAATGAACAAGTAGACACATTAACATCCTCCAATTGGGTACCGACAAGACTCCTACGAATCCTTAGTCCAAAGGGGGGGGTACAGATGGGACGATTCGCAAAAGGCGGTCGAGATGAGTATCTATAAAAGAGTTTTTTAATGGATGTGAGGGATGTGAAAGAATGCAGAAATAAGTATTTAATGATAGCTGATGACGTATGAGGGTGAGAGATGGCTCATGACAGGTGACATAAAGACTATGTACAGGTGAAGTTCTAAAAGCACCGAAACAAATGCGTAGTGCAGTATGATGCACAGTGTCAAGTTTTTTTAACACTGATTTGCAAGCTGACCCATACGCAAAACTTGCATAGTCCATTTTTGAACATATGACAGCACGATAAATCCGTAAAAGAGCGTCACGGTCAGCCCCCCAAGAGGTGTTGGTTAAAACCTTTAAAATATTAAGCTTTTTCTCGCATTTACTGCGAATGTCAGAAATATGATTAGCAAAAGTTAGTTTTTTGTCGAAATTTAATCCTAAAAATTTGAAAGAGTCCTTCACAACAATGTTATTATTACCCAGGTAAAGTTTTGGGTCAGGGTGGATCCCTCGTTTCCGGCAAAAATGGGTGCATACGGTTTTTTCAGCAGATATAGTGAAACCTTTTGTGTCACACCATTTTAAGATGCGGTTTATGGCATTTTGAAGCTGCCATTCGATGAGGCGCATATCTTTCCCCTGGCAGGAGATTTGAAGGTCATCGACATAAAGGCTGCTGTAGACTGTGGGTGGCAGTTGTCTAAGGATATTATTGATTTTAATTGAGAAGAGGGTGACGCTAAGTACGGAGATCTGAGGAACACCCTCGTCTTGGATGAAATTATCAGATAGAGTACCATTGATGCTGACACAGAAGTTTCTGAGGGATAAAAAGTTTCTTATAAAATTGGTAGATTGCCTCGAAAGCCTATATTATAGAGGTCTTGGAGTATGCCGTACCTCCATGTGCGGTCATATGCCTTTTCAATGTCAAAGAAAACGGACACTAGGTGATTCTTTCTAAGGAAGGCATTCCGAATTTGCGTCTCTAGATTTAAAATATTGTCAATTGTGGACCTGCCTTTGCGGAAGCCACTTTGAAAGGGATGTATATGGTCCCCAGTCTCTAGAATTTAAACAAGGCGAGCATTAAACATTTCTTCCATTAGTTTGCACAGACAACTAGTAAGGGCTATGGGACGGTAATTACTAGGGTTAGAAGTATCTTTCCCGGGTTTAGGAAAGGGAATAACTATTGCATTTCTCCAGGAGGAAGGAAAGGTTTGTTCATTCCAGATTCTATTGTATAATTGCAAGAGGATTTGTAATGAGTCATGGGACAAGTGTTTCAGCATTTTGTAAGTAATACCATCAGGACCAGTAGCGGTATTGGAGGCCTGTCTTAAGTATTTGGTGAGTTCACTGATGGTAAAATTACTATTGTAAGAAAAATGGGAGGAGGTTTTAAATTTTATTTTTCTTTTCGGACTGTTGTTTATATGACAGAAAAGTATTTGAGAAGGAAGTACTGCAGGAGATAGAGGTGAGTGTCTGACCGATAATATTTGCTATTTCTTTTTTTTCCGAAATAATATTATTATTTACAGACAGACAGGATATTGGTTGGTTGGTTGGTTGGTGTTTATTGGCACAAGGTCCAAAAAGGACATGCTGCGCCAGACAAGGAGTAAAAATCATATCAGAATGTATTCAGATAAAAGGTACCACAAAAATCTAGTAAAAGCTAAATTGTAAAGCCTAAAAAGGTGAAAAGTAAAATTCAAAAAGTGTTAAAAGTAGATAAAAAGTGAAACAAAGACATCTGGATGGGGGTTCCCATCCAGATACCAGTCAGACAGAAAGGGACACGTTACACTGAATAAAAAATATTGATCCGTCTAAGAAAAGCAAATAGATTCCGATGTGGGGTTTCACCCAGAATTTCGTCTAGTTTAGGATGAGAACAGTTAAAAAGTATTTGATAAAAACTATTAAAAGCAGTGCACGACGTTAAAAGATGACGAATGGTGAGGTGAGTATGACAGTGAGGGCACTCGGGGGCGGGTTCGCCCAAAAGTAAGTGCTTATGAGTAATTCGCGTATGTCCGATGCGAAGACGTGCCAAGATGACATCTAGCCTGCGATAGGGATGAGACGACCAGGGTAAGAGAGTTGGGCGAATAGAACAAAGTTTGTTCCCCGTTTCATTGTCCCATTTATCGGCCCATATGCCATTTACAATGCTGGAGATGCTGGACTTTATGTCACTGTAGGATGGAGTGCCGGTGTACGGGAGGGTCGCATGCTTCGCTAGTGTGTCCGCTTTTTCATTTCCCGGGATCCCGATGTGACTGGGTACCCAACAGAGGAGAACACTGTACCCGCGGTTTATAAGCTGATCATACTTGTGTAAAACTTTATGCATATAGTTATGTGTTAGGGAGCCGGATTTCAGATTTTCTAGAACACTAAGGGAGTCAGAGTAGATGATAAAATTCTTTGTGTTCGTTCTCGAGATGTACAGAAGGCTTTCGTATATGGCAAGTAATTCGGCAGTAAAGATGGAGCAAAAGGGAGGTAGAGTATAGCTACCAGTATGATTTTTACCCACGAAGGCAAAACCGACGTGATTCCCAGTTTTGGAGCCATCAGTGTATAATTTTTCATATTTGTCATATTTGTTGTTGTGATCGGAGAACAACTGTTGGTAGACTTTAGGATCAGTATCCTGCTTTGCAAAGCCTTCGAAAGGTTGTAGGTAAGGTATCTGCAATATGTTCCATGGTGGGGTTTCATGAAAAGAGCATATAGAGACACTTACATCCTCCAATTGGGTACCGACAAGACTCCTACGAATCCTTAGTCCAAAGGGGGGAGTACAGATGGGACGATTTGCATAAAAACGGTCAAGATGAGTATCTATAAAAGAATTCTTTAATGGATGTGAAGGATGAGAAAGAATACGAAAGTATGTGTTTAATGAGAGCTTATGACGGATGAGGGTGAGAGATGGCTCGTGGCAGGTGACGTAAAGACTATGTACAGGTGATGTTCTAAAAGCACCAGAGCAAATGCGGAGTGCAGCATGATGCACAGGGTCAAGTTTTTTTAACACTGATTTGCAAGCTGACCCATACGCGCAACTTGCATAGTCCATTTTTGAACGTATGACAGCACGATAAATCCGTAACAGAGCGTCACGGTCAGCCCCCCAAGAGGTGTTGGTTAAAACCTTTAAAATATTAAGCTTTTTCTCGCATTTACTGCGAATGTCAGAAATATGATTAGCAAAAGTTAGTTTTTTGTCGAAATTTAATCCTAAAAATTTGACAGAGTCCTTCACAACAATGTTATTATTATCCAGATAAAGTTCTGGGTCGGGGTGGATCCCACGTTTCCGGCAAAAATGGGTGCATACGGTTTTTTCAGCAGATAAAGTGAAACCATTTGTGTCACACCATTTTAAGATGCGGTTTATGGCATTTTGAAGCTGCCGTTCGATGAGGCGCATATCTTTCCCCTGGCAGGAGATTTGAAGGTCGTCGACATAAAGGCTGCCGTAGACTGTGGGTGGCAGTTGTCTAAGGATATTATTGATTTTAATTGAGAAGAGGGTGACGCTAAGTACGGAGCCCTGAGGAACACCCTCGTCTTGGATGAAATTATCAGATAGAGTACGATTGATGCTGACACGGAAGTTTCTGAGGGATAAAAAGTTTTTTATTAAAGTTGGTAGATTGCCTCGAAAGCCTATATTATAGAGGTCTTGGAGTATGCCGTACCTCCATGTGCGGTCATATGCCTTTTCAATGTCAAAGAAAACGGACACTAGGTGATTCTTTCTAAGGAAGGCATTCCGAATTTGCGTCTCTAGATTTAAAATATTGTCAAGTGTGGACCTGCCTTTGCGGAAGCCACTTTGAAAGGGATGTATATGGTCCCCAGTCTCTAGAATGTAAACAAGGCGAGCATTAACCATCTTTTCTATTAGTTTGCACAGACAACTAGTAAGGGCTATGGGACGGTAATTACTAGGGTTAGAAGTATCTTTCCCAGATTTAGGAAAGGGAATAACTATTGCATTTCTCCAGGAGGAAGGAAAGGTTTGTTCATTCCAGATTCTATTGTATAATTGCAAGAGGATTTGTAATAAGTCATGGGACAAGTGTTTCAGCATTTTGTAAGTAATACCATCAGGACCAGGAGCGGTATTGGAGGCCTGTCTTAAGTATTTGGTGAGTTCACTGATGGTAAAATTACTATTGTAAGAAAAATGGGAGGAGGTTTTAAATTTTATTTTTTTTCGTTCGGACTGTTCTTTATATGACAGAAAAGTATTTGAGAAGGAAGTACTGCAGGAGATAGAGGCAAGTGTCTGACCGATAATGTTTGCTATTTCTTTTTTTTCCGAAATAATATTATTGTTTACAGACAGACAGGATATTGAAGGATTATTATAGATTCCCATGGCTCTTTTAGTTTTTGTCCATAGCTCCTTACTAGAGGTACTGGGCTTTATGCTAGAGACATATTTTATCCACGATTCCCTTTGACATTGCCGCCTTATTTTTCTAGCGTAAGCTTTAGCTTTTTTAAAGAGAACTAGATTTTCGGTCGTGGGGTATCTCCGGAAGATGCTCCAGGCTTTCTGCTGCTGTTTTTTTGCTAGAGTACAGGTTTCATTCCACCACGGTTTTTTATTGTGCCGATGTTTCATGCCTGATTTAGGAATGTTGGCATCTGCTGCCTTGATAATAAGGGAGGTGACTTTGTCAACGACCTCATCAATGGAACCTACAAGACTATTTGAGGATATATTGGATAGATGGGTGAAGGTGGGCCAATCTGCGTTTTCATAATTATATCTTTGAGTGGTACAGTTGTCCTTCCGATTATAGTACAGAGGTGAGAGGAAAATCGGAAAGTGATCACTGTTATGTAGAACGTTAGAGACTGAAAAGTTATATAATGGGAGGATAGATGGAGAGCAGATGGCGAGGTCTATGGCATGGAAGGATTTGGTTGGGTGGTGGAAATAGGTGTTATCACCGTTATTCATAACGCAAAGAGAGAAGTCGGTTAGCAGTTGTTCTATGAGATGTCCCCTATTGTTTGTGCCTTTGCTGCCCCACAAGGGACTATGGCCATTCATGTCCCCCAGGAGGAGAAAGGGGGGAGGAAGTTGTTGTATAAGACTATTGAGGGAGACTTGGCTGATGGTTTCGCTTGGTGGCAGGTATATGCTGCAGACTGTTGTTAGTTGTTTTAATTGAATACGAGTGGCAACTGCTTGCAGGTTAGTGTTGAGATTGAGCTTAGTGTGAGGATAACTATTGTTAATCAAAAGGGCAACTCCACCAGTGGCCCTATCATTGAGCTCATTGTCTTTGCGAAGGATGGTATAATTACGGATTTTAGTATGTCTATTGGTGTTGAGAAAAGTTTCCTGTAGGGCAAGTCAGGCGGGGTTATGGTTGTAAATTATAGTTTTGAGGTCGTCAATTTTGTTTAAAAAACCGTGGCAATTCCAGGATAACTTCCCTTTTCATTAAAGTTGTTTTGATGGGATTTTTTTTAATTTTAAATTAATTTTCGTAACTTCCCGTAATCCTGCTTTTCCTTTTTTTAATTATTACTTTATTTCTCCGGTTAGGCATCTTCCTGTGAATTTTCAATAATTTTTTTCATCTTTTAAGTTTTGCTTACAATTTCATGCTATTGCATCATTTTCTGTGCCTGTTGCATCAGATCTCAGAAAGGACGCTATCTTTCCCGCGCTTTTCCTCCGAAATTGTTCTAGAAGCTTCTTTTTCCCCCCCTCTTGCGGTCCAGATCGGACTATCCCGGAATGACTTTAGGTGCACTCTCTGCTCTGATTGGCTGAGGGTAGCGGTTCCGGAGTGAGGAGGAGAGGCAAGCGCGCGATTTTTGGGCAGTTACGCTTGGTGATGCCAACGAGGTAGGTGCGTCTTGTGGCTCTAGGAGCAAAACTTCGTGACTTGATAACCCCAAGCCTGGGTGACCAAGACAGACGCCGATAATGTTGCCTTAAGCAACAAGTTTCTACAAAAAAAAAAACTACGATGGATCCTGCATAATTATTAAATTTTTTGGGTGAAGGAGCACCCCAACGCCTGCCCAGTCCTGCCTAATGCCACATCTGAAATGAAGATCAGCTAGATATAACCACCAGTATGCCCCGCCGATGGAGATGCTGAATTAGTGAGTTTGCCTCCCACTTACCCCCGGAGCAGGAACTATCAGCAAGCCTAAATTTCGGAGCATGGATTTGCCGTTCCGGCACTTGTGCTGACGGTACTTCTAGATGCCACCCTGATCCCAAGCCACCGATGTTTCTGCACGCCTGCAAATGGTGAGATTTTTCCATTTTTTATTGCATTTTTGCAAGCATCCCGGCCGTCATCTTCAACCACATGGGACTGTCGCTGGGACGATCCACAGGAGTCAAAGATGACTGACAAACACGGAGGAGAGCGGTGCTGACGTGGGCGTGCTACCGCGCCATTTTTTTTTTCTCCCCTTTAAAAATTTTTCTTAAATGTACCCCCCCCTTTTTCCTTTTACATGTGTTAGGTGTCATTTTGTTTTTTTTTCTTTTGAGCCTATACTTTTTGTTTTGTTTAAATTTCTTTTGACCGTCGGTCTTTCAAAAAAAAAAATTATAAAATAAGGGATTGAATGTATTTTGTTGAAATGTACCATTCTGTAAAGTGTTAATTCCCATGCAAGAGTAGCATCTAAGCTAAAATTTTGTAAGTTGTGAATTTCAAGCAAAACATGATTTTCTACTGAATTTAAATTTTTGGTTTGCAACCATGGGTACCCAGGGGTTATACATTTTTATCTTTTACCATCATCTATGAGTGCTACCTGATCTCTTTTGCAGCACTGGAGCAGGTGTTAATTTGATCAAAATCTTTTGTAATTGTTTTATTTAAGCTGTGAGTTGTGCCATAGAAATGTGCAAATTTTCACCTTTTATTTCACGGTTCATTGTTATTTGCTGCTGAGACTTGCTTAAATTGATAAGGTGTTCATTGTGCTGCATATTAAGTTTTAAATGTTTTTTTTTTTACTTGATCTAATATGTTAATTGGTTAAATAAAATGTTTCAATCCCATCCTTTTGGTTCTCTTTACTTTGACAACGATCATCACTAAGGGCGGCAAGAGAAAAATCCTGGGTTATCGTCATCTTTCAAAACAACGCATTACTGATTTGTCATCCTTTTTTTTGCTGTGAAATTTAATTGTGGTGTTCCAAATAGGAACAACACTACAGGTCCAGCTGGGTGTCCAGGAAAGAATTTTTTAAGGTATGTGAGGGATGAGAAAGGATGTGCAAATATGTATTTAGTGATAGTTTATGACGTATGAGGGTGAGTGATGGTTCGCTACAAGTGACAAAGACTATCCACAGGTGATGTCCTAAAAGCTCCGGAGCAGATACGTAGTGCAGTGTGATGCACAGTGTCAAGTTTTTTTAGAACTGACTTGCAGGCTGACCCATAAATCATAAGCGTAAAGTTTTCAAAATTATTGGGGGGTGCCGGGCCCCACAACCACATATATTCACGTCAGTGGAGTAGCCAAGGGGGGGGTTATACCCCCCATGAGGAATTTTTTGCCATACAAAATGTATATGCCTCACTCCCTTATCATACACCCGTACCGTATACATATATGTGAGTTGCAGAAGTCGTACCCCCCCCCCCTTCCCCTTAAAAAATTTCTGGCTACGCCACTGATTTATGTACATATAACTTACTCTTAACTGCCAACTAGTACGTAATAGAATTAACCACTTTTTTCTACATGATTTTTCGGCTTAAAAATATAGCAAAATTTTTGTGCTGCGCGCACGAGCTTGGTTACTATTTTTGGAAACAAAATAACATCTGATGATAGAACGATATACTGTAGTTAATCACAAATAAATCATAGATGGTATCATTATACACCTATAATCTCGTATGTGCAGTTCGGTTCTACTCTATGACTTACTATGATACTGAGAGGAAGTGACCAATTATTTAGATAGTGTATGTCTGCTCTTAGCGATTGCTCTAGGAATGGAGTGTAATGTTCCATTTAAATTCTACCTACCTATTGTAATAGGAGATACAGAACTATGCGAACACGTTAGTATCGAGAGTACTACACCATATCGTTGATCATACCTTATAAGTTAAAACTAACAAAATGATAGTCAAAAGGTAAAATCGATTTACTTTTAAATGTTTTGGCGGATAAACTCGGCGAGTGAATTAAACTAAATGTTTTTATGTTAGTATCTGTGAACTTTATTAGTTTTCTCTCTCACGTATTGATAGTGCATTGACAAATTTTTTGTTTCAGTTTGTTAAATTGAGTGGCAGTCTCTAAGAAAAACATAAGCGTCAGACCCTATTTAACAATTAATTGGGGGGAGCTCGAGCCCCACGGGAAGTCCCCCAAATAACTCTAAGCCTATGCCAATAAATGACTGCAACAGCACTCCAATATCCAAATTAATAGATGCTATCACTAAACAGTCACTGCCAAGCAGGTCATATATATGAACAGTAAGTGTGCATGAACTCTGTACTGGGTACCTTTCCGTTTTCCTCCATTTCCTTTCTATTCTCCGAAAAGGTATCACTAGTTTTAGTAGCACTTCTATATTACTTCTTACCACTAATCAATGTTTCTCAAGCATCTTGCTGCGCATGAAACTGAAACATTATCTGATGTCAGCGAGACTGAGTTTTTCATTGTCATAGTATTCACTATAAAAACTTGGCAGAATTGTGGACTTCTCTTTTGGAACACGGACCAAAGTCACAAGTTCTGTGGATTCGCGGATCAGAATGATCCAACGCTTCCCTTCACACATAACTGAATGGCTACTGTCTTGTCAGCAGATATTTAAAAGCCGTGAGCTATTTACTCAAATCATTTACGCATAATAGCTTCTATTGATGACTATATCATTGACACTAGCATTAGAGCTCATGATACTTTCTTATTTTCAGACATAAGTCTTGCTCACATTGATTAACGGCTTTTTCAACTCAGTAAAATGACAGAGAATGCTAAATGGTTAACCAGCACAGCAGATTAGAGCTAGCTCTAGCAATTATCTACGAGTTGAGCACTAGAATGATGTCCCAACAAGTAGATTGAAGCTCAATTGCAAAATATATAAAAATATTTTAACGCGCGCATTAAGGCACTCAGCTCAGGACAGTACTATACTGCAATGCGTATCATTTTCATCAACACATTTAATTCTCATGATAGGAACAGCTCTATCTACTCACCACACTTCTATAGCGCGAGCATCAAGCATATTATTTGCGATTTAACTGTTTTGTGACACTGAATGAATTGCAGTCAACTATGGGGGGAGTATGGCTTTGGAATGGTTTTAGTGGAAGGATAAAAGGGGGTGGTCACACGGTGGGGTGTGGGGATGGGGGGGGGGGGGGGGGGGGGTGAGCGGGGGGGAGGGGGTTAGGAGGCGCGGGGGCTGGGGGTGGGGGTTTGCACAACTGTCCCTTGAATAAAGTTAGTGGACACTGTGTTATACTATGCATGGTATTTTGTTTTTAAGTACAGATAGCGGAAGTCACAATATTTCTGAAGATACACATAGAAGGAATAATATTAAAATCTTTCTCACAGATTTACAGATCTAAGGTGTGGACCCTTGGAGGCCGACTCGTCAAGGAGTAGGTGCAACCGCCACACATTAGTTTCTGAGAACACAGACTATTTCAATTTCTTTCTCCTAGTCCGGTCATAGACTTTCTCTCCAATATCAAAGAAGATGGACACTAAATGGTTTTTTCGGCATGAAGGCGTTACGATGTTCGTCTCCAATATAAAATGTTATCATTGTTGGATCTAACCTTGTGAACGGATGCCACTGCTGAAAAGGATTTAATATGGCCCGAGTTTTCCTAAAGTATAAACCAGACGACATTTAACCATTTTTTCCATCAATTACACAGGCAACTTGTCAAGAAGAGCTAGGGGGGTGGGAGTATTTGGGATTATAAGTATCTTTGGTTCCCAGGTTGGGAAACGGAGTGACACAGCATTTCTCCGAAGAGGAAGGAAAGACATGATCATTCGACGACCAGTGGTGGCAAACCGCTAGCGGAGCTACTATGCCGCGTGAACTCATAGACCTAAACTAGATAGTAGCAGTGTTCAATATACCTTCACTGCGAGGAAGTCAATAGTCATTACGTTATCAGACTCTCTCAGTATGCCGAATTCTCTGAGTCGAGTGCTGTCACACATCTAACGTAACTTCGATATGCCGATCACACTCGGTAAGTCATGCTGCGACACTCCATATATAGGAAATGATCACGCAAAAACAGATGCTTATAGCCAACTCTGAGCGCTTCTCTCATTGGGGGTCACAGCATAGGTTATCTTAGACGTGTACATGTTTCCGAATATCAGATCTACTAGTGATGCAGAATCATCATAAACTCTTGCCTATAGCGTTCGTTTCTCACAAAGGATAGCTCATTAGAGACATATCGCCATCTGAGAAGATTATCAACTCTTACACCATGGTTATGATCACAAGAACTCTCGCTACACAACAGCTCTTCGGCCAGAAGAGATTACAAACAAGATCACGATGATTACGCGCGACAAATGTAGAGAGCGACTGTTCAGAGTTGCGCTTGGACACACGTAGAGTATATTCTCTTTAAAAAATATTGTGCAACATCATTCGTAGAGACTATAACCGTCGATAAGAAAACAGATCCTCTAACGTCACGCGACATGTGATACACACTCACCAAAATAGAGTATCATTCGAACAATGAGTAAACATCTCACTAGATTTTAGTACATCTTGGCGAGACAAATAATATGAATTTTTGAAAAGACGCATCGCACGTTGTCCCTCAAATATAGAAAGATTCAGATTTAACATACGACTAATTCGATATTCTTTAATAAATAATTCTTTAGTTACATCTACAAACCAAGCTGCAGCGAATATTTCTACGTTTGAGTGTATCTATCGACTATACGAGTTTTTCAGGAGAGTGACTACTGTCCGCGGCCCTCGTGTCTAGTGGAGGGCTGCCTACCCAGCCTCTGGTTGCAGCATCCCCTAAATCCTTAAACTGATGAAAGAAAAAACACCTTCTGCTATTAGTGAAAACACTTACTCGTCACATCTTGTGCGGTAGCTCTGATTATGACTATTTTATCTATCTTACATAGCTTAAATTCAAATATCACAATTGAAACTAGGCACAGAGATACTCAGTATTAGACTGCGATCTCTCTACTCAGCGAGGATTGACACGCCAGTATTTTACGAGCATAAGCTTTTGCGATTTTTAAAAACACATGCAGATTTTAGTCTGTGGGCACCGCCGAAAGGTGTCCCCCACGCCTTCTGTTGCACAAGAACTCATGGCTAGGTACATAAGAGGGAAAAAAACATACCATTTTTGTTAATTTTTTTTAATATAATGAAACCAGAAGACGGTAAAAAATAAGTGAAACAGATCGATTTAAAAACATATGCTCATTCCACCACGGTTTTGTGTTTTTAACGAATGGTTTGCTCCTTGGACTTAGGGGATGGAAGTCATTGGGTAGCTTTTTATTATAATTGAAGTGACTTGAGCAACGACGCTCATCAATATTTACCTTCAATGGGCTTTCACAGGGGATAGACAGGACAGCACAGTGAAGGCGTCCCATCAGCTTTAATGTTGGAGATAAGTGAAACAGGAAGGCAAACTGCAATGGTTTTTTCATTATATAGGTGAAAGCAGGATTGGAAATAGTGATCATTTTCCACCACTATGATGATTTCTTTGCTCGCAATTTGTACTATCGGTTCAATTAGGGCGTCCAAAGCGCGAGTTTGGGGGACGGGCGACACGATTCAAGAAATTATACGAGAGGCCCACCTTCGAATAAATTTATGGTTCTTATCGCGATATGATCCTTCTTGTCACTGCAGCCTCACATAGAGCGCACATTGCTCACATGCAACTACTACTCTAGGACGGTGTCGCAGGATGGCGGCTGCGCGAGCAAGTCTATCTCTTAATCCTCTACGCGCGCCTCAGTATGCACTAACGAGTTACATCTACGGGCAGCTCTATAAGTAGGTGTTGTCGCCATTATTCATGATGCAAAGATGAAAGTCAGTTATGAGTTGTTCAATTTGTTGTCCTCTAATTGTTGATATCTTTACTGCCCCATAAGGGACTATGAGCATTCATGTCCCCCAGAGGATATGAAAGGAGGTGGAAGTGGCAGGAACCAGATTATTTAGTAAAGTTTTGACTGACTGTTTCGCATTAGGGGGAAGGTAGATACCTGCAGATTGTGGTAAGTTGTTTGAGATGGATGCTTAGCAGGCGACAGCCGCAAAGCAGTGTTGATGATTAATGGGTACGATAAGGAATATGTATTGATTTATTAAGGAGGGCAACTCCGCCGGAGGCCCTGTCCCCTAAGCTCATAATCTTTCCTGAGGTGAATAATTGCGATTTGCATTTGTTTATTGGGTCCCTGAGAATTGTTTTTTTCCTGTAGGGCAAGGCAAGCAGGATAGTGATCAAAAAATAAAAGTTTTTTGGAGGTCATCAGTTTTAATTAAGAAACCTGGCAGTACCAAGAAAGCAGACACGGGCCATAATCAAGTGATGTTGAGGATTCAAGGCCGTGCTTTTAAGTCCCTGTAGGTTGTAAGTGGGTACTAGGATATAATCGACATCCATGATATTGACTGAAATGTCGGAGTCAGTAGATCCAAATGCCAGTATTGAGACGTTCCAATGGGTTTTTGTGGAAGGATGTTTTTAAGAGCCTGGACACACTGTAGTTTTGCCCCTATAGGCTGCAGATTTTTTATTATAGGTCTATTTTTGAGTGTAGTTCTTGCTTGAGACTTCTTGAGTGTGCTTTTTTTGGTAGAGCTATGGAAAGAGTTTATTTTGGATAGAGGTTTAAGTTTTAGTTTTAGTATGTTGAAGTAGGTATAGAGACGGACACAGGATTGTTCGTGGCTCTGTTTGTAATGCAATTGATTTAACAGATATGACGCTTCAGCGTAAGACTGACCGGGTTTTGGGTGTGTACGGGAGTTTCAGAACTTACGGTCTCTGGATAAGACAGTCCTTGTGTGGGCACGCAAGGACTAATTTCCTTTTTCATAGCGACCATTTGGGCATCAGCGGGAATATGAAGGGATGATCCTGTTTTGCAGTTCACGATTTAGGTGTGATTAGAGCAGGTGTCACTGTCGTAGCTAGAGATCCCACAGCGGGCACAGGTTGGGGAACCACGACAGGAAAGGGTTTGGTATTGCCTAATTTGTGACATTGCAAGCAATCGAGTAGGATTAGGTATGTATGGTCTAACGGCACATGAGAGGAATCCTGCTTTTGATATGGGTATGGGGAGGAAGTTTAGGTGAATTGGAAAGTCAGAATTATATTTTTTGCTGTCCAGTGTTTGGTTATTGCGTCTGATAGAGATTCTGCGAACATGCACAAACATTTTTGAGAATTAAGAATTTCAAGGATTCGCCCTCGGAGCAGTGTAATAGGTCAGGTTAAGATATTAACCCTCTTGATGAATTAAAGTGTGCAATGGGGTGATACAGTGACAGGTTTTAGACCGCTAGTTTTTTAATTGCATGATTGTTTTTTGCCTTTTTACTATTTAGTACTTCCACTAAGATGTCTCCTGATTGAACTTTTTTATTTTACTTGGACTTCACCAACAATGAACCATTTATACCGTTACGTATTAGGAAAAGGGGAGGTGTTGGCCTAAAAGTAGCCTCGTTGACACTTCCACAATAAAAAATTTAGGCATTACCATCTCCTGGAGTATGAGACATCGGAACAATCCACGGAGACGAAGATAACCGTCGAATCCATAATGGGGATTGGAAATTTACGGACCTGACCGCAGCCACGGAGCCCCTAACAAGGGGATGCACAAACGTGCACCAGTGCTTAGTCGGTTCTATACGCCACAACAGTATCATCCCTTAGACAACCCTTAACGACGTGCCAGTAGCTGTCTATTTTTGTTGCTTGATCCCTATGCAGTTGCTAAATCAGTACTCATCCAGGCCGGTTGATTACACAGGGAACGCTGTGCTCCATCCCGTTTACCCTCGAAGCCGAGGCAAAGCAATGTGTGGAGAAAAACCCCTCAATTACCAGGATCCCCATTTCCAGGGACACGGGTCTCCATGCACGGCATAGCACGTGGGCGAGTTTACCCTCCAATCAGAAGCAGACAGCATACAGAGCGACCACAGCATCTTGAAGGGGGGGCCTCTCACATCAAGTAAGAGAAACGCAACACCGAGGGGAGAAGGGGAAAGAAACCAGCAGAAGGAGAGAGCAGGGTAAAAAACAGAGAACGTAAGATCGCTGGGGCCTCAGTATTGGCGACAGGTACCCGTGAAAAACCAAAAGGTCATCCCCCGAAGGGGGCAGCTATGAGGGCAAGAGTGGGCAAATGCCCAAGATTGCATAAGGGGAATCGCACATTATAAATAGATATATAAAAAATCTTAAATCAGGTAATTTTCTTTTAATCCTGATGTTAAAGCAAAACCATAAATTTCACTTACATATGTCATAGAGGAAAAATGCCCAAAATTGTTAATTTTTAAATTAACTTTTTTGAAGAATATATTTGGAAGTAAAAAATTAATTAAAAAAAACAAACAACAACAAAAAGAAAAAAAAAAAAAAGTGAATGGAAAGAAGTGGAAATATAACTAAACGGAATAAGAATTGTGGCCTACATAGTTTACAGTTGCATTACTTACACATCGTGTCAAGAAGGCCCAGGACTATCACCCACAGAATGTGGCCGTCAAGGTGAAAACCCCATATGTGTAGACAAATAGCAGCGACCTTATAATGATATGGGTGAAAAGATTTTGTGCAGTTTCGAACTGTTTTTCTTTTTCCAGATATTAAGAGTTTTAGTGGTGACCTGTCAATTTGAAATTTTTCAAAGAATAGGAAAAAAAACTAATAGATATGTTGAATAAACACTGCCTTCTTAAATGGACAAAAATGCTGTTCAAATGCAGCAATAGCTTGAAAAATATTATAAAAAATCTTGCTCGCATCGAACTGTTTTGTAGGTGGTTTGCCGAGTTTAAATGGGAGCCATATGGGGCACTAAGAAAATGATGATGAGGCCGTAAACGTTCTGCGGACTCCAAAATGAGGTGACCACAAACCTGAAAATATTCGAAAAGATTCTCAAAAACGTGTAGGACAATCATGAACTCAAGTGGACAGATCCGATAGGCTGGGAGCAATCCTAAAGATGTCCAGAGGTAGTGTTATATAATATTTTAAATTCAACTGACAATTTGAATATGAGAATATTCTTTTCCAAATGGTTGCCACGTGGCTGATCTGATACAAAAACAAACAAGGTTTGGGGGTGGGGGTGGGGGGGGGGGGTATTTTTTGATTGATTCAGAACGTTGTTTTGGAACTCCTCAATAAGAATAACACATGAGTTTTTTGCATCGATATGTGACAATGAATGAAACATGGATCCATCATTATACTCCAGGATCAAATCGGCAATCAGGCTGAGTTGAAAGCAGTGGGGAAAAGTCTCCAAGGCGACCAAGACCACAACAATTAGCCGGAAAGTGTTCTAGCAAGTGTTTTTTGTGATGCACATGTTCATAATTTTAATAGACTATTTAGATGAAAAGGGAAAAGCATCAATAGTGAGTATTATGCAGTATTAAAAGACAACATAAAAAGGAAGAAATCAATGAAAAAACGGTCCCATTTGGCAAAGGAAAAGGTGCTCTTTCACCAAGTACAAATGCACCGGTTGTCACAATCGATTGTTACAGTTGGCAAAAACTTTATGAACTGGGCTTCTAGATGCTTCCCCCCTTCACCTTATTCTCCCAGATTTTCCGCTAGCGACGGATTAACTCTTTGCAAGTCCCCCCCCCAAAAAAAGAAAGAAAAAAAATGTTCTCAAGGAAGAAATTTTGCAACTAAACAGGAAGTGATATCAGAAACTGAATCTCATTTTGGAAGTCTGACAATTTTTAACTACAAGAAAGGTATCAAATGCTCGAGAGGCATTGAGTGAGTGTATCACTATAAAAGGATATTATGTTGATTTTAAAGTCAAATGTTGTAAAAATTTAGTCTTTATAGTAGACAGTCCTAACTTTTTTGACCAATGTGTTTACTTGTCCAAAATCCTTTTGGTTGGTTGGTTTTTTACTGGCACAAGGTCCAGAAAGGACATACTGTGCCAGACAATGAGTTAAAGACCATATAATTAGTATTCAGTTAAAAGGTACCATAAAAACTTAGTAATAGCTAAAATGTAAACGCTAAAAAAGTGAAAAGAAAAATCCAAAAAGTGTTAAAAAGTAGGTAAAGGAGTAGGAAAATATAGACTCTTGATGGGGGGCTCCCATCCAGAAACCAGTGAAACAATAAATTAACATTCACACAGAATGAAAAATCTTGGTTCCGTCTAAGAAAGGCAAACAGATTCTGAGTGGGGTTTTCAACTCTCCAAAATAATTGTCAATTTTGGAATGAGAACTGTTAAAAAGTATTTGGTACAAGCTATTCAAAAGCAGGCACGAGTTAAAAAGATGACGAATGGTGACGGTGATTATGACAGTGAGGACACTCCGGAGCAGGTCCCGCCCATGAGTAGTACTTATGAGTGGCGCTGGCGTATGACCCGGACCAACGTGTTAAGATGACATCTTAACACGTTCGTGGAGATGTTCCACACGTTCCGTGGAGGAGACGTGTTAAGATGACATCTAGTCTGCGATAGGGATGAGATTGACCAAAGAGTGAGAGCTGGGTGTGATAAACAAAGTTTGTTCTCCGTTTCATGTCCCATTTACTGACCCATATGGCCTTTTTGGAGATGCATAGACTTCATGTCACTGTATGAAAAGATTGCCGGTGTATCGGGAGGGTCCATTCTTGGCTATGTGTCTGCTTTCTCGTTTTCACAGATGCCCTGATGTGCTGGGTACCCAACAGAGGAGGGCGCTGTTAATTCTTTTGAATGAAGTGACCTCCCCAATCACACACCATTAAACTTTTGTCCATTGAACACTTAGCATTCAAAGTCCCTGAACAGTGTCTGGACAGTCACTGTATGATCTTATCCAGGACTAAACCAATAGAGACTGAAAAATCTCTATTGCCGCATCATAGAAACTTTTTTTTCAAACGATGACATTACTTCCATCAAATAATTGACTATTCTAAAGCACTCTTTCTTCTTCTGTTTTATAATTGTCCTGGATTAGATCCGCAGACTTTGTGACTAACTGTAACAAAAGGACACCTTCAATATAATGACCGTCTGCTATAGCAGATGTAAAAGAAAATGAACAGTTTTAGGAGGCGACTAGGAGTCATTTAGGGATTAACAAGTCTAATATTCATCATCTATGCGCCGAATAATTAAAATTTGCTTTTGTTGCACGATCAAAATCATTTAACTAGAATGTCACAATAGGGATCTTTGGTTACCAATTGTATAGACATAGGGTTTTCTCGAATTCGAGAAATATTGGCATTATCGCGTTAGGTTTGACTTCAGTTTTGAAATCTTATCTTTAGCACCCAATTTTATAATTTTTCAGTATCATCAGAATCCTGTTTCAGTAGTTGCAGAGATCCCCATACAGCGTAATGTAATTTTCATGAGTGCCCTTGTGAAAGAACTATTTTGATATATAGAGGATATATTGATGATATAATGCAAGTAAGTTAATTTTCGAATATTGCTACAGTCGTTAAACTTCGAAAAAGTAACTCTGAAATGCCCTTAGCGTGCCATTGGAATGTCCAAAATTGGGAGGTACTTTTTTGTATTTGTTATTAGAAACAGTTATACATCAAAAAAAATGGTTTTTTCATATATGAACTGCTATGCGGATATTACAATGCTCCATGCCAATGGTTCTTCCTTGGGAAGTCGGTTCCAAGCTGTACCGATTAGCACTAAGGATAGGACGCTTGCCAGGACGTCCCGGTTTGCCACGGACAAAATCCCGGTGTCCTGCCGTTTACTTCACGTCCCGGTAGAAAATTAAATTGATTATAGATGACCAAAAAAGTCAAAAATAATTACATGTGAAGGATTTTTAAGGTTAATTCTTTTCATTTTTTTCCTGTACTGTAAAAAAGGGGGAAAAACTATCGAAGAGTGGTTATTGTAAAAAAAGTATTGTTCAAATCTTTATTCCTTAAAAGTTTTTTTTTACTTAACAACTTTAAATTTTAAGATTTAAGAAATAAAATGTAAAATTTATTGCCTGTATATTTTTTAATACCCCTAGTTCAGGTTTTTAATAAATAACCTTATTCATAGCATGAGAAAAACTATCCTCTAAAACACCCAAAAAACCCCCAAAAAAGTGTTACCCTTGGGGGAAAATTAATGATTTTTAGGGCCCGGGAATCTGAACCGAGGGAGGAGATTTTCCTCCATGGGTACTTTTTAAGGGATCTTAAACCGAAGTTTCATAAAAACCACGGGAAACCCGAACTCAGGTCAGGACCCCCTGTTTTTAAAACCAGACATTTTCCGTCCCCAAATTGAGACGCAACGCTTTCACCACGGGTTGGCAAAGTACCTGAATACCCATGCACTGCAGCATCCGGTGCATTCCACATGGGGATGCCCCATTGAATATTTCAAAACGGGCAAGCCTAAAAAAGGACCTTTTTTTGGGGGCCCCACACCGGGGGCCCTTTTGGGTTTTAAAAAAATTTTTAACTTTGGATTCACTTTAAATGAAGATGTATTAAAAATTTGCTCTGGCAGCACAAAAAAAAAAAAGAATTCTGTATCACGGTCAGAGCCAAGATTTTAAAGTCATATCTTAAAACTAGTATGTATTTCTTATGAAAATTGGAGGATGATTGGGGGGGGTGGGGGGTGCGGGGAGGGGGGGGGGGAGGGTGGTGGAGGGGAGAGGGAGGGGGGAGGGGCGGGGGTGGGTGTGCGCTGATATTCCGCGGGCTCTCTATTTTGCCGAATAATTTTCCAATTGTGAGGATGTGAAATATCGACACAGGCACACATTACAGAATTAAACATAAAAAAATTCCTTTCTCTGAAGTGCACCTCTGCTGGCTACACAGTCGAGACAATAATCTGGCAAAAATAGCCCTAAATTATTTCTACGTCACTCATCTGGGAAACTTAGACCCATCATAACTCGAAAACTGAAAGAGGTAAATCAAAAATATTTCAAATTTCTTCCTTCCTTGGGTAAGGCAAAACAAGAAAAAAAATTCATAAATTATGAGATGGTGATGTAAACGCTCTGCCTAATTTGCCCCTGCAATGCCTCTTAAGAGTTATTCAAGAGACAATAAAGCCAGTGTTTTGGTGTATTTGATTGTATTATTCTTGTGTGGATTTGCATTAATATGTAATTACCAATACTTATGTGTACACTATCAACCAAGCTGGCAGGGTACATAACATTATTAGAATTAGTAAAATGCATGGGTCACATGACAAAATTGTTACTCATTTAGCACTACCCAGGAGGCATGTGTAGCTTAAAGTATGCTACGGACGCGAGTAACATTACCTCCCAAAATTTAAGAAACAAAAATTAAGGCTGTTATATATTAAACACTGTAACATGAATTTCAAGCACTATTTAACTACTCTTGTCGAATTGTAAGATACTGGCCAGCTTCAAGTTTGATGGCCCTAGAGGCCATGTAACTGGCATTTAATAAATACAAAAATATATTAACGGAGTAAAGGGGGGGGGGAGTTCTTAGGCACTAGAGCTCAATATACAGGAAGTTGAGTGTGAGGAAAAGAAAAGGAAAAAAGAGATAATATAAAAAGTGTATGATCAAAAATAATAATTAAAGATTTAACTGAAATTTCTCAACATTTAACAAGAAAATAAATTGAGTGTCATGTTAAGAAGCAAACAGTATTATTAAATTTTATTTTGTAAAAATATTACACATAAGAACAAACTAATGATGTTAGTAAGATGTTAATGGAATGATGTCGTGTGAGAAATACTGCAAAATTCTGTATGTTTTGCATTTCTTCTTAATTGTTTCGTAACGCGTGAAAAAGCTGTTTAAAAGTGGTACAGTTTCATAAAACAGCAGCTTTTAAATACAATTTGTTTTATTATGTTTTATAATTATACTTTTATAATAGAAATTTTAAATAACTTGTTAACAACTTTTTATAAAATGGAGATAACTGTTACTCCTGAATACATGAGTGGTCCAGTGTGATTATTTAATCCAATGCCTTAAATCATCAAGTGAGATTATTCATTCTGTATTTGAAAAATGGAAAGAAATTGCTGTATTTGTTAATTTGCTCACACATCTGAAGCCACCAAAAGATAGTTGCACAGTTTAATTAGAAATTTATCGCAAAAACAGTATAATAAAACAGCCATAATGATGAGCAACTGGTACAGACAGTAAAATGAAATTCTTGACAAAGAACTAATGCTTTTATTAAAACTTTATTATCCAACTAGTCTTCTAAAATGTTTATAGTTAGAATATCATTCAGACCAAAAATTGTAATAAGTTAAATTGTACGAAAAAAGTACATATTTTAAAACTATGATCTGGCCATGACAGCTTAGTAAATCATTTAAATAAATTTGTAATTTCCTACAATAAATTTGTAATATCACCCTTTGAAAATGAATGTTAAATCAAATTTAAGCAAATTAACACCTCCTGATCAAGGTTTAAGTAGAGCTTTAAAAATATTTTAGTTAAAAATTAATGAGAAAAGCTCTAGAAAAATGGTAAAATTCACAAAAGAAAAATTACT